>SJYV01055728.1:0-156313 GCA_006410875.1 Neotragus pygmaeus
CTTTTTCAATGATCCAGCAGATGTTGGCAATTTGATCTCTGGTTCATCTGCCTTTTCTAAAACCAGCTTTAACATCTGGAATTTCACAGTTCATGTATTGCTAAAGCCTGGCTAAGAGAATTGGAGCATTACTTTACTAGCGTGTGAGATGAGTGCAATTGTACAGTAGTTTGAGCATTCTTTGGCATTAAAGAAGAAGATTTGGAATGAGCTTTTAGGACTGAAGTTGTGATCTTGAGAAACCAACATGGGTTAACAGTATATTATGTCAAAGTAACAAAATTGTTTCTTTGACAACATTAGGCAGGGAGAAGGGGGAAATACCAGTGAGAAGCAGTATCTGGACTTTATCAAGGCCTTTGATAAGATTCCTCTGATAATCTTCTGAAGAAGGATAATTATGGATTGAGTGATAGTACAAGAAGATAAATTATCTTAAAAAGTGCTATGTATTTATTGAATTGACATCTATCAGGAGCATATATTGGAATGCTCCAGAATGCTGTAACGTCTATCATTTTTTGTTGATGACGTAGTTGAAGAGCTCATACTCATGTTTGGGGACAATAGGAAGCCAGCTGCAAGGGACAGGATATATTGTGGGTGACAGGATCAAATATATGACAGGATCATATATTCTGGGTGACAGCTGGGCAAGCTGGAAAGACAGATTGAATTAAACAAGACAAAATTGGGAATAAACGCAAGGGCTCTGTATTTGGGTCCCAGGTAGTATCTCTACAAATACGGGATGGGAGGGCAGCAGCAGGCAGGGGATACAGTTCAAGAGCAAGTTTAAAAGAAAGTTGGGTTTTTTCAGTGGATATGAAACTCAACAGCTATAACTTGTATAGAAGCTGGTGCACAGAGTGGACCCAGAGGGATGGTACGGGAAGGAAGGAGGGAGTGGGGTTCAGGATGGGGAACACGTGTATACCTGTGGCGGATTCATGTTGATGTACGGCAAAACCAATACAATATTGTAAAGTAATTAACCTCCAATTAAAATAAATCAGTTCATATTAAAAAAAAAGAAGCTAGTTCAACCTGACAGGTTTTTACAGAAACGTGAGTTTAGAATAAAGNGGATTCATGTTGATGTACGGCAAAACCAATACAATATTGTAAAGTAATTAACCTCCAATTAAAATAAATCAGTTCATATTAAAAAAAAAGAAGCTAGTTCAACCTGACAGGTTTTTACAGAAACGTGAGTTTAGAATAAAGGAAGTGATCATCTCATGCCACATGGTGCTGATTAAGCCTTCTTTGAAATGTTATGCTTTATTCATTAAGAATAAAATTAAAAACTGGGGCAAGAGAGTGAGGACGATCCTGGAGCCAGTGACCTATGGGGCAGGATAGAGCAGCGGAGAGCATGGAGTTGGAGCCTGGTTATATCAATAGCTGGCTGTGATTGGATACTGTCGATTCTAACCAAGCCAGTATTTCTATCCAGGGCTGATGATCAGCTTCCCTGAGGAACACAGATGGTGGTGGTTGGCTGGCCTGCTCTCCCAGGTTTTGGTCCTCTGGTCAGATCACATTATGGGTGGGTTCCTTTCTTTTGACCTCACCTATCCAGGGACAGTCTCTTATGCCCCCAAGCAAATTTTTACACTTTTGAAATGCGAATGTGTGCATTCTCCAGTATGGCAGCCAGAAGCTATATATGGCATTTCAGCACTGGAAATATGACCGAGAAACTGAAATTTTTATTTTCTTTAACTTTAATGAGGTGAAAATGGCAAGTTACATGTGTAAATACACTTCACAGCTCTAAACAGCTTTCAGATGCATTTCTAAGACTGATCAATCTGAGCAGAATCAAGATGAATCAAAAGAGAAAATGCACACGGAGTCCCCAGCACAGTACCTGGAAAATTCTCTTGTTCAGTCAGCTCACTGAATTGTCTACTCTGCGAAAAAGTACTAGTTCAGGTGCTGGGGCACAGCACTAGCTATACTTCTAGGAGTTCACAGTTTAGTGGGGGATGGGCAGATAAGTGATGTCACCACAGAGAGCTAAGTGTATGCACAGCTATAGCAGAGAAATCGCTAACTTAGATGAACAGTTAAGGATTACTAGAAAATTTTAAGACCTGAGCTGAGTCTTAAACAAGTAGACCTCGTGCTAAAGGCTCAATGGATATTTATTCCACTTATGAGATTATATTCCAAGGCTGCCAAGCCCACTGCTGGTGGCAGAGGTGGCTGTGGGGCAAACACAGCCCTACAGAAAATTCATAGCTAGGGGCAATTAGTTTTATTTGAAAATCCCCCCTTTTGTATTGCCTAATTTCTCTTCTGTGGCCACATTTTCTTCGTGTGAGGACATTTTTTGCTGATGTGTATAACCTTAATTTTTACAGCATGATTAGTAGTCCCTAACCATGAGTGGGTGGAGGCAGTGGGTAGTTGAACGGGTGAATTTTGTTACATATAAAGATAACTCACTATGGTTTGGTTGTGGAATTCTATTACTACTTGGTGTAAACAGACAGCTTGGTGAAAATAGCCAGTGTGTGAAGAAGCTGTCACTAACTGGCTGGGGTGGCTGAATTGGGCTCTGATAGTGATGTACCTTCTAAGAGTGGGGGCTAATCTATTAATTTGTGTGGAGAAGTAGGATGTTATGCCACTTATATTTTACACAGTAGTCTGTTCAAAGGTAGTAAGTGATGTCTAGCCAGAGAATTCTACAATTGATACTTGGGCACACACAAAGAACAGGCACGGCCATATAGTATGTGGTTTTCACAATCGCACTTGTGTGTGTACATCAGGGAAACATGTGTAATCCCTCCCCTATGAGGCCAGGTGAATGCCCTTGAGGGCTGGATTGGTCATGTGAGGAGACCCTCCTATAGGTAACCTGCTTTGACTGTGGCAGAGTTGCCTCATGGGGATGGAAGTATAAGCTGGTGTATCCTTTTCGTAAACCAGCTTGTCATATATACTAGGAACTTTAAAACATTCATGGCCTTTGGCCTAGTGATTTAACTTCTGGGGATCTATACACAGGAAGTATTTGGAAATGCCTGCAAGAAGACTGCACAGAGATGTTGTGCAGAGTTATGTTGTTGCTAAACACAGGAAACAATTTAAATGACTAACAAAATAATAATACGCAGCCATGCGAAGGACTTCCACTACAGTACTATTGAGGAGAAAAAGCAGAGAAGTAATAGCTACAGAGGCTAAGCAACCCCTCAGTTGTTGAACAACCTGGGTTTGAATCCTGACTCTTCTGCTTACAAGTGGGGGGGGGCTTGGGAAGTCCCCTGAACTCTCTGGGGTTGATAACACTGCCTCAGGACTTTGGAGGATTACATGGCACAGAATTTAAAATACTTAACACTTGCAAGGTACATTGCCAGGCCATGATAAAGTCTTTTCAGTTGTGTCCAGTTCTTTGCGACCCTATGGATTGTAGCCTGCTTGGGCTCCTCTGNACTCAGACACTGCCCCTCACCAGGGTTCTGGCTCACTACCTTCCTCTCCACCCTTCCTCCCGTCATCATTTTCAGGAATCTCCATAAGATTGGTCTGCAGCTATTGGGAAAGAAAGGGATAGTTCAGTTTAACAGATGAATAAAGGAAAGAAGTCAATAAAATGACCCTTTGCATGGAGGAAACCTAAGGAAGAGAGCAGAGGACCCCAAACAGGCTG
Organism: Neotragus pygmaeus; assembly: GCA_006410875.1. Lineage (NCBI taxonomy): Eukaryota > Metazoa > Chordata > Mammalia > Artiodactyla > Bovidae > Neotragus > Neotragus pygmaeus. The sequence goes on from SJYV01055728.1 coordinate 3,674, forward strand.
TTTCACCATCAGAGGGAAAGCACGGGAGGGAGTGTCTGCTGGAAGTGGAACGATGAGTTAAAGGGCAAGGAGCCATGGCCTTCGGCAGAGGGATGAAGCCCACCTGCACTGTGCTCTCTTCTTCCAAGGTCAAGGCTGCGTGACTCCAGGCAGAGGGCAAGGCGGCCCACAGACGTGGTGCTTAGTGGGCGCAGAGAGGGGTTCCGGGTGGAGCTGACAGAGCAAACTGAAACACCCAGTGAATGACCCAGCTCACACCTTGGCCTCTGGGGCCTGACAGGCTCACTCTCCTCCCCATCCTTGGCCACCCAGTCCCCCATGATCTGCGCTACCTCTGGATCCCACAGTTCACATGACCTGGGGCATCCTGACTATCCTAACATAAGTGAACATCTAGTATTCATTATTTACTTCAGAAACTCAGTGTCTGGTCTAATTTGTTATTTGATGTTCGTCCTGACTTTATCACATCTGTGCGGCTTCTCATCCTCTGTCCACTCACCACATCTCACTATCCACCCACTGTCCCTTCCTTTTTGGTCTAGCTTAGAGGGCATCGTCCAACAGCGTCTATACAGAAAATGCCCTCAACTCCACTGAAGAAATATTTTGAGATGGTGAAGAATGGGAACTATCTAAATACCCATCAGCAGTGGAATGAATATTATGTGGTTTATTCATACAACGACTGAACTCTATCTATGTGGTTATAACATGGTTATATTTCAAAAACACATCATTGAGTGGAAAAGCAACTTTCAAAAGGATTCAAAAATCATGATGCCACTGCTTTTCAAGTTTCTGACTTTAAAGCAAAAGAATGCCTTTTAGTCCGAACAGAATCATCCACGGTTTTGTAATATACAAGGCACGTTAAGAGTGGAGCTGTTCTCGCTGAAGCAGGTGGAGAGGGTCTGCAGGCCCACCCAGTTGCTTTCATCCAGCTGCCCCCAAAAGACCCTTCTCGGAGCATGAATGTTGGGGTGACACAGTTTGATAAGCACAGTACCACACCAGGCAGGAAGCCTCCTGAGGGAGCGAGCACAGAGGAAGTTGACAGAGCTCGTGATTAGATCACCCAATCTTTCCAAACTAAGCCACTGTTCACAACTCTGGAGCAACACTTTGTTTGCTAAGGTAATATAAATACCCCTGTCACATACATCTGGAGCATGTAATGACAAAGGTTAGAGTGAACAGAGTTACCGGAGTCCTGCTTGCCACTCTGGCTTTATACAGACCCCCGGGTACTGGCCCTGCTGGGGATTTGCAGCTTGACTACGCTCTGTCTTCCTCGTATTTTATTAAGCACCCCGGGGCTTGCACCTCTCCTATCCTTTGATATTTTTGATATCTTATGGTGACGTGTTTACCAACTGCCATCTTGAGGCTGAGGAGGAATATTTAATATTCTTAAATCTTTTCAGCTTCCAGCATGTCGTCCTGGGTTACAAACAGAAACATCTTTAATGTCCCATATGGACCAACCGCCTCAAGCCCTGGCAAGGTACAGAGCAGCTGTTGCACCGCGGTCCTCCTGAGTGTTTCTGGGGAAACCACCGGTTCCTCAGCTCCAATCCAGCTGTCAATAGACGCAGCCAGAGCCAGGGCTGGCAGACTCTTATCTAACTGGGCCTGTCCCCGCGGATTTGGAAAATGTGTGATAGTTTTTGAAGAGAAAACTTGATGACTAGTAAAAAGGATGTGTCTATTTATGCAGGCAGACGCCATCAGATGAATATTCAACTTAAAACACTGGGTTCATTCTGAGTGTGGAACTCCAATTCCTGTGGAGGAGGGAGAGAGATTTCTTCTTTTCTCCTTTTGATAATAATTAGGGGAATCCATGACTCAGAGGGAAATCTCTGCCACAGCAAAGTGAAGAGCACTTGAGTAGCTCAAAGTACGTTTGTGGACTTAAGCCGGATCTCTTCACCCTGGAGATGAGAACTCTCGTGGAAAGGAAAATAGTAATTGCCAGGATCTCTCAGTGCAGCTGGGGCTGGGACAGGAAGGGCCTGAGGGAACTAACACCGAGGTACACTGGCTCCACTTAATCTCAAAATGACCAGTGAGAGTGATGCTGACTGCCTAATTTAAGGATGGGAAAAGGAAGTCTTGAGGAGAATGAACGACTGTCTGAAGGTCACAGAGCTGGCTGATGACAGAACAGGAGTTCAAACTAAGGCCTGGGATTTCAAATTGCATGTTTTGCTCATCTAACACCTGGTCATCAAGAGGGCAGAAGTCGCAGAAAGGTGATTTTCAAGTCAACATAATGAAGAACTATGAAGAGTCAGAGAATAGTTGCTAAAGAGTAGTCTCAGCCCAGAACCTAATAGACTGACTGGCGGAAGAGCGAATGGCCAGCATGTGGAATTCTGAGCACAGAGGACACCTGGAGGGGTCAGGCAGTGGACAGTGGATGGGGCAGACGTCACAGTGCCTGCTATCAAGGGTCTCCGTTTATGCTTTGATTCATATTTGTGCCTTAATTCAACAGAAGCTCAAGTCTACTTGTCACCATGAAGTGTGAGCTTGCTGCTGCTTTTGTAACTGACCAGCTGTGAAAGTGCATAGCTTTCTCTCTCTCTGCTCTGCCAGAGCTGGCCATCCCCTGCTTCAGCTTTGAGCTGCCATCCTTGCGCAAGACAGGGTCATGTTGCAGTCCAAGGGTGCCACTTCCTTTCCTCTCCCATCTCTGCCCAGTAGGGAGGTCTCCCATGGCCACACAGGGTATGTGTGGAGGCTGCTGGAGGGCTTTGGCTAAAAAAAGACATGGAGCTGGGAATCCCTGCAGGAAAGTAGATGCAAGGAGTGACTGGGTGCAGAGGGCATTCAAAAACTGATTTCTGAGAGCCCCGGACTGAGCCAGTTTCTTTTAATAGTCAGAGAAAGGCTCTGTGGCAGCTTTCCAGTTGTCAATTTTAGCTCCTCCAAAAGGCTGGGAAGAACAGGCCCTACTCGCTGGAAGAGTTAGCACCAAAATAGACATGTTGGGGCCTTAGTTTTTTTTCTTTTGGTTGTGTGTGTCTTCTTAAAACTTAACTAGATTTTTAAATTATAAGAGTAGTACCTGCATATAATTTTTTAAAAATCCTAAGTGGTAGGAAAGAATAAACAATTACAAATTTAAATGTCCTGTCCTTCATGTCTATAAGCCTCACCCTGCCCTCTCCCCATTTCCAGTCTGATTTTTAATAGCTTACTCATCTTTTCAGAAATCCTGATGTGCTACACACACACACACACACACACACACACACACACACACACACGATCAGAGCCTGGCCCCGCCCCCTCTCGGTTCAGCTTCTTCTTCTGCCCCCACGCGGGGCGCTAACCACAGTGGTTCCTCTCCTCATCCTTTGGGGTGTCTCATTATCAGATCCCACATCAGGTCAGGCTGCCCCATGGAGCTCTCGCAGCATCTGGTACCTCTCCTTGAGGCACCTTCACGTCGGTACGTTTACATTCACCCGTGTGGTTCTTCACTAAGGTCTATCTCACTCACTAGGCTGCTTCTTGAGAGCAAGCCCTCTGCCAACTGAGCCTTCCATCATAGTCCCAGACCTAACACTGTGTCCAGCACATCGTAGTGTTTAATTGGTCATTGACTGAAACAACAATCTGGTTCACATCTGACCTTTTAAAATTAAGAATACACTTTGGACCCCTTTCATGTCAGAACACAGACATCCATCTCATTCTGTTTAGTGGCTATAGTATCCCATCCCATGGACAGATTATAGCTTCATAATCAATTTCCTACTAATGGATTTTAAGGGCATTTCTAATTTTTTACTATTGTCACTGACCCTGTTTCTTTGCAAACGTGTGTGCATCTGTCTGTTAGGTAAGTTTATAGAAGGGAAATCACTGGGTCAAAGGGTGAGGGTATTATAAAACTGGAGAGGGAATGTCAATTGCTTTCCCCACAAATGGTGTCGATACTTAGTTCAACCAGCAATGCACAGGTATGTCTGCTACCCCCACCCCTGCCATCATGCAGTGTCACCAAACTTCCTTGGCATCTCCTTGGTTAAGTTGCATTTCTTTAATAACCAGTGAGGCTGGGGATTATTTTTGGATGGTTATCAGCCATTTGTATTCCCTCTTCAGTAAAATGTCTCTGTCTTTTGTCCATATTTCTCTCGAGTTGTCTTTTCATCTAGATTTTAGAATAACTCTTTGTATTTTCCCTTCATTGACATTTATTTCTTAACTTTATGGTATGTTGTCATGGAGAAGTTTTTCATTTTTATGCTGTCAAGTTTATCAATCTTTGTTTCTCCCTCTCTTTGTCTCTCAATCTATACTCATCTGTACACAGGCAGAGGAAAAATGCTCAACAAGTGTCACCACTGGCTACCTCTGGGATGGGGCAGGCTGAGATGGTTTGTAGCTCATTTCTCTGTATTTTTCTGTATGGCTTTTTTTTTTTTTTGGGGTAAAAAGCATTACAATTTTAATTAAAAATAGCTGTTTTTTCAAAAGCAGCAGTATGGCACCCGGATTTACATCATTCTTAGAAAAGGTTTGCAATGTCTGAAATCATAATTGCATTCTGCCACTTTTCCAATTTTGTGGCTTCCCGGGTGGCGCAAGAGTAAAGAATCCGCTTGCCAATGCAAGAGACTCAAGAGACTGGGATTTGGTCACTGAATCAGGAAGATCCCCTGGAGGAGGAAATGGCAACCCACTCCAGTATTCTTACCTGGAGAATCCCATGGACAGAAGAGCCTGGAGGGGTATAGTTCATGGTGTCACAAAGTCAGACACAATTGAGCATGCATGCAACCTTCTTTTCTAATTTTTTAAAAAATAGGCTAATGTTAGAGATTTTGAAAATTAAAAATAGCACTCTGATTATTTCTAATAAATTAATTTCACTTTATAGCAAATACACTGCAATTAACAAGAGCCAGTAAGAAGTGGTGCCATTTACTAAATAGTCTGCACCTGCCAGGAGCCACGAGTGAGCACCTATCAGCCACCAGCAAGGCCTGACCGAGGCCAATAACTCACCCAGAGCAGGAAACTGAATCCAGACTTTCTGTCATTGGTAGAGAAACTGATAAACTATTTCATCATACTTTGCAAATGAAGGTTCTCTAAATTTGGGGACTACTGAGTCTCAGAGCTGCCCTGAAAACTGAAAAGAGACATATACCATTTTAGTGTCAGAGATGTGAAAAAGCTGTCCAAGCTAGTGTGGTGTTAATTTATACCCCTTGAAAGCACACACCCACAACCATGTTCTTGCTCACATAAAAGAAATTCTGTAATTTTTCTCCTGGATAGGAAAACAAGGTTCATGTACCAAAATCTGCCTTGAAGAGCTCCAGAAGCAGTCATGCTTGCTTGGTTTCCTGGCCGAACCCTGCTGCAGAGGACCTGCTGGCTGTCGACAGCGCTTTCCCCACTCCCCCTGTGATGGCTCTGTGGGGCTGGCTTTGTTCCTCTCCATTTAATACTTTGGAACTTTTCTACATTCTACCACCGAAAATAAAAGGTCCTTTCTCCCTGGGTGTTTCTCTCATTCCAAAGGAATGAAGAGTGAAAACACAAGAGGGGAAATAACAAAACCACCTTTCTTTGTGTGTAATTAATAAATGGCTTTTAGGCATGGGCTCCCTTGGAAAGCTGTGGCCACACTGTACCTTTCTGTATTTTAGGTCAAGTCTCTAAAGAAAAGGGAAGTCTTGATAAATGTATAACAATTACTATTAATAAATAAAAGGAGTTCATACTGGCCACTTGCCAAATGGGTCACAAAGGACTTTCCATTGTGAATCTTTGAGCTCTTCTGTGAAGTGGATAGGGTCTTTCATAGTTTTTTTCTTTTTTTTTTTTTAAAGACTAAATGACTTGTATTATCAAACAACTCATAAACAGCAGTGTCAGACTCCAACCCAGCGGCTGGTTTTCTGATTTCAAATTCAATGCCATCTTTTCATTATTAATTGGAGGATAATTGCTTGACACTGTTGTATTGCTTTCTGCCATTCAACAGCACAAATCAGCCATAAGTGTGTGTGTGTGTGTGTGTGTGTGTGTGTGTGTGTGTGTGTGTATACATATATCACCTCCTTCTTGAGCCTCCCTCCCAGCCCAGCCACCACCCCACCCCTCTAGGCCATCAGGAGCACTAGGCTCGGCTCCCTGTGTATATAGCAACTTCCCACTGGTCTCTGCTTTACAGGTGGTAGTATGAATAGAGCAGTGCTGCTCTCTCAGTTTGTCCCACCCTCTCCTCCCCCTGCTGTGCCCACAAGTCTGTCCTCTACATCTGCATCTCTACTGTCCTGCAGATATGTTCATCAGTACCTTTTTCTAGAGTCCACACAAGTACATTAATATATGACATTGTTTTTCTCTTTCTGACTTAATTCACTCTGTATAACAGGCTCTAGGTTCATCCACCTCAGTTCAACTGACTCACATTCATTCTTTTTTATGGACGAGTAATATTCCATTGTCTATACGTACCACAACTTATCTATTCATCTATCAATTCAAATCCAAATGCTACCTTGACTTCATAAAGCTATCTTTTTAATGATCATAGGCAAGCATTTATTTCAACACTCACTAATCTTTATTAACCTCAAGAATAAACAACTGTAAAAGTCACCTATCAAACTTTACAAGTATTACAAAAATAAGTGGGGACTACCAGCTGTCCGATGGTTAAGAATCTGCCATTCAATGCAGGGGCTGTGGGTGAAATCCCTGATCAAGGAATAAGAACCTGCATTCTGCAGGACAACGAGGCTCATGAACTGCAACTCCTGAGCCTGTGCAGTCTAAAGCCTGTGCTCTATAACTAGAGAAACCTGTGTGCTGCAACTTGAGAAACCCACACTGCAATGAGAAGCCCATGCACCGCAACTAGAAAAGCCCTCCCAGTGCAATGAAGACGCAGCACAGCCAGAGAAGAGGGGGATTCTTTGGTATCCTGGATAAAGGGAGATTCTTCCCAGAGTCAAGGGAAAGACTGAGAACTTGAAATTGCTAAGAAAACTTCTTTGTGGCAAAAACCCACACATAAATACAGAAACACACACAAACGAGAGCTAATAAACAAGTTTAGAAAGGTGGCAGGATGCAAACTGAACATACCCCAAAATCATTTGTATTTCTATGCATAGGCAATGGACAAAAAGAAAAGGAAATTAAGAAAATACTTCCATTTGTAATAACATAAAAAACCACCAAATAGTTGAGAATAAATCTACCAAAAGAAGTACAGAACTGGTAGTATAAAACATGGTTGAAAGAAATTAAGACATAAATGAATAAGAGATATTTATGGATGTTACAGATTGAAAGGCTTAATATTGTTAAGATGTCAGTACTTCACAATTGCAATATAGATTCAATGTAATCCTATAAAAATCCTAGCTGTTTCCTTTCCCCCCCCCCAGAAACTGGAAAGAAAAAGCTTATCTTAAAATTCATATGAAAACATAAGGGACCCGGAATAGCCAAAGCAATCTTGAAAAAGAATAATAAAGTTGGAGATGTCACACTTAATAGATTTCAAAACTTACTATAAAATTAGTACTTGAATCTTCATAGTAGTGTTATTCATAATAGCCATAAACTAACTACAAAACAACAACAACTGAAATTGTGATATGGGCATAAGAATAGACATATAGCTCAATGGAACGGAATTGAAAGACTAGAAATGAACCCTTACATTCTTGGTCAATTGACTTGGACATGGGTGCCAAGTAATTCAATGATGAAAGAACAGTCCTTTTAATAAATGGTGCTGGGACAACTGAGAATCCACATACAAAAGAATGAAGTTAGACCTTTGCTTCATATCATATAAACACTTAACTCAAAATGAATCAAAGACTTCAATGTAAGAGCTAAAATTATAGAATTCTCAGAAAGAAACAGACATAAGCCTTCACGAACATGAATTAGGCAATGGCTTAATGTCAAAAGCACAAACCAACAATACCAAAAATAAGTTGAATGTCATCAAAATTAAAACCTTTTGTGCTTCAAAGGACACTATCAGGACAGTGAGAAGACAACCTACATAATAGGAGAAAAGTTTAATAAATCATATATCATAAGGGTGTAGTATCTAGTATCAGAATATACAAAAAACCCTTAATGTTAACAATAAAAAGACAAATAACTATATTAAAAATGGATAAAGGATTCGAATAGGCATACTTCCAGAAAAGATAAACAAATGTCCAAGTAAACAGATAAAAAGATGCTGAACATCTTTAGTCATTCAGTTCAGTTCAGTTCAGTTGCTCAGTCATGTCCGACTCTTTGCGACCCCATGAATTGCAGCACGCCAGGGCTCCCTGTCCATCACCAACTCTCGGAGTTCACTCAGACTCACGTCCATCGAGTCAGTGATGCCATTCAGCCATCTCATCCTCGGTAGTCCCCTTTTCCTCCTGCCCCCAATCCCTCCCTGCATCAAAGTCTTTTCCAATGAGTCAACTCTTCGCATGAGGTGGCCAAAGGACTGGAGTTTCAGCTTCAGCATCATTCCTTCCAAAGAAATCCCAGGGCTGATCTCCTTCAGAATGGACTGGTTGGATCTCCTTGCAGTCCAAGGGACTCTCAAGAGTCTTCTCCAACANGGAGCCTTAGGTGTGGCCACGCAGGTGGGGCAGAAGGTGGAGGGAGGGAACTCCTCAGCTAAAGCTCTGGTCCCAGCAGCTAGCTATGTGGCATGATGTGGATGGGCATGTGCTTCACAGGGCTGGCAGGAGCAGTCACAGGCGGTGGCTCTCCCATAGCTGGTATGGAAACAGTGCCAGGTACAGCCAGACCTGCCCTGTCCATCCCTCCAGCAGCTCCAACCTCTGTAGTCAGCTGAGGACAGATGCGCCCAGGAACTGCTCTGAACAGATGCGGCCACCCTGAGATTTCAGAGGATCATGAGGGAGCANACAGTGCCAGGTACAGCCAGACCTGCCCTGTCCATCCCTCCAGCAGCTCCAACCTCTGTAGTCAGCTGAGGACAGATGCGCCCAGGAACTGCTCTGAACAGATGCGGCCACCCTGAGATTTCAGAGGATCATGAGGGAGCAGTGAAGAGGGGAGAACAGAGGAGGAAGGGGGCCCAGGAGGGGGTAGCTGGAGTCCTGAGCAAGGAGCTGGAGGCCTGGCTCCCTTCCTAGGTATGCCACTGCCCAGCTGTAGGACTTGGATCAGATTCGTTCTTCTGAGTCTTGGCTTCTCCGTTTATAAGATGGGAGTAAAAATAGTACCTGCTTCACAGGATTGCTGTGAGGATTAGACAAAATAATGCCTGTAAAGCCCCTGCTTGCGTGTTAAGTCACTTCAGTCATGTCTGACTCTGTGCGACCCTATGGACTGTAGCCCTCCAGACTCCTGTCTGTGGGATTCTCCAGCCAAGAATATTGGAGTGAGTACCATGCTCACCTCTGGGGGGTGATTGAATCTGTATCTCTTACATCTCCTGCACTGGCAAGCGAACTCTTTACCATTAGCGCCACCTAGGAAGCCCTGCAGTACAAGTTATAAGGAAGGCTCACAGCGCCCCGCACCCCACCTCCCAAATGAATGTAGCTACTATTATTATTAAACAACCCAATGGCCAACAATATAGAACTGGTTAGGCAAATTATGGTAACTCTGTGGAATATTATGCAGCCGTTCAAACGATAATTGTGTGGTAAATGATTGTGCCATGCTGTTGAGAGGAAAAAGAGCATGTGACCACATACCATATGAATACATTTTGATGATAAAATGATGTATGCATGTGAATGGAGAAAGCAAAGTAATGAGCAGAAATACTTTTTTCTCCCCAAATTCTTTTTTTTCAGTGTTAATAATAAGATTATTGAATGAGATGCTTCTGGGGTACCTCCAGCTCTAGAGTTCGGAGGCTCAGGGCCTCACTCTGCTCCCTTGTTAGCTGTGGGGCCTGGAGGCTGGATTTGTCTGGTGGGGGTCACATAGGATGTGGGCCCCCCAAATTAGAGCTGAGCATGCAATGTCCTCAACTCCTGCCTAAACAATGTCAAAGAAGCCCAGCTGATTCCTACTTTGCTTAATTTGTGTCAATTGATTTCCTATTTTTAATTAATAATTCTAATTATGATGCAGCAAATTTACCCAACGGCCATGACTGAATTAATCAGGGTCTATTGATTGGGGCTGCAGAGTTATCCCTCGGTTTCTGACATCATTGATTTCCTGCTGGGAACAAATAAGAAAACACACGTAGGGCAGATGTGCTGTCGTCTCTGTTGTGCCCTAAACTAGGCCCAGAAGCACCTGCTGCTTCCTTATCTTTCCTCCCTCCCCACTACCAGGCTCAGCTGCCATGACCACCAGGCAACAGAGATTCCCCGAGGAGTTCTGGGCAGGGTGGCACCCTAGTTCTTGCTCCAGAGGAGCTCTGGGCCAGGGGGTGAGGCATCCTAACTATTGTTAGCTTCCTTAAGGAAGGTGACTGATTTTGGGCTGCCCTGGTACAGAGGGATCTGTAAGAAAGGGTCAATGTGGCATCTGCCAGCCAGCAGGTCTGGGCTTTCTTTAGAATCCATGTAGAATTCTGCTGCTGTATCAGTAGGTAGATATTAATGTCCATCTCACTGTCCCTTTTGTAGAAAGAACCTTGCAAATCCTTCTCTCCTGCCCTGTCAATTTGTAAATAAAGAAACCGAGCCCCATGGAGGGGCAGGGTCTTGCCCAAGATGGCCCACTGAGTCACTGCACAGCTGGGGCTGGAAATCAAGTCCTTTGTCTTCATGTCCATTCCCGCTCACGTGGAGTGGAAACTGTGCCCAGCTGAGACTGGAGGACAGGGGCAGCTTTTGTCTCGTGTCTCTGTCCTATACCATGGGGCCCATATCTTCAGGTAGGGAAGTCTGATATCTAGTGTAGCCCGGAGGAACCAGCCCTGCCTGCTCTTGAACCCTTTCATCTTGGTTCTGTCTTAGCTCCTGTCATCCTCCTGAGCCTTAAGAAATCAGNCGTTCACCCTTGCCATCTCTTGTTTGACCACTTCCAATTTGCCTTGATTCATGGACCTGACATTCCAGGTTCCTATGCAATATTGCTCTTTACAGCATCGGATCTTGCTTCTATCACCAGTCACATCCACAACTGGGTATTGTTTTTGCTTTGGCTCCATCCCTTCATTCTTTCTGGAGTTATTTCTCCACTGATCTCCTGTAAGGTATTGGGCACCTACTGACCTGGGGAGTTCCTCTTTTGGTATCCTGTCATTTTGCCTTTTCATACTGTTCATGGGGTTCTCAAGGCAAGAATACTGAAGTGGCTTGCCATTCCCTTCTCCAGTGGACCACATTCTGTCAGCCCTCTCCACCATGACCCGCCCATCCTAGGTTGCCCCACAGGCCTGGCTTGGTTTCGATGAGTTAGACAAGGCTGTCGTCCTAGTGTGATTAGATTGACTAGTTTTCTGTGAGTATGGTTTCAGTGTGTCTGCCCTCTGATGCCCTCTTGCAACACCTTCCATCTTGGGTTTCTCTTACCTTGGGCGTGGGGTATCTCTTCACGGCTGCTCCAGCAAAGCACAGCCTCTGCTCCTTACCTGGGATGAGGGGTATCTCCTTACCGCCACCGTTCCTGACCTTCAACGTGGGATAGCTCCTCTAGGCCCTCCATTCCAACATTGTGTTAATAAGTCCAATTATTCATAAGTGCAACAAAGGTAGACTAGACACCCAACTAACACAATCAACTGTATATTACTGTACTGTAGTAAGTTTGTAATACTTCTCCAGTGAATAATACATAAAAAAACAAGCACAAAAAATAAAGGAAACATTTTTAATCTTACAGTACACTACCTTGAAAAATATAGTAGTATAATACAACAGCTGGCATACAGCGGCTGGCATCGAATGAACAGGCAAGAAGAGTTACTGACTGGAGGGAAAGAGAGGGGGTGGGAGATGATAAAGCTGAAGGATCATCAGCAATGGGAAATGGAGGCCAACCTGCAATTTCACTCATGCCTGACATTGATGGCACATGTTCTGGGTCCTTGCTGGATTCAATTCTATCTACCCTCTCAATTCCGAACATCCTGGGCTTGAAAGAAAGCTACTGTACTACTGCACTCTATACAGTACTGTACAGTAAAGTACACAAAAGCACAGCCACTTGTAGAGGATGCACACATGTGACAGTGTAAGCCAGACATGAAATAATGTAATTGAACATGCAAATGCACAAGCACATCTTTGGAAGTTTGCAACCTGAAAGAGGTGGGAATACCAGAGCCCTTAACCTGCCTCCTGAGAAACCTGTATGTAGGTCAGGAAGCAACAGTGAAAACTGCACATGGAACAACAGACTGGTTCCAAATAGGAAAAAAGAGTATGTCAAGGCTGTATATTGTCACCCTGCTTATTTAACTTCTATGCAGAGTACATTATGAGAAATGCTGGACTGGAAGAAACACAAGCTGGAATCAAGATTGCCGGGAGAAATATCAATAATCTCAGATATGCAGATGATACCACCCCTATGGCAGAAAGTGAAGAGGAACTAAAAAGCTTCTTGATGAAAGTGAAAGTGGAGACTGAAAAAGTTGGCTTAAAGCTCAACATTCAGAAAACGAAGATCATGGCATCTGGTGCCATCACTTCATGGGAAATAGATGGGGAAACAGTGGGAACAGTGTCAGACTTTATTTTTGGGGGCTCCAAAATCACTGCAAATGGTGACTGCAGCCATGAAATTAAAAGATGCTTACTCCTTGGAAGGAAAATTATGACCAATCTAAATAGCATATTCAAAAGCAGAGACATTACTTTGCCAAAAAAAGTCCATCTAGTGAAGCCTATGGTTTTTCCAGTGGTCATGTATGGATGTGAGAGTTGGACTGTGAAGAAAGCTGAGCGCCAAAGAATTGATGCTTTTGAAATGTGGTGTTGGAGAAGACTTGAGAGTCCCTTGGACTGCAAGCAGATCCAACCAGTCCATTCTAAAGGAGATCAGCCCTGAGATTTCTTTGGAGGGAATGATGCTAAAGCTGAAACTCCAGTACTTTGGCCACCTCATGAGAAGAGTTGATTCATTGGAAAAGACTCTGATGCTGGGAGGGATTGGGGGCAGAAGGAAAAGGGGACAACAGAGGATGAGATGGCTGGATGGCATCACGGACTCGATGGACGTGAGTCTGAGTGAACTCCAGGAGTTGGTGATGGACAAGGAGGTCTGGCGTGCTGTGATTCATTGGGTCCCAAAGAGGTGGACACGACTGAGCAACTGAACTGAACTGAACTTGAAGGTTCCTATGTAGGGGACTTACTTTACTGTAGGCAAAATAGTCATGTCCCAAGGTCTCAGGCAGCTTCCCTGGTAGCTCAGTTGGTGAAGAATCTGCCTGCAGTGCAAGAGCCCTGGATTCATTCCCTTGATTAGGAAGATCCCCTGGAGAAGGAAACAGCAAACCACTCCAGTATCCTTGCCTGAAAAATCCCAGGGAGAGAGGAGCCTGGTGGCCTGCAGTCCATGGGATTGCAAAGAGTTGGGCATGACGGAGCAGCTAACATTTTCACACTTTCACAAGGTATCAACTGAATCCCTGGGACAGGCCACCAGTGAGAATCCTTGGCTTCATGCATGAAAGAATTTAAGAGTTTGCCGTAGTAAAGTACAAAGCAGGTTTATTCAGGGAGATGCACATGCCATAGACAGAGTGTGGGCCATCTCAGAAGGTGAGAGGCAGCTCTGAAATGTTAGATGGTTAATTTTTATGAGTTGGGTGATTCCATATGCTAATGGGTGGGAGGAAGATTCTGTGCTGGAGAAGGGGCAGGGATTTCCAGGAATTGGGGCACCCAGTTTGGGGCTTTTCATGGTTGGCCTCAGAACTGTCATGGGACCTTGCAGGTGTGCCATTTAGAAGTTTATGTGTCACAATGAAGACATAATGAGGCTCATGGTCTCCCAGAGGTCAAATATTCCACCATCCTGGGGCTTGTAGGCTCTAACCAGTTTTTGTGGAATCCTGTTCTTTATAATGGTTGTTTCATTTGTTAAATGGTCGTGCCCTGCCCCATTCCTTCCTGTCTTTGTATCCAGGCAATTTAAAACATTTTTGCACATATTGCTCTGTTGTATTCTGACAGCATTCCTGAGAGATATTCTTCTCATCGGAGAAAGGAGAGGAGGAGAAAAAGAGGAAAGAGAAGTAATAGGAGTAGTTACAGTAGTGGTTGTATGGTGATGGTGATAGGCCACACTATCGTTGTGGTTATTAGAAAGTATTTTGACTAAATACCCCAAGTACTAGGTAATAAAAGCAACTGTGATAAGAGTTATCATATGGACATAAGGCAAAGAGGAAAGATGGAAAATCTTTCTGGGAAGATCTTAAACCCTCTCAAAAGCTTCTGAGAGGAACTCTTAGGAAACTAGAAAGACAATAAAGAGAGTAAGAAAAGAAATAAGAAAGGACATTATGTGAGCTTGCAAATCATAAACACTCTTTTCAGGTGCTTGTCATGGACTGAATTGTGCTCCCCCCCATTTCTTTGTTGAAGCCCTAACCCCAGTAGGTTAGAGATGTTATTAACTGGGTAAAGTGGGGCCCTAATCCAATCTAACTGTTATCCTTTTAAGAAGAAGAGATCAGGACATGCAGAAAGACACTGAGGATGCATGCTCACAGAAGAGAGCCCTTATGAAGATGTAGTGTAAAAGTGACCACGTGCAAGCCGAAGAGAGAGGTCTTGGAGGTAATCAGATCTGCTGACACCTTGATCTTGAACTTCCAGTCCACACTGTGAGAAAACAAACACCTATTATTTAAGTCACCCAACTTGTGCTATTTTGTTATGGCAGCCCTAGTAAACTGAAATGGGGCTCAGTTAAAGATGTGGTGTATAAAGAGAAGAGTCAGGGAGGGGTGGAGGAAAGGAAAAGAGAAGGAAGAAAACAAGTGGGAGTGAACAAATCTCATGTTCCTTTACTTGATCAAGATGGTAAATAGCACCATTTACTTCCAACTGCCTTACATCATTTTCTAGACCATCATTTCTAGACCAGTACTGCTAAATGTGATCATAGTCAGGTGTTAAAACTGGGGGAATAAGAGACGCCTTCTATAATGTGTTTAATTTTGGATGTTTAAATTAGGACTTTTTTTTTTCATGTTCCTGTCTTCTCACCTAAAGGATTATTTGGTGTTGCAGAAGTTCTAAGTCAGGGCCTACCTTGTTTATACACATGTATTTGCTTCTCCTTGCATTTATCCAAATCTTCATACACTATCTCACGCACAGAGGATATTACTAGATATATGAGTAATCCTTGGGATTAGTATACTGACTGCTTAATAAAATCCAGATGATTTAGCAATTTCCCATTTACCTTTTCATCCCTCGCTGTTCTCTTTTCTGAGAGGAAAAATATTAAGATCGTAATAACATTAGTTTGTTGGTTTGAAAAGTTTCCACTTGGCAAATTAGAAGAGGGATTTAAACATCATTAAAGCATTAACACAGTGGTTACTCATTTGCTGAGCATTCGGGGGCAGATCAGGAGACATAAAGATGCCACAATGATTAAAGTTGAATAATAATTTGCTAAGTGTAAAGAGTACAAACCATGTATGCAAAGGCTCATTCACTCCCAGGCCATTGCTCTAAAGAATTCTGTGATGAGATGTGACTAAACAGCTTCCTAAGAGAACAGAAGGCTAAAAGTAGAACTCCCCCACCCCCCAAAAAATAAACCGGGACTACATGAAAAGTAGTTGCACGGGGGTGTCTCTGGTTGCCAGAATCTAACCCATCCTTCAAGGTCTGGCTTAAGAAAAGGGATCTGGCTCTATCAATCTCCAGATTTGGGGCATCCCTGAGCCCCATTTTCTAATCTGTAGAATAGAGATCATTGTATTTATTTCACAGAATTTTAAACTAGAGGTTGTAGGGGAGAAAAATAATGTTTCCTCTCCTTTCTAGGTTCTTGGCTGAGACCCCACCCCCACCTATAGTACAAAAACAGATTAACAAGAGGAAAAAAAAAAGTGTCTATATACATACAGGAATCCCTCAAAGATGTGAGACTCAAAGGAAGCCAGACTATTGAGGTTTATCTATAATCCTGAATTAAGGAAGGGAATTGGGCCCTGGGGCTTCAAAGGGGAGCAGGCAATTTGCTGGAAGGTGAGGAGAGGAAATGTTTGATAGGCAAATATTGGCCTTGCCTGCCCTGGGGCAAGTCTCTCAGGCAAAAAAGTGAGGGATCTCTGGTAATAGCTCCCTTCCTGTATAGGGCCCCTTTCTAGTGTAAATTTCCCTTACAAAAGGGTAACTGCTACTCTCTTTCAGAGCTTCTAGGGTGTCTACAGTTTCTCAAAATAATCAGCTGGAAAAAAAAATGCCAAACAGATATACTTTGGGGTGGCATATTCTGCTATGTAAATGCCATAGAGACTAGAAAGCACAAGCTATTCAGTGTAAAGTGCTGTGTAAGTGCAAGTGGTGTTGTTGACAAGGAAGAAAACTTGATGAGGAAAGTATATTATCTCCAGAGGTCTGAGTCATTGCTACCTCAAAGTGTCTCCTGTCCTCTCCCCAGCACACTCCCACAGCTCCATTACCTTCCAAAAGGAAGTGCGGTCAGCTTTTCCTGGTCCCCACCACCTATACCCCTTCAAGAATACACACAAGAAGTGAGTTTCCTTTTTTGCTATTGCAAATGGGAATTCAGGCCTTATTGATTTCAGGCTTTTTTTTTCCTTTCCTGCTTTCAGAAACACTTCTTTCTTGAATTGTTCCTCAGATCTTCAGCTTCCCCGCACCAAGGCAGTGAATGGTTTTAGACTCGGGTACCTCTGTTATCTCTGAATACAAAGCAGGAGAAGGAATCCTGAGGCATTAGCGATAATGCAGACCTGTTCAGAGTCATTGTGTCTCCTGGTGTTCACTGCCACCGGCCCTTGTTATTATCAACGTTGATGGGAAACCCTGAAAGAGGGAAGCCAGTCAGACTGAATGTGTATTCTCAGAACTCATATGTTGAAACCCAGTCCCCAGTGTGTGGGTGCATTTGGAGGTGGGGACTTTGAGAGGTGATTTAGAACATGAAGTAGAATTTTCATGAGTGGAATTAGTGCCCTTGTGAAAGAAACCTCAGAGAGTTCTCTAGCCCCTTCATTCTACCATGTGAGGACACAGAAAAAAGATAACTGTCTATGAATCAGGAAGATGGCTGTCACCAGACACCAAAAGCCCAGCCTCCAGAACTATGAGAAATAAATTTCTGATGTTTATAAACCACACAGTTTATGATGTTTTTTGATTATAGAAGCCCAGACAGACTAAGACACCTGTGAGTGTCGTCTGTCCACACGTACTCCCAGGGCCCTGACTGGATGCCTGGCTCTGCACTGGGTGCTGGGGGAGGAAGTGGATAAAGATGACCGAACCAGGATCTGCCTTTGGGAAAGGAAGCTTTCTTGCGGAAAGAAGGCTTCTATGATGTAACTTTGACTGGGGGCTTAGAATATGGGAGCAAACACAGGGGCAAAGTGTTCCTGAGGCACTAAAGTGGAAGAAACATTTCCTGCTGATATTAAGGAACTCTTCATGGAAGGGTGACTTATGGGAATAGGGCCTTCAGTTTGGGAACATTCAGTCTTGCTGAGGGTGGATAAGGAACTACAGTTTAGTTAGGATGAGAAACTTGGACACAAATCCCAGGTCACATCTATGCTTGAATATAGGAAACCAGAAACCACAGTTATGAATATATATTTTTGACTAATGCTAGTCAGTATTCTAAGTACTTAATGGCATCTGGTCCCATCACTTCATGGGAAATAGATGGGGAAACAGTGGAAACAGTGTCAGACTTTATTTTGGGGGGCTGCAAAATCACTGTAGATGGTGACTGCAGCCATGAAATTAAAAGATGCTTACTCCTTGGAAGGAAAGTTATGACCAACCTAGAGAGCATATTAAAAAGCAGAGATATTACTTTGCTAACAAAGATCCGTCTAGTCAAGGCTATGGTTTTTCCAGTGGTCATGTATGGATGTGAGAGTTGGACTGTGAAGAAGGCTGAGCACCGAAGAATTGATGCTTTTGAACTGTGGTGTTGGAGAAGACTCTTGAGAGTCCCTTGGACTGCAAGGAGATTCAACCANCAAGGCTATGGTTTTTCCAGTGGTCATGTATGGATGTGAGAGTTGGACTGTGAAGAAGGCTGAGCACCGAAGAATTGATGCTTTTGAACTGTGGTGTTGGAGAAGACTCTTGAGAGTCCCTTGGACTGCAAGGAGATTCAACCAGTCCATCCTAAAGGCGACCAGTCCTGGGTGTTCATTGGAAGGACTGATGCTGAGGGTGAAACTCCAGTACTTTGGCCACCTCATGCGAAAAGTTGACTCATTGGAAAAGACCCTAATGCTGGGAGGGATTGGGGTCAGGAGGAGAAGGGGATGAGAGAGGATGAAATGGCTGGATGGCATCACCGACTTGATGCACATGAGTTTGGGTGAACTCCTGGAGTTGGTGATGGACAGGGAGGCTGGAGAGGCTGCGATTCACGGGGTCGCAAAGAGTCGGACAAGACTGAACGACTGAACTGAACTGACTGAATGTATGTTTACTATAATCCTTGTAACGGCTCTACAAAATAGACACGATTGTGGTCTCAATTTAAGGTATGAAGAAATCAAGATCACACCACTATTTAAGTGTCATTTTTATGACCTTTGGACTTGTATGTGTAGATACTGAGATTCAGTTCAATTAATGAAATTACATGCCCAATGCTAAAGGAATACAGAGGAAGTCCTTGCTGTTGTATTCAGAAGAATTATAAAGGAGGCAGGCCTTCAACAAAACCAGAAAGAAATAGCAGAGAGAACGGAATAGGCAACTTCTAAGTGGAAGGAATCACCATGTACAAAGGTTGACGCAATCATGGGATGTAAGGGGAATAGAAGGAACTTCAGAAAACCAAGGGTGGGGGCAAGTGGTCCATGGGAAAGTGTGAGACAGGGATCTGGGGATATGCAAGGCCTACCACCATATACATTTCCTTTGCCAGGCTATAGAATTGCGCCTTAATTCTCAAGGCAATAAAGTTTTTTTTAATGTTTTAAATGTAGGAGGGTTCTGATTGTTTCCCTTCCCAAAGACCACTTTGACTACAGTAAGGATGGTAAATATCTCAGGCAGCAGGAGACAATTCGGAGATTCTTAAAGAAGTCCCTGTGTGATGTACACAGGCTCAGATGGCCTGGGGGTGATGTTTAAGAAGTTAAATGGTCCAGACTCAGTAAATGCGTAGTTGGGTTGGATGAAAAAAAGAATAAAGTTGAGGATGACTCAAGATTCTAGGGCTTCCCTGGAGGGTCATTTGGTAAAGAATCAGCCTGCAATGTAGAAGAAATGGGTTCAGTCCCTGGGTTGGGAAGGTTCCCCTGGACTGGAGGAGGGCTTGGAACCCCTCTCTAGTTTTCTGGCCTGGAGAATCACATGGACAGAGGAACCTGGCAGGCTGCAGTCCATGAGGTCAAAAAAGTTCAGATACAACTGAGCGACTAAGCACAGGACAAGATTCAAAGGCATCTAGTCCTAAAGACTAATTAGACAAAGGAAACATCATCCACGTTAGGAAATTCCAGTGTAATGGTGATGTTCATAGTCTCTTAATGAGCTTCACTACCTCCAGTCTTTTTCTGTTTCAATTCATTTTCTATAATATCTAATTTAGAGGATTATTTGTAAGGATGCTACAATGTCATAACAATCAAAGTACACTCTTTTCTTTTCTTTTTATTATTATTATTATTTTACTTTATTTTACTTTACAATACTCTATTGGCTTTGCCATACATTGACATGAATCCCACCACAGGTGTACACGAGCTCCCAATCCTGAATCCCCCTCCCACCTCCCACCCCACAACGTCTGAAGAAGAAGAGAGAGGAAAGAAAGGAAGAAAGGAAAAGAAAAAAGAATCCTTCATTCCGATTTTAAGCAATAGATTGAGACATTTATGACAGTCTGATTTGCTGCTGCTTGAAAGTAAGAGTGAAAATATTATCAATTCATAGTTATTAAGTTTTTACTAATAGCCAAGATTATTATTAGACACTCATCACAAATTGCTTAATTTAATCCTTTCATTTATTGTATAATTATCCCCATTTTTCATATGAGGAAACCAAGTCTAAGAGAGGTCAAGTAATTGGATTAAGGACAGACACCTAGAAAATAGTAATTCTAAAATTTGAACAAAGTATTTTGGCTCCAAAACCATTCTTCCACTGTGTCATGACAAATGTATTTTATAGACACACTCAAGACACAAAGAGTTTATGTCCATCAAAGTGTGGAACTGATTTACTAAGGAACCAGAGAGAAAATGTGCCTCAGTATTCTCGTCATAACTCATGGCCCACCACTGACAAGGTATGAGGACTGATTGATTTTCACATGTTAACTGGATGCTCACCAGCTGTATAAATATAATTTCTGGAACCCTAGGAGTGGCCCAAAATAGATTCCATTTTTCATTTTGTGAAACAAGAACTTGGCAACTGCACAACAGTAAATGTTGACAGTTGGGCAGCAAAGTCTTGAAGTGACAGCACAGGGAAGCGTAATCAGTATTTTCAAAATGGCCCAGGACCTGAGGGACCTGACTGAGACTGCAGTAGGTCCATCTGGACAGTGGGTCATTTTGAGGATGACTTCCTAAATGGCTGTGCTCGTTACTTTGTTTCTTCTCCTTTGCCAGTCATGCAAAATCCTGTTTTCAGCTTGTTCTTGGTGCCATTCCTTCTTTACTTGGCTTGTAGCAGCTCCCATTGATAATACTGGACATGCCCACCCCTTGGATGACTAACACTGTTCAGTGATCAGTTACTACTTTTCTGGCACTGACATCTGGCATGTGCTTCTCATTCAGTCCTGTGCTAATCCTGTGCAATAGGATGAGATTGTCTTTAGCGTGGCTGTATACTGGGAGAAAATGTGGTGGGAATGTAGATTCATTGCCCAACAAACCTTTCCTGAATTTGCATACAAAGCTATATATGATTATAAATCAATAGGTAGATAGAGAGACTATAATGCCAATGAAATAAAGGTCCATGTGAAATTATTTGGGAGGCATTAAAAGGAAAACTCAGAGCACTGAGTCATGAGAACCCCCCTTTTCAAGTCCTCTTCATCTTTATCCTTCAAAGTCCATCACAGATATTATCTTTTCCATGACAGTATGCATGAGTATCCTAATCAGTATAAAAGCACACTCATTAGAAACTCAACTGACTCATTTACTACAATAACTGTGGAGTTCTGAGCCAAGCCTTGTACTGTAAATTGGGGTACAGAAATGAAAAAGGCACATTTTTATCCCTCCAAGGAACCAAGCCACCATTCATTCCCCAGTGGCTCAGACAGTAAAGAATCTGCCTGTAATGCAGGAGACCTGGGTTCTATTCCTGGGTTGGGAAGATCCCCTGGAGAAGTGAATGGCTATCCACTCCAGTATTCTTGCCTGGAAAATTCCATGGACAGAGGAGTCCATGGGGTTGCAAAGAGTCGAAAACAACTGAGTGACTA
The DNA here is from genome assembly GCA_006410875.1 of Neotragus pygmaeus. Lineage (NCBI taxonomy): Eukaryota > Metazoa > Chordata > Mammalia > Artiodactyla > Bovidae > Neotragus > Neotragus pygmaeus. Next base: position 25,268 of record SJYV01055728.1, read on the forward strand.
CTAACCCACACAAGGAACACAAAGAATTCTAACAGGTGAGATGTACAAATAAAAAACTAACTAAGGCTGTGGCTAGTTATGATGAATGACAGATGAATGAATAGGGATGAATAGGTAGAGCACAGAGCATTCTTAGAGCAATGAAATGACTCTGTATGATACTATAAAGGTGGGTACATATCATTATAAATTTGTCTAAACTCATGGAGTGTACAGTCCTGAGAGTGAAGCCTAACATAAACTATGAATCGGGGGTGATTATGATATTTCAGTGTAGGTTCACAGATTGTAACAAATGTACTGCTTGGGTGAGGAATGGTGATAATGGGGGTATATAGGAAATCTATGGGTCTTCCCAGGTAGCTCAGTGGTAAAGAATCTGTCTGCCAATGCAGAAGGTATGGATTCAATCCCTGTGTTGGGAAGATCCCCTGGAGTAGGAAATGGCAACCCACTTCAGTATTCAAGTCTGGGAAATCCCACAAGACAGCAGATCCTGGTGAGCTACAGTTCATGGGGTCACAAAAGAGTCAGATACAACTTAACAACTAAACAACATCAAAATAAGAAATCTATATCTTCTGCTCAGTTTTGCTGTGAACCTAAAACTACTTAAAAAAAAAAATAAATAAATTCTTACAAAATAAGAAAAAGTAACCAAGATAAATAAACCTTCAAGACCCCATGGTTGATGTTATGACATAGAAAGAAATGGGTTTCATTGATGATTCGGACAAAGGCTAATAGTTTTACAGCACCTTGCTGCCCCTTGTCCAGACACTGAGCATATTCTTCCCTGTATAGGCAAGCAGAGAGAATCTGCTAGAACTGTGGTCAAGAATCCTGAAGATGAATCTTTCTTTCACACTGACCTGCTCTGGGCCTGTGGGAGAGTGACTCAACATTCTATGATTCAGTAAATTTGGAGTGATAATGGTAAATTAAGAATTATTGTGAATGTTCAAAACAAGGTATCATTTTTTAGAACTTAGACAATTGAAGATGAAAGAACCTAGAGAATAATGGCATTAGGCTAGACTCCAGAGTCAGACTGCTGTATGACTATCTGTGAGACCTCAGATATGTTGCTGAAGCTCTCATGTCTTAGTTTCCTCATCTACAAAATTAAGATAATAAATACTTGAGATACTATGGGGAGAGCTCTTATAATGGTGTCTGGTATGATGAGTATTCACAAATGCAGGGTGTTATAATTGCTGGTATAGTGATATCAATTCTATTTAGTCCTATTTTTATTCTTGTTATTATTTGCTAAAGCCCATTGGATTTAGGCATATGTGCCTAATGTATTCACACTTTTTGTTCTGCATCCTTCTGTTCTTCCTTCTGTTGTTTTTCTCTTCTTCTTTTCACCTGTCTTCTCCCTCCCTTCCTCCCTTCCTTCCTTTCTCCTTTCCACAAATATAGCCTGATGCTATATTGTGCACACAGCCATGGTCTAGATATAATGAGGGACAAAATAGATTAATCAGATCACATCCTCAAGAAAAATACAGTTTTATAGAAAATAAGAGAAAATAACAAACATAGTATAAACCAGTGAAAAAGTACCATCAGAGGATCAGTCAGTTCAGTTCACTGGCTCAGTCACGTCCAACTCTTTGCAACCCCATGGACTGCAGCAAACCAGGCCTTCCTGTCCATCACCAACTCCCAGAGTTTACCCAAACTCATGTCCATTGAGTTGGTGATACCATCCAACCATCTCATCCTCTGTNATACTGGAGTGGGTAGCCATTCCCTTCTCCAGGAGATCTTCCCAACCCAGGGACTGAACCCAGGTCTCCAGCATTGCAGGCAGCTTCTTTACCATCTGAGCCACCAGGGAAGCCCATGTCAACAGAAATATCCTTTATCTCCCTACTATTTATAATAGTTTAAGATTATTAGCAGACAAAAATCTAGTTACATCGAACTTTTTGTTGTGCTGTCATGTTTGTGTGTGTGTGTGTGTGTGTGTGTGTGCGCACGCGCGTGCGTGCTCACTTGAACCTGATCCTTTGCTACCCCATGAACTGCAGCCTGCCAGCTCCTCGTCCATAGAATTTTTCTATGTAAGATTACCGGAATGTGTTGCTGTATCTACTGCAGGGTCTCTTCCTGACCCAGGGATTAAACCCGAGTCTTGTGTCTCCTGCACTGGCAGGTGGATTCTTTATCACTAGTACCATCTGGGAAGCTTACAGCAAACTACAGGAATATAGAAACAGCTTTACAATTTTTCAGTCTACTTTATACTTTTAAATAATTTAAAAAAATAACCATCTACTGAAGCTTTCACCACACAGTACTATCAGTCACTCATATTTTAAATTACATAACCCTTTAACACATTAATCCTGTTCCTCAAAGATGAAGTTAAATTAAACACCACAGGAGAGTCACTCACATCCATCTCTAAGAGATTGAACATGCTTGACTCAGCAATCTCCTTAGACTCATCAAATTTCTCCAGAGCTTGACGTAACTCTTCATCAGGAATCTTGCCTTGTCGTTTCTTCTTGTAATCAAAGTCCAGGCGTCGCCCCTCCAACTTCTTCAGATGATGCTGAAAAAATCAAGGGCAGAAATGTGCTTTGAAGGGACCTATAGAAAAGGACTATTTACAGCTCACTTCCCTACCATGCCTATTGGCTTCCAAAATAAGACAGGATAAGTTCTAAAACATCACCTCACCAGAGAAATAAAGAAACACACATCAATGGGGGCAAATGCTTCTAAAGGCTAAGACATTTATGTTTGGGAAACGCCTTTAAAAATAATAGCAAGGAAGAAATTATGGAAAATACTGATGCCCTTTATTGTCTGCCCCTGCTGGGTCAAAGCTAAGGTGGAATATATGCCCGTCCACCCTACGACTAGGGGTGGAAGCTAGGAAGGTTTAGAAAGCACAGGCATGTGGGGCTCACAAGTCTCCATCTTCAAGGAAATGGTATCTCGTGAGAAGGCAGAGGAAAAATGGTTTCCTTGAAATGAAGTGAGAAAGAAAAGTATTCTTCCTTTTTCATATCATAAAACATTTGTGCTGGAAGGGATTTATTTTTGAGGTAATCCAGTCTATTAGAATCACCTTAAGATGTTTACTAAAACTACGGATTCTTGATCACCTGAATTAGAATATCCAGGGCTGGGGCCTAGGCAACTCGGTCTCAGCACTTACCCTAACAGACTGATGCAGCTTTAGGAGAATCATGGATTAATTTAAGTCTCCCATCTGACAGATGATGACACTGAGTCCTAACACCTAACTTGAAAGAGATCTTCGTCAGGACCTAACCCCCAACACTGCGCACCAATTCCCCTTTGCATCACCCCTGATGCACACATTCCAGGTGTGGGACTGCCCAGCCTTGCCCCAACAGCTTCAGAACCAATTAAGAAAGTAGTTTCACAAAGCCACAAATTATTCTTTTCTACGAGCTGCAGTGTCCCACTATTAATGGGTGGGGAAAAATGTGCTAGATTTCTCTTGACCCTGGGTGTTCAGGGAGTGAGAGGGAAGGAAATGAAAACAAAGTTGGGAGTGGGGAAGAAATGAGAAGGAGGGTGGGAGGAAGAATATCCTTGACCTTCCTGCCACCGCACACCCTGCCTCCAGCCCATGCCCTGATCCAAATTAAGTGCTTATTCCTTTGGAAGGAATGTCCTTTTAAAATGTCTGAACCTGCAGTCAGCTGCAAAATAGAGCACTGGAATCAGAGAGACATGTTAGGTTTGGAGTGAGTCTGCCACCTCACAACAGCGTGGCAGGGTTGAAGATTTAAGCTAGAGATTACAGAGACTTCATTTATCTGAAAATCAAATTTCAGACAAGTTAAACAGATATCTGTTGAAAGAATCAATGAGCAAACATTACATACCTAGTTAGAGGTTAAAGCCAGGTGAACATGATTTATCTGGAAAAACTAAACTGTTCTATATGTCTTAGAAAGGATAGTTGGGTATTCTTCCTCAAGTCTAACAACCATTATGAAAACACAAGTTTATAGCGTAAAAGAAGAACTGTGTATACAAGCTAAGAACTGGTACAGCTGGTATTTTAGAGGGTGAAATCATCCCAGAAAACATAGAATAATTAATAAAATTGTATAGTCAGGGAAAGAATAGCCTTCTGGAGAAAAATGCTTGAAAATCTTGAAAACCAAACATGGAGAAATTAAATGTAATACTTGTGAGTGGCACAGTCATAATAGTGGGGCAAAAAGTACTACATTTATCATTTATCTTGATTTTTCATGCTGGAGTTTTTACAGTTCACAGGCTCAGTGTTGACAACATGCATGGTAAATTTTAAAAAATGTTTCCTAAAGGAACAGGGGACCTGTATCTGTACAATTCCAACATCCAGTTCCCAGATAACTAGCAGCAGGTACCTGAATCTCCCTCAGATCTTTGTCATGAAGATTCTGAAGGGGGTCAATGAAGTTCTGCTTCACTTCCATGTCCAAGGAGTCCTTTACCTCCGAGAGTTCCCTCATGGCCTCCCCCACCTCACCAAGTGCTGGGCCTGCAAGGTAATAAGGAAGCCCTTGAACATTAAAGAACAAAGACGAAATGCACTTGCAATAACAGGGCCCATCACAGACCAAACCCAGGAACAGCTGCCTGTCTTCTGAAGACAAGCAAGTCAAGAGACGCTATATAATGCCCTCTGGAGATCAGTGTAGTTTCCATCTGAGACAGTTCATGAAAGTTCACTGAGTACAATAGACTCAATGCCCCTGGGGGTGGGGGCCAGTATTCCTTACTATAGAGAATATAAAAGTTTGCTTTTCCTTTGAAAAGGAATTGGAAATTCCCTACCCTCCTTTGGAGGAGCCTCTTGATGAAGGTGAAAGAGGAGAGTGAAAAAGTTGGCTTAAAGCTCAACATTCAGAAAACGAAGNGATTTCTTCAGTGATCCATTGGTTGTTTAGTAATGTACTGTTTAGCCTCCAAATGATTGTGGTTTTTACAGTTTTTTTCCTTGTGGTTTATTACTAATCTCATAGTGTTGTGGTCAGAAAAGATGCTGGACACGATTTCAATTTTCTTAAATTTACCAAGGCTCACTGTGTGGCTCAGCATGTTGGACAATCCTGGAGAATGTTCCATGTGCACATGAGAAAAATGTGTATTCTGCTGCTTTTGGATGGAATGCTCCATTTAAAAATAAGCAAACAAGCATACTCTAATATTAGTAAAGAACAATAATTATAGAGTTATACATCTGTCTTAGGATATTTTAACATTGAATCCTTTTACTAAATATATATTAAAGATGGTCTATCTCTATAACCTATACTAGCTATCTAAATACTAGTAAATTTTATTCAATATTAATGGGCCTCATTTGGAATTCAGTTCAGTTCAGTTCAGTTGCTCAGTTATGTCTGACTCTTTGCGACTCCATGGACTGCAGCACGCCAGGCCTCCCTGTCCAATGCCAACTCCCAGAGTTTTCTCAAACTCATGTCCCTTGAGTCAATGATGCCATCCAACCATCTTGTCTTCTGTCATCCCTTCTCCTCCCACCTTTAATCTTTCCCAGCATCAGGGTCTTTTCCAATGAGTCGGTCCTTTGCATCAGGTGGCCAAATGACTGGAGTTTCAGCTTCAGCATCAGTCCTTCCAATGAATATTCAGGACTTATCTCCTTTAGGATGGACTGGTAGGATCTCCTTGCAGTCCAAGGGACTCTCAAGAATCTTCTCCAATACCAAAGTTCAAAAGCACCAGTTTTTGGTGCTCAGCTTTCTTCATAATCCAACTCTCAGATCCATACATGACTACTGGGAAAACCATAGCTTTGATTAGATGGACCTTTGTTGGTAAAGTAATGTTTCTGCTTTTTAATATGCTCCCTAGATTGGTCATAGCTTTTCTTCCAAGGAGCAAGCACCTTTTAATTTCATGGCTGCAGTCACCATCTGCNACCAGGCTCCTCTGTCCATGGGATTTTCCAGGCAAGGGTACTGGAGTGGGGTGCCATTGCCTTCTCCGAGCACTGGGCTAGGAGACCAGAAATCTTCATTTCAATCCAACCCATTTGAGACTGTGGCAAATCATTCACTCCTCTGTTCTTCAGCTGCTCTGCTGCAAAAGGATCACAGCCATTTCTGTTCATTTCTGCCGAAGAGGACACTTTTCAAGTGGAATCAGGTCACATGAACTGAGTCCCTCTTCAGAAGAAGAGAATATATGCACACCTTCCATTATTAATAATTTAAAAAATGGACTCAAAAATTCTACCAAGAAACCTTTGTCACAACGCCAGGAGAGCATAATCCCTCTGTAACGATACCAGTCCTTTGTACTACCCAGGTTTCAGAAATATGAACAGGAAGTTCATATTTTTCAACAATACGAAGTCACTAGTATATAATCATTTCCCACTAAATATTTTCAAGAGCCTTGTTCAAGCTGGCTTTGACTTTATTTAAATAACAAGTTGAGGCTTTAAAATAGATATTAATTAAAGAAATCTCTTTCAAAAGTAGATATTATATAAGCTTATTCTTCCTTTATAAAGCATTTAGTTCCTATTGAGAGAAACAAGTGGTTTCTGATTATAAAGCATACTAAAAAAATACAAACATCACAAGATAGTGTGTGTTGAATAAATAGCAATCATGTGAGTCAGCTGACTACTGTAAATACGAATACATTTAGTCATGCTGACTATTATCAGTGGTACCACTAACGAACAGAATGAAAAATTTCTTCCCAAGCCAACAATTGAAGTGTTGCACATATACTCCCCGTTCATTCTCCATATAATTAGTCATGAGCTTTGATAAGAGGGTTTGGTTTCCTGTATCTTTTCCGTTTCTTGGGTACTGAACAGTGTTCTATGAGAGACAAGAACAGTGTCTTCTTTCGATCCTGCTTGTGATTTGAAACTTTGCTCACATGAAAGTCACACCTGGAATAAAAGGTGGGGCCACACTCTGAGTCTTTTATGAGCATATCAACTCAGTTACCACAAGTAAACATTGTCATCAGTAAAAAGTACACACAGTTTTCGGGATCACCGTGCCTCATTGCATTCTTTTCAAAGCGAGTCAACAGTATGGCGTCAATATTTTGACCTTAAAGAACAAAAGTCCAACTGACCACCTGCTTGGCACCCCACTCTAGTACTCTTGCCTGGAAAATCCCATGGATGGAGGAGCTGCAGTCCATGGGGTCACTAAGAGTCGGACACGACTGAGCAACTTCACTTTTCACTCTCATCCATTGGAGAAGGAAATGGCAACCCATTCCAGTATTCTTGCCTGGAGAATCCCAGGGACAGGGAAGCCTAGTGGGCTGCTGTCTATGGGGTTGCATAGAATTGGATACAACTGAAGCGACTTAGCAGCTGTGCTACTTAGACCTACTACTTATGCACAAGTCTAAGCAAACTCCAGTAGATGGTGAAGGACAGGGAAACCTGGAGTGCTGCAGTCCATGGGGTTGCAAAGAGACAGGCACAACTGAGCAACAATACATCAACAACTTATCCACAGTCCAGGGTCCTCTCTTGAGTGTTAGAGCCCACACAGAATCATCCATCAACCAATAATTATTGACCGAGTGCCCTTTCCACAAGCTGAGCCCCTATTTTGCCCACCTCTTTGGACTTGGATATGGCTCATCTCTAAGACAAGATACTCTCCCTGCTCTCAAGGAGATTACAATCTAGTGGGAAAGCCAAAATATATACTTGGAATATTAAATAACTGTGCAAAATGTAATAATATGATTGAAGTATGAGAAATGTAAAAAAGCAGTAATTTATTAAACGCTAAATGAATGGTATCACAACCTGTGGCTTGCAAACTATGCTCTAAGTAACCCCAGCTGCTCAGGTGGAGGCAACTCTTGTGAATGCGGGAAAAGAAGCACCGAGTAAGCGAGGCCTCCCCTGAGCCCTCCATCCTGGTCTCCATCCTGGCTTTTGGTTTTCTGTTTACCATTTTTGCTTTTCACTTTCTGTAGGGCATCTTCACATACAATTTCACATCAAGAAAGACTCTCAAATTAATTCTAAGAATCACTGATATATTTTTTTCAATGCCATGAATTTCAAAACCACATAGTTTGGAATCACTCTTGCCTGTTGTGGTGGCAGGAGGTTTCCTGGTGGGAAAGGAATGGAGACTTGCAAGATGTAGAGGATTTGGAGAGTTAGAAAGTTTCCAGGGACTTCCCTGGTGGTCCAGTGGCTAAGACTCTGCTCCCAGTACAGGAGCCCCAGGTTTGATCCTTGCTCAGGGAACTAGATCTCACATGCAGCAACTAAGACGTCACATGCCACAACTAAAGATCCCGTGTGCCTCAACTAAGACCTGGCACAGCCAAATAAATACATACTTTAAAATACTAATAAATAAAGAATAATTAAAGAAAGTTTCCAGACTAACGGTTTACATAAGAATGCTAAGATGCCTCAACAAGCGGCAGTCCACAGTGTAGGACCATGATTAGGGTGTGGTAAGCGGTAGTCTAGATTAGCAAAAAAGACTGCCACTTGCTCACCAGGTTCCATGCAAGACAGTAAGATGGGGATTTAAGAGGAGAGAAGCCACATCAAAAGCCACCCTGAAAGTCACCGTTTTACAGAAAGAAGCCAGGTACACGGATGCAAGATGCACCGGAAAACCCAACAGAGAGCAGGAAGTTTCCCAGTAAACGGGCAGAGCCTGACAGGGAGTCAGCACGGGTGGGGTTCTTGGCAAAGCTAAGGCAAACACCAGAGCCAGAACAGTTTCAAGAACTAAGAGTGAGGGGCCTGGCTTGCTAAGAAACAGTGAAATGGCAAAGCATGAAAACGGGGTCATCTTCTCCCAAAGATCCTTTTTACTATATGTGAGCAGAAAGATATACAGAGGCGAGTGGGAAAGCTCAGAAAGATGTCCTGACACCATTTCCCTCTTGAACTGACAGTCAGGCCTAGGAACCAGGGGGGATAGCAAATCTCCGGCTACTGCCTGAAGAAAAAGACTTCTAAGAAATCAGACACATTTTTCATAACATTGACAGATAATAAGAATAGAATTGGTGTGTATTACCCAAATATAGGCAATTTTTTTTTTAGATTACACAGATAGAGCAAAATAATAAACAAACACATTATAAGCATTCTTGGGCTGCAAGTACCCAAAAACAGGATAATTTAAGCATTTTAAAAATTATTAGAAAACTAAGAAAAGCGATCCTAAAATTTATACGGAAGCACAAAAGACCCCAAATCACCAGCAGCAATCTTGACAAAAAAGACAAAGATGGATGTATCATGCTCCCTGATTCTGGACTATACTACAAAGCTACAGTAAACCAAACAGCATGATATTGCCACAAACATAGACACAGATCAACGGAACAGAACAGGGAGCCCAGCAATAAAGTCATGCACCTATGGTCAATTATCTAGACAAAGGAGACAAGAATAAACAATGGAGAAAAAAGTTTCCTCACTTAGTGGTGCTGAAAAAACTGGACAGCTACATGTAAAAGAATAAGCTTAGAATATTTTCTCACATCATATACAAAAATAGATTCAAAATGGGTTAAAGATCCAAATACAAGACTGGAAAGCATAAAACTTTTGGATGAAAACATAGTACACTCTTTGATATAAAACTTAGCAATATTTTGGGGGGTCTGCTTCATCAAGCAAGGTAAAAATGTAAAAACAAGTAAACGAGGTCTAATCAAACTTAAAAGCTTTTGGATATCAAAGGAAATCATCAACTAAGTGAAAAGACAACCTACTTAATATGAAAAGATATTTGCAAAGAATATGACTGACAAGGGGCTAATACCCCAAGTACACAGAGCGATTACACAACTCAATATAAAAACAAACAGAAGAAGTGGTCAACATGCACGTGAAAAAATGCTCAGCACTGCTAATCATCAGAGAAATTCAAATCAAAACCACATTGAGACATTACCTCATACCTGTCAGAATGGCTAACTTCAAAAAGTCTAAAAGTAGCAAATTTTGCCAAGAATGTGGAAAAAAGGAAACAGTGTCGGTGAGAATGTAAACTGCTGCAGCCACTGTGAAAAAGACTATGGAGGTTCCTCAAAAAACTAAAACTAGAACTACCATACAATCCAGCTGACCCGCTTCTGGGTATATATCTGAGGGAAACTAAAACTCCAATTCAAAAAGATACAAACACCCCCAATGTTGACAGGAGCATCATTTATAATAGTCAAGATATGGAAGCAACCCAAGTGTTCACCAGATGAATGCATAAAGAAGATGTTTTATTTATTTACACTCATACACAGAAATACTATTAAGCCATAAAAACATGAAATTTTGACATCTGCAACAATGTGGTGGACCTAGAAGATACACTTAGTGAAATCAGACAGAGAAAGTCAAATACTCTACGTTATCATTTATGTACAGAATCTAAATGGATTCCCAGGTGGCTCGTTGGTAAAGAATCTGCCTGACAATGCAGGAGATGCAAGAGACACGGGTTCAATCCCTGGCACGGGAAGATCCCCTGTAAAAGGAAATGGCAACCCTCTCCAATATTTTACTGAGAAAATTCCATGGACAGAGGAGCCTGGTGGACTACAGTCCATGGGATGGCAGAGTCAGACATGACTAAGCATGAGCAATGTGCAATGATAGAATCTGAAAAATAAAACAAACAAATGAATTCAACAAAACAGAAACAGATTCACAGACATAAAGAACACACTAGTGGTTACCAGTGGGGACAGGTAAGAGGGGAGGGGCAGGATCGGGACAGGAGACTAAGACACACAAACCACTACGTATAAAATAAATAGGTAACAAGGATACAGTGTACAGTACAGGGAAATGTAACCATTATTTTATAATAACTTTAAAAGGAATATAAGCTATACAGATGTTTAGCCACTATGTGGTACATCCGAAACTAGTAATATTTCAAACCAACTATACTTCAACAAAGTATTGGCAGAATACAGGAATTTCTTGTAGAATTCATGATGATGAACAATCACCTCTCAGAAAGGACAAGGACATGGCTGGGACTTGGGGAATCTCAGCAGCAGAAGCCTGAGGATCTCCTCCTTAGAAGCTTCCATTAAGGGTTCCACCTGGCTTCCATATATGCATGACTCCAATCACATTTTCTCAAATTCTCAGGAAAGAAAGTTCGATTGGCTGTTACCAAGGAATTTCAATCGTTGATGCAATCATCTTTGGCAAGGAGATGACTAGAACCAGGGAAATGCTGTAAGCTAGAAAGCCTCCCCAGTATGAGACTACTGCATAGCATACACCATCATTCGTTGGTCTAGGAGTCATAAGAAGGCATTCAAGATGTACTGGAATATGATGAATTTGGTCAGTTATACAGAGTGGTCTTGATGACAAAATTTTAAAAATGGGAACAAAGCCAGTTTCTCTGCTTTGGACTGTTTGGTAGAGCCTAATAATGAAATGAGTGCTCCTCCAATGTGTTCTTATGACTCTGCTTATTCTGTTATGTATATGCTATTATAACCACCTAGTTACTTTTTCCCCCTAGACTAGAAGCACCTTAAATATAGAGACTGTTTCCTATGCATCTTTGCACCCCAAAAGGCTTCCCCAGTAGCTCAGACAGAAAAGAATCTGCTTGCAATGCAGGAGACCTAGGTTTGATCCCTGGGTTGGGAAGATCCCCTGGAGAAGGGAATGGCTACCCACTCCAGTATTCTTGCCTGGAGATTCATGGACAGAGGAGCCTGGGCTACAGTCCACAGAGTTGCAGAGAGTCAGACACAACTGACAGAGGTCTGTATAGTCAAAGCTATGGTTTTTCCAGTACTCATGTACAGATGTGAGAGTCCGACCGTAAAGAAGGCTGAACACCAAAGAATTGGTGCTTTCAGATTGTGGTGTTGGAGAAAACTCTTGACAGTTCCTTGGACAGCCAGGAGACCAAACCAGTCCATCCTAAAGGAAATCAACCCTGAATATTCAATGGAAGGACTGATGCTGAAGCTGAAGCTCCAATCCTTTGGCCACCTGATGCGAAGAGCTGACTCACTGGAAAAGACCGTGATGCTGGGAAAGATTGAGGACAGAAGGAGAATGGGATGACAGAGGATGAGATGGCTGGATGGCATCACTGACTCAATGGACTTGCGTTTGAGCAAACTCCAGGAGACAGTGGAAAATACGGAACTCTGACATGCTGCCGTCTACGGTCGCAAAGAGTTGACCACAACTTAGAGACTGAACGACGACAAGGAGGGCAAAGCCCAGCTGATCTTATGTAAGGATGGAGCTGTTATCTTCAGACAGATCCAGAACACCAAACGCTGGGACTTATTTTATCTATTCTTCCTCTTCTAAAGATTTGTCCTAAGAGGGGAGAAGTAAATGGTAGGGTGAGGTAGGGAGGGGGGCTGTGTGGTTCCCCTTTGAGTCTCATCCTCAATTAAAAGAGAAATAGCTAATATTTTACTCTCTGTATATAGCCCGTCCATAAACTGCTATGTGAAACTTAATTCAGGCAAATATATCTCCTACTCTCCAGAAGCGATTTCTTCCACTCTTCATGTAAGAAGCTTTCCTTTTCTAAATCAAGAGTCAAATTCATCAGAGGACTCTCCCACACCTCGCATGGAATTCAAGGATGGCAAAACCATCGCCCGTCCAACTACCACTGAGGCTCACTAGAAATCACTGCTTCCTTGAAGAATGTTGCCAACACAGGTAGCCATTCCCCAAATACTATCAAGAGTTCAGGTCATGCTTCCTTGTGGATCATACTCATGCACTTGGAATATATTTTAAGGTAAAGGAACACTGATTACAATAAGACTGACTATGAGTTCTTTGTGTGACTTCTTAACAATACTTCTAATGAATTGCCAGATCTCTGGGATACAATCAAAGTCCCCTACTGCCCAGGATGAAGGTCCACAAGTGATGCAAAAAGCAAGAGCTAGAGCCCAGGAGAAGAAATGTCATCTGTCCTGGAAGAGAAACACCAGGAAAAAAGAGGAAATCTGGGTCAGGAATGAGATAGCTTCTACAGAAACATTAGCATCAAAGAAAAGGATAAGAATATTATTAAATATAGAATAAATACTTAAAATGTAATATACTTGAAATCAACTCTGTCCTTTAAAAAAAATATATTATACTGCCTCCTATGGAAGTATATATATAAAATTATAATAAGTCAGATTGCTTTAGGTTCTACTCAGAAATATTTTGTCAAAAGACTGCTTTACATCATATTTGAAAAACATAAGCAGCCTTTACCAAATATAGACACAAGGATCACAAACCGAAAATAGAAACCAGAAGACAGACTCAGTGGAAACCAAGGAAATATTGACATTGTATTATACTTGGCAGTGAAGAAATTGAAATCTACAGTGATTTACTACATTAACACATGAATACAGAATTAGGTGAAAAAAATATTCAAAATATCAGAAACCGTGAGACACTTTTTGGCAATAAGTAAAGAAGAAGATTTATTTAACTTGGAAAGGGTTGGCAGAAAGGGACGAAAATGAGAAACAATAATATCACATATTAACTTTGTTCTTAAACATCCACATTTAATGTATCAACTTTGGCTGTTGTTATATGCCTTGGCAATTCAATAAAGTTACTGAAATGGAAAATTGAAAATTTTTATTGTGATATTTCCAATTTCTCCACTAGTGGAATAGTTTAATAATAAGCCATTGCATATGCTTTCAGCATTCTCATTAAAATGACTGAGCAATCAGTTTTCTTTCTATTCCAAGTTATCAGCAACTTTATTTACCAGTGCATATTAAGTAGAACACAAAGCTCAGCTAACCATTTGTGGCGGTACTTTCTGAACAGGCAAGGATTATCTACTGCAAAGACACAGAATTTCAAAGCTGGAAGGACTCTCAAGGGTTTTCATATTCCATATTTTGTGGTATCAGTGAGGAAACCGAAACCGAGACTCCAAAGGGTGAAGGAACTTCTCCTATGTCAACAGCCATTCAATGGCAGAGTAGATGTCATGCTTACAGAGTGTTCTACTATAGCAGACTATCCTACAGTCCAAATGTTATTTTAGTAGTTAAGTGTTGAACATTAGCCTACACATGCCTGTCTGGCAAAAATAAATAAAAAACTAAATGGCCAAAGAGGAGCATTAATTTACTGAAAACGTACCTCCTCCTTGTCACAAGGAGTTTCAGGTTGCAGAAGAATCAGATTCCATTTGCAATCACTTTGCGGTTGTTTAGTTACTCAGTCCAGTCCAACTCTTTGCGACCCCATGGACTGTTGTCCACCAGGGTCCTCTGTCCATGGGATTTCCCAGGCAAGAATATGGAGTGGGTTGCCATTTCCTTCTCCAGGGGATCTCCCCACCCAGGGATCAAACCCGGGTCTACTATGAACTCAGGCGGATTCTTTACCGACTGAGCCACCAGGGGAATCTATAATCACTTTACTTTGGATGTTTAAGCTTTTGGCTTTTATAAGTCTGCCCTCAGCTGTGACATGTTTCAGTGTTCTATAAAATGTCTGTTTGCATTCACTGCAGAGCCATGCAGAATAACAACAGTTCCTTAATTTGTAAGGTGATATCTCCATAAAACTGCATTAATTCCTTTGTTGGTCTTTGCAGAGTAAATCTACTTCTAATCTGGTACCTGCCATTAAGCAGCTCATATCACTAATTTATTTCCCTTTTAAAGAGCAATTTGGGCATGTTTTCTTTGACTCAGGCTCTACATAAAACGTTTACATTAACTATTAACCCTCCTGAGGCCATGGGCTTGATTGGACAAGGAACGGAGCAGAGCTGAAAGGGCCAGGGCTGGGTCCAACAAGCCATGTGACCTTGAGAAAATTTTATCCTCTCTGAATCGTTCTTCATGTGTAAAATGTAAGAAGTCAATTTCATGACCCCTGAGATCTAAAGCTCTGCATTTCTAAACTGATTGTTCTGAAGCCACTCTTAAAAATAATTACTATGCTTAGACCCTAAACATCTACCCTATTTACCTCTATAGACCTGGTACATATTTCAATCCTAGCCCTAAGACAAGTAAATAAACTACGGTAAAATGTGATGTCTCCCTTACTACACCACGAACTCCATAAAAGGTTAATTCATTTTTATAGGCTCAGTGCCTGTCAGAGTTGACATTCCCATAAATGTTTAATATATGAAGAAAAGGATGGATGACTGCCACAGCATCAGACAAAGAAGAGTTTATGTGTATAAGTTCACATTATCTCTGCAAACAGCCCAGAGATCATTAACCTAAACCTCATCTGAAAAGCTAGCACTTATATGTAATTTGCCCGTTCACAGCATAATGGACTTCACAGTACATCTCTCAGAGTCTGATCTCCTCCTGTTTAACCTTCCTTGACCATAAGCTTTTAGAGAGTAAGATCCATACCTGATTCATTCCAACTTTCTGTACCTATTCATTACGCTTAGGAGGTCTTCCATCAATTTTAACTAATTAAACAAATAGAAAAGAGTAGTTTCAGAATAATAGTGGCCAAATAAAGGACACATTTGGTAACAAAGTTAAAAAAAATTTCAGGGGGAAAAAATTTGGAACAAATTATCTGTGATGATAAAAATTCAACTTTTTGTCTTTCTCTCCTTCTAGTCATCTCAAATTTCCACCTTTGTAAAAATCACTCATTCCTAGGAACTGTATTTTCCTTCATAATTCCATCAGGGCATAATTTGTGGGATACAATGAGATCTAATATAATCTAATAAGTTCTGACAGAGGGGAGGAATTTTTTTACACTGTAGTTGCAATTCTAAGAAGTCAGAGTAGCGATGTAGTTGCATGGTTTCTGTTTATATGAAATCCAGTGGTGTGGCCTGCCTTCCATGAAAACTGTCTCTATGCTGCTTCAATAGGGACTTTTTCAAGTGTTAACAGTCCACTAGGCCGACTAATATGGAACCCCAGCGGAACAGACTCCTGCTGGGATGTTCTGCTCACCTCTGCCTTACCATGTGATTCCAGGGTATTCACTTTAGGGTGGTGTATTATTTTTTATTTAAGGCTATGCTGGCTCTCCACTGCTGCACGTGGCCTTTTCTCTAGCTGTGGCAATCGGGGCTCCTCCCCAGCTGCAGTGCCCACGCTCCTCATTGCGGTGGCTTCTCTCGTTGCAGACAGAGCACGGGCTCTCGGGGCGGGGCTTCCAGTAGTTTCAGCGTCTGGGCTCAACAGGTGTGGCATGCGGGCTCTAGAGTGCGTCATCAGTAGTTGTGGGGCACTGGGCTTTGTTGCTCTTCACCATGTGGAATCTTCCTGGACCAGTGATTGAACCTGGCTCTCCTGCATTGGAGAGGAGGATTCTTAGCCACTGGACCACCAGGGAAGTCCGACATGATGTATTTTTGTTCTCAGGCATGTCTATTCCTCTTGCAGAGGAATGCTTTCCCTACATACAGTTCTCTTTTTCAGGCAACATCAGTTTCTTCATTGCTTTTTCACAACTTCTACACATTCACGATTCTATATTGGCATAAACAATCCATATTAACACATACATAATGCTAATACTTTCTAACTCACTTTTTAAACAGTCATCACAATTCTAATTACACTATTAATTCATTCTAATTATACTCATTATTACAAATATGATTTGTTCATGGGGATCTTCATTATAAGCAGTACTATACGTTACTGTTATAAATGATACCAATAAACCATAATGGTTAGAAATAGTCTTAACATATTTACTATTTGTTTCATCAAGTCCCACATAATCAATGTGGACATATTTATGTCTATATAAACTTCAAAGGAACCAGAAATCCTTTATTCCTCAAAAAAATTACTGTCATGCTAATAAAAATAATGCCTAAGATTTATTGAGCACTTGCCTCATACCAGTTATCATGCCAACACTAAATGAGTTAAAATGGATCGT
Organism: Neotragus pygmaeus; assembly: GCA_006410875.1. Classification (NCBI taxonomy): domain Eukaryota; kingdom Metazoa; phylum Chordata; class Mammalia; order Artiodactyla; family Bovidae; genus Neotragus; species Neotragus pygmaeus. The sequence goes on from SJYV01055728.1 coordinate 42,183, forward strand.
CCTGTGAATGTTACCAAGCATCCTATAAGGTTGAAGCTTTAATTAGCCCCATTTTACAAATTAAGAAACCAAGACTTAGCTTAAATAATGACTAAGATGTTTACAGCTAATACATGATGCGGCGAGAACTGGAACCCAGACAATTTCACTATTTTGTTTGGGGAAGAGGATGAACTTGCACTTTTTGGAAGATATCATATTTTTGCACTTGCATAATTATTTCTCCAAACTCGTTTGTATATAATTTTAAACTGTCTTAAAACCAAAAGTATACAGTGAGTGCAAACTGAAATATTTGCAATAGGAATTATAGGCTATCAAAATATAATTAATCATTATAACTGAGAAATTAGCAAACTGAGTAAATCAAAGCTGGAGCACAATATAGTATAATTATCAGCAGAGTTTTCAAACTGTGAATTTGCTGATGTTAACTAATTAATTTTATACTTAAGAAGCTTATTAACTATGTACCTTAACAGTTTTTTTTTTTAGTGTATAAAGTTTAATTTCTTTTCACAAAGATTTTCCAGATGCCAAGATAATAAAGCAAAAAGGATTAAAAGTAAATTTAACCACAAAGATTTTTTTTTTAACCACAAAGATTTTGATAGTGCCCGCATTACATCCATTATAGATTGATTTTTGCAAAAAAAGAAAATTGTAAAATCTGATATTCATTGTTGCTTTTATTAGTTTCCATCAGCTGGTCCAATTACTATCACATTCATAAGAATTATGCGCATAAAATGGGCATGAATCCACATTCTATCTGAAAGCCTAAGAATCAACAAGTCTTTTAGNAAGAAAATTGTAAAATCTGATATTCATTGTTGCTTTTATTAGTTTCCATCAGCTGGTCCAATTACTATCACATTCATAAGAATTATGCGCATAAAATGGGCATGAATCCACATTCTATCTGAAAGCCTAAGAATCAACAAGTCTTTTAGAAAATATGCTTAATATATTATCTTAATTAAGACAGCATACAAGGCAGATAGATTTCTTGGTGTATTATCTGAAGCAAAAACTATATGAAACTTAAGAGTCAAATGATCCAGCGGATGTTGGCAATTTGATCTCTGGTTCCTCTGCCTTTCCTAAATCCTGCTTGAACATCTGGAAGTTCACAGTTTACATACTGTTGAAGCCTGGCTTGGAGAATTTTGAGCATTACTTTAATAAAACGGGAGATAAGCGCAACTGTGCAGCAGTTTGAGCTTTCTTCAGCATTGCCTTCCTTTAGGATTGGAATGAAAACTGACATTTTCCAGTCTTGTGGCCACTGCTGAGATTTCCAAATTTGCTGGCATATTGAATGCAGCACTTTCACAACATCATCTTTTAGGATTTGAAATAGCTCAACTGGAATTCCTTCACCTCCACTAGCTTTGTTTGTACTGATGCTTCCTAAGGTCCACTTGACTTCACATTCCAGAATGTGTGGCTCTAGGTGAATGAACATACCATCATGATTATCTGAGTCATGAAGATCTTTTTTGTATAGTTCTTCTTTGTATTCTTGCCATCTCTTCTTAATATCTTCTGCTTCTGTTAGGTCCATACCATTTTTGTCCTTTATTGTGCCCATCTTTGCATGGAATGTATCTCTAGTTTTCTTGAAGAGATCTCTAGTCCTTCCCATTCTATTGTTTTCCTCTATTTCTTTGCACTGATCACTGAGGAAGGCTTTCTTATCTCTCCTTGCTATTCTTTGGAACTCTGCATTCAAATGGGTATATCTTCCCTTTTCTCCTTTGCTTTTTGCTTCTCTTCTTTTCACTAATATTTGTAAGGCCTCCTCAGACAGCCATTTTGCTTTTTTGCATTTCTTTTTCTGGGGATGGTCTTGCTCCCTGTCTCCTATACAGTGTCATGAACCTCCGTCCATCGTTCATCAGGCACTCTATCAGATCTAGTCCCTTAAATCTGTTTCTCACTTCTACTGTATAATCGTTAGGAATTTGACTTAGGTCATACTTGAATGGTCTAGTGGTTTTCCCTAGTGGTTTTCTTCAATTTAAGTCTGAATTTGGCAATAAGGAGTTCATGATCTGAGCCACAACCTGCTCCCCATCTTGTTATTGCTGACTGTATAGAGATTCTCCATCTTTGGCTGCAAAGAATATAATCAATCTGATTTCAGTGTAGAGTCTTCTCTTGTGTTGATGGAAGAGGGTGTTTGCTATGACCAGTGCGTTCTCTTGGCAAAACTCTATTACGCTTTGCCTTGCTTCATTCTGTACTCCAAGGCCAAATTTGCCTGTTACTCCAGGTGTTTCTTGACACCCTACTTTTGCATTCCAATCCCCTATAATGAAAAAGGCATCTTTTTGGGGTGTTAGTTCTAGAAGGTCTTATAGGTCTTCATAGAACCTTTCAACTTCAGCATTACTGGCCAGGGCATAGACTTGGATTACAGCGATATTGAATGGTTTGCCTTGGAAATGAACAGAGATTATTCTGTCGTTTTTGAGATTGCATCCAAGTACTGCACTTTGGACTCTTTTGTTGACTATGACGGCTACTCCATTTCTTCAAGGGGATTCTTGCCCACAGTAGTAGATATAATGGTCATCTGAGTTAAATTCACCCATTCCAGCCCATTTTAATTCGCTGATGCCTAAAATGTCGATCTTCACTCTTGCCATCTCGTGTTTGACCATTTCCAATTTGCCTTGATTCATGGACCTAACATTCCAGTTTCCTGTGCAATATTGCTCTTTACAGCATCAGACCTTGCTTCCATCACCAGTCACATCCACAACTGGGTGCTGTTTTTGCTGTGGCTCCATCCCTTCATTCTTTCTGGAGTTATTTCTCCACTGATCTCCAGCAGCATATTGGGCACCTACCGACCTGGGGAGTTCATCTGTCAGTGTCCTATCTTTTTGCCTTTCCATAGTGTCCATGGTGTTCTCAAGGCAAGAATATTGAAGTGGTTTGCTATTCCCTTTTCCAGTGGACCACATTTTGTCAGACCTCTCCACCATGACCCGTCCATCTTGGGTGGCCCTACAAGGCATGGCTCATAGTTTCATTGAGTTAGACAAGGCTGTGGTCCATGTGATTAGATTGGTTAGTTTTCTGTGATCTTGGTTTTCAGTCTGTCTGCCCTCTGATGGAGAAGGGTAAGAGGCTTATGGAAACTTCCTGGTGGGAGAGACTGACTGAGGGGGAAACTGGGTCTTGTCCTGATTGGTGGGGCCATGCTCAGTAAATTGTTAATCCAATTTTCTGTTGATGGGTGGAGCTGTGTTCCCTCCCTGCTATTTACCTGGGGCCAAACTATGGTGGCAATGGCAACCCACTCCTGTACTCTTGCCTGGAAAATCCCATGGAGGGATTTTCCCTGGTAGGCTGCAGTCCATGGAGCCGCTAGGAGTCGGACACAACTGAGTGACTTCACTTTCATGCATTGGAGAAGGAAATGGCAACCCACTCCAGTGGTCTTGCCTGGAGAATCCCAGGGATGGGGGAGCCTGGTGGGCTGCCGTCTATGGGGTCACACAGAGTTGGACACGACTGAAGCAACTTAGCAGCAGCAGCAAACTATGGTGGAGGTAAAGAAGACAATGATGACCTCCCTCAAAAGATCCCATGCATGTACTGCTACACTCAGTGCCCCCAAACCTGCAGCAGGCCACTGCCGACGCACGCCTCCACCGGAGATGCTCAAACACAGTTCTGTCTCAGTCTCTGTGGGGTCCCTGGGTCCTGATGCACATAAGGTTTGTTTGAGCCCTCTGAGCATCTCTGGCAGGAATGGGGTTTGATTCTAAACGTGAATTCACCCCTCCTACCAGAGAGCAAATTGCCAACATCCACTGGATCATTACAAAAGCAAGAGAGTTCCAGAAAAACATCTATTTCTGTTTTACTCTCCCAAAGCCTTTGATTGTGTGGATCACAATAAATTGTGGAAAATTCTGAAAGAGATGGGAATACCAGACCACCTGGCCTGCCTCTTGAAAAATCTGTATGCAGGTCAGGAAGCAACAGTTAGAACTGGACATGGAACAACAGACTGGTACCAAATGAGAAAAAGAGTACGTCAAGGCTGTATATTGTCACCCTGCTTATTTAACTTGTATGCAGAGTACATCACGAGAAATGCTGGACTGGATGAAGCACAAGCTGGAATCAAGGCTACTGGGAGAAATATCGATAAACTCAGATATGCAGATGACACCACCCTTATGGCAGAAAGTGAAGAAGAACTAAAGAGCCTCTTGATGAAAGTGAAAGAGGAGAGTAAAAATGTTGGCTCAAAGCTCAACACTCAGAAAACTAAGATCATGGCATCCAGTCCCATCACTTCATGGGAAATAGATGGAGAAACAGTGAAAACAATGGCAGACTTTATTTTGAGGGGCTCCAAAATCACTGCAGATGGTAACTGCAGCCATGAAATTAAAAGACATTTACTCCTTGGGAGAAAAGTAATGACCAACCTAGATAGCATATTAAAAAGCAGAGACCTTACTATGCCAACAAAGGTCCATCTAGTCAAGGCTATGGTTTTTCCAGTAGTCATGTATGGAGTGAGAGTTGGACTATAAAGAAAGGTAAGCACCAAAGAATTGATGCTTTTGAACTGTGGTATTGAAGAAGACTCTTGAGAGTCCCGTGGACTGCGAGGAGATCCAACCAGTCAATCCTAAAGGAAGTCAGTCCTGAATATTCACTGGAAGGACTGATGCTGAGCTCAAACCCCAAATATGTTGGCCACCTGATGCGAAGAGTTGATTCATTGGAAAAGATCCTGATGCTGGGAAAGACTGAAGGTAGGAGGAGAAGGGGAAGATGGAGGATGAGATGGTTGGATGGCATCACTGACTCAATGGACATGAGTTTGAGTAAACTCCTGAGTTGGTGATGGACAGGGAGGCCTGCAGTCCACGGGGTTGCAAAGAGTAAGACATGACTGAGCGACTGAAGAGCCAAATATTCCTTGCTTTTAAAACTATGAGACCTAAATAGCTTAAATATTTATGCAGAGAAGCAAATAAGAACTTTGAGATTATATGAATTCACCCAAAGAGCCTTTAGAACACAGTAATTCATTGTGATCCATTTCAACACCACTTTTTTATTTAGACATTAAAATTTATTAAAGGTCTGTCATATTGAAGACCCTATGAGGCATATTCTATGGAACAGGCCCTCTAAGAGTTTCTCTTTGAAGTGTTTTGTTTATTCTGTCTGTTCTTAATTATGGAAATAATAAAACAGGTGCCATTTTAGAACACTTAGATTAAGAAAAGTTGCGCATTTCTTAGTATTGTTTTTATTACATACAAATCCAGGTGGAGATATTAGAACCAACAACTCAGGTTTTTTGCTTAGAATTCCTTATACTCAGACCTTCTGAGACCTGTAGCAGTACAATGTTTAATTTCCCTTCAATTGAAATAGATAATACTGAAGTATAAAGGTGATGTTATATGCGTGCATGTATCTCATGGGGATAGTGGAGGACATTGGGAAGCCTGGCATGCTGTAGTCCATGGGGTTGCAAAGAGTCTTAGTGACCCAGCAACTGAACTACGTTGCTTTTAAAAAGAAGAGCTGAAGCAGAGCTGAGGTGGCAAGGTGAGCAGTCATGAACTTAGGGTCTACAGAGGGTGGAGCTGGATGCCAGTCCTGGTTTTGCCACGTACTAGATCCATGACCTCAAGTTTTTAAATTTCATCAAACCTCAGTTTTCCTCATTTGTAAAACAGAATTATGCTATTTTCCTAACAGAGGTGTAAAGATTGGGTGATGTAAGTAAAGCACTTAGCATAATGCTGTGAACTAGGCACATATTCAAGAAATGGCTCTGACTCTCATCATTAGAAAAGAGATCAGGTGGGCAAAATTGACTGGAGCTCTAAGTAGCGTAGTCTAAGTAGCACCATACAGAAGTAGGCCACCTTCAGTACATATTGCATTAAATGGGCATTGTGCTGTGCAGTGGATCCTTGTTGCTAACCTATTTTATGTATAGTAATTTATTTCTTTCAGGCTTCTGAGGTGGCTCCGTGGTAAAGAATCTGACTGCAAAGCAAGAGCCACAGGTTCGATCCCTGGGCTGGGAAGATTCTCTGGAGAGGGAAATGGCAACCCATTCCAGTTTTCTTGCCTGGAAAATTCTATGGACAGAGGAGCCTGGGAAACTATAGTCCCTGGGGTTGCAAAAGAACTGGACATGCCTTAGCAACTCAACAACTTATATCTTTTAATAATATACTTCTAATCCGTCACTCCTTTCTTCTCTCCTTTGGTAGCCGTAAGTTTGTTTTCTATCAAAATAAACAAATGTGGGGAAAAAAGAGGTCATCTGGGGAGGAAAAGGTAATGTGTCATTTTTCAGAGACGTTACAACAACACAAAAATGGCAATGCCCAGAAATAGGCTTCCTTGGTGTATTTTGTGAGGCCACTAAGTCTGGGCTGAACTGAAGAACGAAGGGCAGGGATCTTTCATCACCATAAGCCATGCAGTTAAGAGACATTCAATGAGTCTTTGACCTAAGGAAGAGCCACATGCTCTGAGGAAACTGTGGATAATTAACTAGTTAAATAATTCACTAACATTAACCACCTGTCATGTTATGAATCACTAGGTCATGGTTGAAGAGGCTGTGTAAAAACAATGACGCTTACAATTCAAATTTCTATGTACAAAGTACTTGCTTCAAATCAGCTCGAAGTTCCTATTAGAAGAGCTAAATTAGGGTTGTGTGTGTGTGTGTGCTCACACACAAAGGGTTGTGCTCGACTCTTTGCAACCCAAGGGGCTATATAGCCCACCAGGCTCCTCTGTCCATGGGATTCTCCAGGCAACAATACTGGAGTGGGTCACTGTGCCCTCCCCTCCAGGGGATCTTCCCCACCCAGGGATTGAACCCGCATCTCTTATGTCTAACCTGCATTGGCAAGCAGGTTCTTTATCACTATTGCCACCTGGGAAGCCACAAGTTACCCAGTACAGCCAAAAAAAAATTTTTTTTAACTTAAAAGGGGGAAAAATGAAAAATATTAACTAAAGGGATGAAACATATAAAATTGCCACCTTCATAAGTTTTGTGTTTTTTTTTAATGGTTAAAAGCAATAATTTCATAAGGTTCAACCTAAGTGGGAGTCTTCATATATGAGTTCAGGAAAGCAGTGCAAGTCTACCACTTATTTAAGCCTAAGATGATAGATAGCCTAAATCCAGTCCTTCTGGAGCCGCTGCCAAAAGTATGGAGGCTGAACAAACAGCAAATAAAGGTCAATATTCTGAAAGAAGCTAAAGACCATAAGTAAGATGACATTAGGACAGTATACTTGAATATGTCATGTGTAGAACAGTATACTTGAGTATGTCACATGTACCTTAAGAAAATATTTTTTAATGCAATCCTTGAGTAGTCCTTGGGTGGCCAATAACCCACCTTCACCAGTTTTAAATGTACATGGATGTCAAGGCCCCCTTTGCAATACTTTTGAACTCTGAGCTAAATCCTGGGCTTAAGAGGTAAAAACTACCATTTCAAAGAATGACAGACACAGCTAGTCCAAACTAGCTCATCCACACTAGTATCAGATTCTTCACTCCTTCCAGGGTACGTGGAAAATTTCACTTCCCCTAGCACTTAGGTGGGACCTTGTGAGTGGTTATAGCCAATGACATGTGGGCCAGACTCGCTAACAGGCACCACTTCTCAGAGCTGGAGAAGGGCGCAGGCCTGTATGGGTTCCCTCTCAGCACCACAGCCACCAAGAAGGCCTTGAACTGAGAGGGCAGACCCCCAGGATCAACCCAGCCTGGACTGCCACGGCACCTCAAATGGGACGTCTGCCTTGAGGTCACCCAAACCCACTGGGTCTCTGAACGAGCCAGAAGTAAACTTTTACTGTGTTGAGGCCTTGAGAGTTAGCCTTGTTCATTACTAGAGACCAACCTAATCAATCCTGACTACTACTATCTTTGAAAACAACCAAAACAAGTGATTATCCCTCAGATTTCTCTTAACAGATTATATACTGGACTGTAAAAAAAAAAAAAAAANAAGCAAGATAAGGAATGTCAAGTGCTTGACCCAGTGCTGACTCAAGTTTCATATTCAGTATATGTCAATGAATAGCACTGTGTCCTTTAAGCTTCTTAACAATCCTGGGAAGAGAGCACTGTTTTCATTTTACAGATGGGCAAAACGAAGCCCAGACTGAAAGGAAGCTTGTACAAGACCACATAAGTTTTGCTATTTCTGGCACACTATCTCCCTTATAGGTGATAGCTTCTCCAGTGAATCTCAGACTCCTATGATTTTTTGAATAAATAAGCAAAAAGTGATTCAGTTACATCTAAATCTACTCTTGGCCATGAGACCTAACTCTACCCTTGGCAGGAGGGAACAGCTCAGCCCAGGCATCAAAGAGAAATAGGAGAAGACTAAGTCTTTCCCCAAACCACCAACAGTGGGCTTTCCCACCCAAGGGTTTGGTGGAGCACAACCCCTCCAGTGTCTGTTAGATTCCAACTCCCTTCCCATAAAGGAAGCCATCAGCCTGTAATTGTGTCTTCTTTAAGTTTTCACCTCATGTGAACAGAGTCAAGGCTTGGGCCACATACTTCAAATACCACTCAAGTTACTGTTCCAGATATTACGGTTCAGTTATTTCAGTTGAGGAAGTCTAGGCTGCAAAATATAAGTTCATTGTAAACAAAGAAAATCCATCAAAAATGGAATATCTCAAGAGGAATCCTTTCCAGGTTTTCATTACTGATTGCAAACGATAAAAATCTTTCAGTTTGCTGATGGCTTGGCATTCCCACACACATTTACAGTGAGGTAACTGCTTTGTTCAGGTGAAGGTTTATGTCACCTCTAAAGCAAATCCTTCGCAACATTGCTTTTTAGATATCTGTGTGGATCTCTGCAACCCTGCAGTGTCACCCGGCTTAGTGTCCAGACTTGATACAGTGACGCAGAAAAGAAATGTTATTAAAATGTCACTCATGGATGTTTGAGCTCTTGACTGTTGAATGGACATTTACCAGGAAACTGCTTCCATTTTTAAAGTCTTGAGTTAAAAGGCCTGGAACTTGGCTTCTTTCTAGTCTTACATACGCTCTATGGGGCTTGAAATCATAGTGAAACCTCTCTGTGCCTCTTTTTCAGTCCAGTTCAGTCGCTCGGTCGTGTCTCACTCTTTGCGAGCCCATGAATCGCAGCACGCCAGGCCTCCCTATCCATCACCAACTCCCGGAGTTCACTCAGACTCAGGTCCATCGAATCAGTGATGCCATCCAGCCATCTCATCCTCTGTATCCCCTTCTCCTCTTGACCCCAATCCCTCCCAGCATCAGAGTCTTTTCCAATGAGTCAACTCTTCACATGAGGTGGGCAAAGTACTGGACTTTCAGCTTTAGCATCATTCCTTTCTAAGAAATCCCAGGGCTGATCTCCTTCAGAATGGACTTGCAGTCCAAGAGACTCTCAAGAGTCTTCTCCAACACCACAATTCAAAATCATCAATTCTTCGGTGCTCAGCTTTCTTCACAGTCCAACTCTCACATCCATACATGACCACTGGAAAAACTATAGCCTTGACTAGATGGACTTTTGTTGGCAAAGTCCATCTGCTTTTGAATATGCTATCTAGGTTGGTCATAACTTTTATTCCAAGGAGTAAGCATCTTTTAATTTCATGGCTGCAGTCACCATCTGCAATAATTTTGGAACCCCCAAAAATAAAGTCTGAGACTATTTCCACTGTTTCCCCATCTATTTCCCATGAAGTGATGGGACTGGATGCCATGCCATGATCTTCGTTTTCTGAATGTTGAGCTTTAAGCCCACTTTTTCACTCTCCTCTTTCACTTTCATCAAGAGGCTTTTTAGTTCTTCTTCACTTTCTGCCATAAGGATGGTGTCATCTGCATGATATTTCTCCCAGCAATCTTGATTCCAACTTACCCCATCCTTATCCAATTTGTGTCCCTCTATCACGCTCTCTCATGACATTTCAGTCTTTTTTTTTTCCTTTGTAACATATTGCAACACATGATTAGTTGTTTACATGCATATCTCACTATTGTACTGTTCTCAACCAATTTGAAATTCCATGAAAGCAAGGAGGTCCTGTTCGTTCTTGTCACCATTATCTCCCCACATTTAACACAGTGATTATCACATATTGGATGGGTAAACCCAAACATAAAAAAAACTAAAAAATGTGCTAGAAACAATCATATAAATACTACTTAAATTCAATTGTTAATATTTTACCAATTTTTGGAAAGATCTGTCTCTCACTCTCTTTCTTTTTCATTTCTCTCTCTAATCTACTGCTAAATCATTTGAAAGTGAGTGGTTGATCTCACAACACTTTATTGCCTAAATATTTCAGCACACATATCCTAAAAATAAGGTATATGTCCTGTATAATCTTAATACCATTAGCCAGCCTAAGAAAATGAGTGATAATTCCGTACTCTTCTTCAATATCTAGACCACCTTCAAGTTTCCCCAATTGGCATTTCAAGTTCTTTTATTTTTATTAATTAATATATAATCAAGATTCTCAAAACACTTCCCAGTACACACAAACACACACAGAGACAGTTAAAATTTTCTGCATTGAGGTTTTGAAGAATCAATTCAATTGTTTTCTAGAAGGTTCTATATTCTGGATTTGTGTGCTCATTTCCTTATGGTATTATTTAACTTGTTCCACTAGTTCCCAAATATCTGGAAACTAGAAGTTAAGCTTAAGAGTTTGATTAGATTAAGGTTAAACATGTTCTCTGACTGCATTCTATCAGAAGGCACACATTACCTTCACAATTTGGAGTGCCACTATTAACCGCATAATCAGGACTGACCACCTGATCTGTTATATATTGGTGCATTTTCCCCTTTGTATTGGCAGGAACTCATTCAAGCAAATTTTTGAACATTTATTTATAATTGAAATCCAATTTAAATTCCTTTCCCTGGGACTGAACATTATTCAGAAAGCTGGTTTATTTGTAGATCTTTATTCTTTTCCTTTTGGAAGGAGAATGACTGCATTGGGGAAGGGGGTGTCTTCAATTACCTTTGCAGAAAATGTTGCTTAGCTTAAAATCAACTCTTCATGAATTTTAAAATAAAAGCACCCCCGCCATATATTTTAAAAGACAGCATTTTGTACAGATCTTTGACTGTAGCATTTTTCACTCAGCATTAATTACATATATCAACTTTTCATCCTTCCTGTAAACCAAATATTATTTATTAAACTCACAAGAAAAGACACAATTAATCTTTATGATTCATTGTTTTTCCTGCAAAGAACTGAAGCATATACAGAGTTGATTCTTTTTTCCCTACTGGGCTGTATAATTGGGTTAAATCAGAGCTGCTCAAATCAGTGTACCCGCTGGGGGTATGTGGCATTGTGCTGGGAGTACTCAATAAGCACAGAGCCTCTTTCTGAAGCATCTTTTTCCTTAATGATGGGTAATTTAAAACATGTTTACATACCAAAATAAACTCATATGTATTACAGAATAAAATGCAAAATTCTCATAAATTTAAAGATAGAACATAGACCACTTTAGTGAGCCACTTTAAGTCAATAAAATACAAAATTCATATAAATTTAAAGATAGAACATAAGACCATTTTAAGTAAGGCACCAGTCAGTATCCTCCATCGTTCCTACCACTTCCTATTGGCCTCCCAAACCCATGAGTTACCACAATCCTCTACTCTTTGAAATTCTAGCTTAAATAAAACATCTGGCTAAAGAATCCACCTGCAATGCAGATCTCAGTTCTATTCCTGGGTTGGGAAAATCCCCTGGAGAAGGGAGAGGCTACCCACTCCATTATTCTTGGGCTTCCCTGGTGGCTCAGACAGTAAAGAATTAGCCTGCAATGCAGGAGACCTTGGTTCTGTCCCTGGGTTGGGAAGAGTCCCTGGAGGAGGGCAAGGCAATCCACTCCAGTATTCTTGTCTGAGGAGGGCTACAGTCCATGGAGTCACAAAGAGTCAGACACGGCTGAATGACAGCACAAACTGCCAGCAAAAGCTTAAATGGACAAAAACAAACTTCTGGAAAATTTACCTAAGATTTCCAATAGCCAACCCTGCCTTAAATCAGATAAACTAAGCCTGGGAGCTGAAGATTGGTTTAGGGAACTCCACCTATGTTTAATGACACAAATCAGTAAGATCACTCACCTTCCTGTGCTCTCACACCCAGACAAGCCTCCTCTCATGCTCAGTTCTGTACCATCTTTTCTCCTACACCCCATCTTCTCCTTGACAAACATTTACAAAGAACTTACTGTGAGTCCGGCACCTTTCTGAGCGGTTGATTACTGATGATGCTATTCACATCAACCTCATAACATAGGTACTAATGTCATCACCATGTTACAGGTGAGGAGCGTAAAGCATAAATGAGCTGACTTGCCTAACATAGCTAGTGACCACTGCTGCTGCTGCTGCTGCTGCTGCTGCTAAGTCGCTTCAGTCATGTCTGACTCTGTGCGACCCCATAGATGGCAGCCCACCAGGCTCCCTTGCCCACGGGATTCCCCAGGCAAGAATACTGGAGTGGGTTACCACTAGAGATGGGGTTTTACATCAGGCAGCCTGGCATTTTAATAATAGCATCTATCTCAAAGCTTTGCCCTTAAGACCTCAAATAATATGTTTGATCATTTTGTCGATAGAGCAAGAAAATCTGGAGTTATCTCTGATCCCTCCTTCGGCCTTATATGGGCTTCTCCCATGGCACAGTGGTAACGAATCTGCCTGCAATGCAGGAGCTCAGCATCCCTAGGTTGGGAAGACCCCCTGGGAAAGGAAATGGCAACCCACTCCAGTATTCTTGCCTGAAGAATTCCATGAACAGAGAAGCCTGGTGGGCTACAGTCCATGGGGTCACAAAGAGTCAGACACAGCTGAAGTGACTTAGCATGCATGCATCAGCCTTCCCATATTCACTAATGCTTTGCATATACATATATTGTTGTTGTTGTTGCATATATATTTTTTTGTTTGTTTTTTAACCTTCTTTACTTTCCCATGGCTCCTGCTCTAGGTCAGGTCTTTATCTAGACACTGCCAGAGCTTCTTCTTGGGTATTCTTTGTCTTCATTTCCTTCCCTCTTTCAATCCATCCTTCATATTCTTGCCAGAATTCTCTTCCAAAGCACAATTCTGATCAAGCCAATCTCTTCCACACAAACTTTCTTCAGCTCCTCTTTGCTTACAACATAAAAGCCACGCTTTGCTAATAGCGTTCAAGACTCGAACCAACCTCTTCAGGTTCGTCCAGCTACACTACACACCTTACACTCCCCAGACTAGATCAATGATTCTTAAGCATTTTTATTTCAGGATCCCTTTGTTGTTGCTTAGTGGCTAAGTGGTATCAGACCCTTTTGTGACCCCATAGGCTGTAGCCTGCCAGGCTCCTCTGTTCATGGAATTTCTCAGGCAAGAATACTGGAGTGGGGTGCCATTTCCTTCTCTAGGGATCTTTTTGGCCCAGGGATTGACTCCTGCTTTGTATGTGAATTCTTTACCACTGAGCCACCAGTGAAGCCCCTGGGGATCCCTTCTAGCATGTAAAAACTATTAAACACTCCCAAACTGTCCTTTCCCTAAACAAAGTATTGTTTTCGATCCTATTGATAGTACTATTTCGAGAAACAGCCAGCACACTCTTCCCAGACTTAGTGGTTCTTATATCACTGAGTGAATTCTTAAATTAAAAATTAAACAAAAATTTTAAACATTATAGCATTAAATTTTAAATAAAAATAAGTTCACTATATGATAACATAAATACCATATTATTTTTAAAAACACATTTTCTGAAATAAAAATATATTAAGTGAAAAGAGTGATATTCTACAGTTTTATAGATCTCTAATAGCTGGTTGAATGGAGGACAAGTAAATTCTCATATTTGCATTTACATCCAGTCTTTTGAAATATCACATAAAATATAGCTTCCAGAAAACTCCATTGTATGTTCACAAGAGAATGAAAGTGAAAAAGGCAAATATCACTTTAATATTATCACGAAAAGATCATGGGAACCCCCAGAGTTCTGGGATCACACCTTGAGAACCACTATTTTAAGTAAATTTCACCTTGCTTTTAAATCAGTTCACCCTACAGTTATGATATTTCTTCTTTTTAGATGCTCTTTCTCCCTTAATTTCTTCTTATTAAAACCCAACCCAACCCATCAATGTTCAAAGTGTCACTTGTTAATGACCTTCCTCTATCTCTAGTAAGAATTCTTTCCTCTTTCGTGTTTCTGTAGTACTTTGCATTTAAAATTCTCAATCACTCAATCATAGAGTACCTGCTAAGCTCTAAATGTGGACAGTATCTACCCTTTCTCTACTATCTTTTCCCTTCCTTCCCTCTATATCAAAGCTTACCTTCAGCCCCATCCTCCTCAAACTGACAACCAAAATAATACCACAGTGGTTGAAATTTAGGCACATAAATATAGCACTAAGGATATTTTTTTTTTCAGACTCAGAGGACCTTTCCATAGCTCTCAAATTACACCACATAAAACCATCTGATTTTGCCATTACTTCCGATCTCTCCTATACTTAAACCACACTAAAATAGGTCTGATTCTCTTTAGTAAGCAGAAAATTGAGAGCAATTCATCTGATAAATGTTTATAAGCACAAATTGAACCACTCTATCCCTTGCTCAATACACCATGAATATTCAATTTGACAAATAAGTATTACCTCAATTGTTGAAGAATTTGAATCCCAGATGAGCAGGATGACCTTCCAGTCCCATGTTTCTATAATGCCAAGTTTCAGATGAGCATTACACTGGACATTTCTGAAACTGAGTTTCTTCCACTATTCTAGAAGCCCCTTGAAGTCAGAAATCATGTCTTTTTGATATCTTCCTACCGCAGGGTGCCATATATAGTAAGATAAATATCCATGGAACAAGCAGGGCAGCTAAATTCATGCTTCTTCATTGGACTTGGAACATCAGAATATTTGAAATTCCATCTCTGACTGGCAAAATCACTTTTATTTCTGCCTTTAATAGACACATAACTAAAGGCAAGGGCTAAAGGGATGTCAAAGCAGTCATGGCCCTTTAATTGATTTGAAGGTGCTTGCATAACTATTCAAGGCAAAATGATGTTCTCACTGATGGGAGAGATGGAATGTACAATTTGCATTTCATCAGAAAAAAAAATTCCTTGGTTTCTTTTACAAAGCACTAATGTTTTCAATACTGCTGACTGTGGTATTTTGAGAAATAGCCAGTATGCCCTCTGCACAGTTAGACAGTAAGAGGAAATATTGCCTCCCCAGGTGTCAAATTTCCTTTCTGTAATGGAAGGATGTGTGGGACAGCATTTCAAACATAGTCACAGAGGGAGAAGGAGGCTGACAAGTAAGATGGATGAATGAGAGGGAAAACATGTGTTGCGATGGAAGCTGTCAAGGGTAGATCCTGTTTGTGCATCAGAAGTGTCCTAATTAAAAATGCCCATCATAAAAGCCTTTTGGGAGGAAAGAGGAAAAAAAGGGAGCCCTCTTCTGTGCACCACAAGAGATTTCAGAGAAGAGGCAAGCCTCTGGAGCTCAAGTGAACTGCAGTATTCACATCGGTGGCTGTATTCTGTCATCTAGAATATTAACTGTTTCTATAACTCAACTCAAAAAATCTGCATCTTCTTCCCAGAATGCCTCTGTTTTGAAGAATATTACAAGTTCACCTGAAATATAGAAGTTGGAGACAATGGGGTGTCACTATGCAACTTGGGGCTCAGCTCTTCCAAATCTCATCAATAATGATTTCCTTCTTTCCCATAACTGGCGTCCTAAGCCTTCTAATGTTTACAGTGACATTAGTCAATTCCTTAGATGCACTAAGCCAAATTAAATAAAGGACTGCAGGGAAATTTATCTATAGAACATGAATCTTTAATGAGCCTTCATCCCTATAACTCTTATAGTAGAAAGGGATTTGCAGGAATAGCGTCTAGTCACCCATGAAGGCTGGGTGGACTTGAACAGATAAATGAGCTTTCCTGATCCTCTTTTGCTTCCTTTACGGGACTGGATTAGATAATAATTGAGGTCTTTTCCACTCTGACCTTCAGACTCTATCATCATTCTCAAATGTTTGCCCTTTTCCCTAGGAGGTAGTTAGAGGCCATTGTTAATACAAAGTGGTTTTGTGATGAAAGAGGAGTTGTGGTATACTTAAGAGTATGACTCTCCTATCAGATGTTCTACATTCAATTTCATCTCTACCAATCACTGGTTGTGTGACTTTGGTCAAGTCACCTAAGCTCTCTGTGACCCAGTTTCTTCATCTATTACATAGGGATATTAATAGCACCTGTATTTCACAATGACTAAGATTAAATGAAATAATCAACACAAAACATTTGCTATAGTACCTCCTACTGAATGAACATGTAAGAAATACTTGCTGATACAATGTGTTTTCTGCATCTAGTGATTTGAGAGGATACTTTCTCTTCATAATCTACCACACACGTGGTTAGAGGCAGACCTGCTAAAATTGAGCAATTTCTGGAGAAAAGGAGAAGAGAAACTTCTTCTATAAAATAAATAAATGTTACTTGCTAATGTCAAAATTTATTTTATAACATTAAGGGAGAGCAAGAATACACAAGTCTGCATTCATAGTCTTAAAAATAACTTCTACCTTTTTATAATTTATTGAAAATAGACTTAATTAACAAAGAGTATTTGATGAAAAGAAGAATGAGAACAAAAGGATAAATAAGGGATAGAGCAAGGGAATACCAGTTTCTATTACCTATATTATTGCTTGGCTTCAATCTCACTTCTATGTCTATTTATGGTTCATATTTAATTTGTGTGTATATAATTACCTTCTTCAGCATGGTCCAGAAGGGATGCAAATATAGACTCAATTTAGGAAAGCTAAATGTAGCCTATACGTGATTTGGTCACATCCAAAAATTAGCTTATTAAAAAAGGCTCAATCCTGGATCCCAGGAAGACTGTTTCTATTGGCAGCAGTCAGTCTTGGAGTTTTCTCCATGTTCCAAGACATTCCTGGCGCTAAATATAAATGAGTCCCTCACAGAATCTCTGAGGGTTTGACTCCGCCAGCAGCCCTGCTGTAACCCTAGGAACATTGGGTCAAAGCCTAAGTCTCAAGAAAGACCTTAAAACTGACCAGAATGCTATATCCAACACCAATGTCTTCAGAATTGGGAAGTATCAAACCAAACTCACAGATTTCAGTCAAATTCAAGCCAGAATATAGTCAACAGTCCAGTGAGTTATATGGCCCCTTGACTCTCAGCTCCCCATTGAAAGTAACTTGATCAAATACACTTGACAGGCATGGGGTTCAGCAGAAAAAGACCACATAAAGATCATAATCTCACTAAGTAAAAAACACTCCTACATGTGTATTTTTTTTTCTGTTAGTGAAATTAACTCATAAGTCTTATTGAACTATAGCATTTATTTATGTATTTTACTGATGTATAAACAATGTAACACACAACCTAGAATTGTACGCAAACCATATAAGAGCAAGAAAGGAAGAAAAGAAGGAAGAGATGGAAGAAGTAAGGATAGAGGTACTTCTGAAATTAGTTCAAAGGGAAAAAAAAGCAATCCAAGATTGCTTGGTATTGCAAAACCTAGCTAGAATCTTGGGGTGATTGTACAAGCCTTTGTATGTCTGATTCATTCAGATGTCATTGCTTCAATTTTCTGTTGCCTTATTGACTAAATTTCATCAAGCACACAACTAATCAATTGTTTGAAAATAAGCTGATGACCCCTATCAGGGACAGAGATGATATACCCTGGGAAACAAGTTGCAGTTATGTTGCATGAAACAAAATATTCTACAAAATGGTTATTCGGTGACACTTGTTGATTGACTTATTAGTGAAAAAATTAGGCTGATAAATAGTGCAAATACCACTTGTAAAATCAAAAGCTATATGTGAAATCTGCCACCTAGATGAACTTCAGCGTTCTTGAGAAGGCTTATTTTTGAGAAAAAAAGAAAAAAGAAAGAAAGAATAATTTCTTATAAAAATTTACAGCTTTTCTTTAAGCTGATAGTATAAACAAGGACAAGAATTGCTAAATATAACAACTTTCAAAGGAATTGAATTATTGTAAATTCTATTAAATGGCATACAAGGGTAATGGCAAGAAGAGACACATTTCCCCTTGTGTTACCTATTGAAGAGTAAATGAGAACCTGAACTACTAAATTGGTCATTTTTCATTAATGTTTAATCATTTAGAATAGGCAGAATATAAACCTTTTTTCATTACTATAAAATGAAACAGAAATTTTCTATACCCTAGGGTACAGAAAGAAGAAATCACTGACCATTTTCATTAAATATATTTTTAAGACTTTCCTGAAATTTAACAGATGCTCGTGGAAAGCAGTGTGCTTAGTCATTCAGTCATGTTCGACTCTTTGCAATCCCATGAACTGTAGCTTAGCAGGCTCCTCTGTCGCTGAGATTCTCCAGGCAAGAACACTGGGCTCACCATGCCCTCCTCCAGGGGATCTTCTCAACCCAGGGATCAAACCCGGGTCTCCTGCATTGCAGGCAGATTCTTTACCACCTGAGCCACCATGGAAAGCAGAGATGTTTATAATGGAATAAACTCTAAATGGAGGAAATAGCAGAGCCAGGCATTTCAGATGTTTTCTCCCCCTTTCATAGATTCACATGGTACTAAGTAGACATCAAAATGCAGTGACTACTAAAAGCAGAATAAAAGCTCAAAAAGTTTTCAAGCAAATTCCTTCAAACTTTCAAAGAATCCTGCTAAAAAGAGTAAGAACATAGAGAACAACCAATGAGAAAACAAGGGAAATGAAGCAAAATGAAATGGAAAGTAAAATGGGGATTACTGAGCTGGAATTTAGACCCAAAAAAATGACAAATTTGGAAGACAGAGATCCAACATATATAAATTGTGTTTGTTTGAAGGGATTAGAAAATCTGAAACTGAAATAACTTTTTTCAGTGGTCCAAGAGAATGCTCCAGAAATAAAACAGGACCAAAATCTATAGATTAAAAGACTACATGATGTTCAAAAAAGTATGATACTATATTAACAAAGCAGACAAGTCCTGATTAAATTACCAGACTCCCTCAGGCATTATGTCAAGATCATCAAATCAACTTGAGCATGAAAAACTATCAGGTTAATCTCTGGTTGCCTATAGCCACCCTCAATGCTAGAAGACAGTGGTAAACTGTCTAGAAGTTTCTGAGAGAAAATGTGAGTCAGTACTGTTATACTTGGCCAAGATATTGTGAAACGGGAAAGGTCAAGATGTGCATCTGCCTATAGTCCAAAACTGAGGCAATATAGGACCCATAGACATAGCCAGGGGAAAGAATGACTTGAAGATGAGTCCCAGCCAGTTAAATCTTATTCTAATCATTGAATAAGTTTAACTACAGAATCAAGGTGAAACAACTTGAAGCAGAGAATATGAGTATTCAAAACTATGGCAATGTAGAAATAGTATGCCTAAAATTACTGAGAGATTAAAAATAGGAAGAATCAGGAAAATACATAAATATTCTGATTGCCTCTTCTTTCAGAGTTAGAGGATCTGAAGATGCTATTTAAAGCACATAAATACAGGCCTAAGTATAATATGTAAAAGTACAAAGTAATCTCTAGAGAAAATAAGAATACTCATATAAATAATAAAAATTAGGTGGTGGAAGAGAAGGAAGATGGGAAGAATTATATTAATATTAATTTTGCATCAATTATAGATAATAAATAACATTTAAAGATGATAAGGGGCTTCCCAGGTGGTAGAGTGGTAAAGAATCTGCCTGCCAATGCAGGAGATACTAGAGATGCTTGTTCAATCCCTGAGCCAGGAAGATCCCCTGGAATAGGAACTGGCAACCTCCTCCAGTATTTTGGGGGGCTTCCTTGGTAGCTCAGTGGTAAAGAATCCACCTGCAATGCAGAAGACATGGATTCTATCCCTGTGTCCGGATGATACCTTGGAGCAGGGCATGACAACCCACTCAAGTATTCTTGACTGGAGAATCCCATGGACAGAGGAGCCTGGTGAGTTACAGTAGGTAGGGTCTCAGAGTCCAATTCAGCTGAAATGACTAAGCACGTAAAGATGATAAAGTTATAAAATATTTTAAATCATAAAGGAAAGTTAACATCAAAAATAAAAATGGCACAGGTTAAACAATAAGAGACATAAAGGAAATAAACAAATGAGCACTAAAAATAAAAATACCAGAAACCTAGCTTGTAATAGCAAAAGACAAAAAATAAATGGCTATCGAAAGGGAACTGGTTATATCAACTTTTGAAACATCCACTTAATGGCATAGTATGCCACTGTTTAAAGATAGAGCTTTTGCTTTTTGTTTCACAATCTCCGAGGTATGTGCTAAGAGAAAAAAGCAAGGTGTCAGGTAGTGTGCACAGAACTCTTCTACTTCTATAAATAAAGAAGATATTCAGTGTATACACACAATACACACACAAATACTTTTTCATGTAAGGAAAGTTTTGCAGAAGAAACTGTTAATAGTGACATTTCTTGCATAGAAGACTGGTGTTATAAAGTTTAAGAATAATTTTTCTTTCTATTTCTTTTTGTACAATTCATTAGTACTTTGAGAAAAATAAAATAAAACAAACTCAAGAAAGCGCATATGTATATTCATCTATATATGCTTATGTATACACATATACCTATATATACATATAAATATGCATTTCTTAACAGAGTCTGATAGACGTGTGTGTATAATTAAGAAGGCATCACAAATCAAAGGAATGAACAACAAATTAGCCAATAAATTTTTCCAATAAAAAAAGTCAAGTTAGATATCTCACTTTGTGTAAAAATAAATTCCAGATGGATAAAAGATAAATCTAAAAATTAAAACAAAACTAGAAAAAACTGTAAAGAAACTTTAATTGATATTCAGTTAGGGAAGGATTTTTAAAATATTAAAAGGCAAGAAAAAAGTGAAGAAGTATCTGCAATAATATGACAAAGGGGTTCATATGCTTAATACTTTAAAAGCCTGTATCAGCTGTGAAAAAATATATTTACCTCAGAGAAAAATGGCCAATAGAATAAAAATACATACATCTATATATTTTTATTGAATACCAACTTTGGGAATTTAAAGGTGAGCCTAGAGCTTTCAGGGAATTTATAGTCTAGTGAGGGAAGAATATTCTAGAAATAGGTGGATTCTCATCTCTTAATTTGCTGGTCAAAAAAATTAACTGGCTTAATGATTATAAAAGAATCCACAACTGGCTACTTTCTTTTATAAGCATTGAAACCTTTTTAAAGCCAGCTGTTACTCATTACCAACCTAGATATATTTTATAATACCAGTAGATACACAGACAGTATCATTGCATTGCTCAGTCTATGATACATCCTAAGCCTAGACATGCAGTATCTCATTCACTCCTCACAACTCCAGAACATTGCTATTATTAGTTCTCCCATTTTGCAAATGGGAAAACTGAGAGACTTCAGGAGATGGTGCAACTTTTCCAAACTCACACATTTGGTAAAAGGGTAAGGCGTGACTTAAGTCCTCTCTAACCTCAAAATCTATGCAAGAAGGTGACATTTGTAAAGAGCAAAATTGCTCAGAAATATGTATATATTCCATAGACACAAGCTGGCTCTCTATAAAACACAAATGACTGTTTCTGCAGTAAAGATAAAATTAATTTGCAATTTGTAATTTTTTTTCACTTTCCATGATATATTTTAAAAACTGTGTATGCGCATGTATGTGTATGTGTTCCTCTTTGTTGGTTTCATTTCGCCTCTGTTAGGTCATTACTGCTGCAGTTTGATTAAATGAAATGATTGCCCTTGAACTCTCTCTATACTCCAAGGCAGCAAAGCAGGAAGAAACATATGGCACCAGTGTTGTAGCAGCACACTTTTTAGGCCTCCTTGAGAATTATGTGGCTGGGCTGGTGATTGCTATCAACAATTTTGTGACTCCTAATTTAGAGTAGTGGATTCACAGCCTTAAAATGCAAACCTGTGGGTCAGCCAGGTAGTCTCTCCCCTGTATTCAGAATCCAGCTTTTCAGCACACAGCTTCTGTGTTTCCCTTCACATGACCACTGCACTCCGGAGAATTTGGACCAGCTCAGCATGCAAGGACAATAGGACAGGCGTTTGCTCTGTAAATAGCACACAGCATGATTACTCTAATACAAACTGACTTTGTAGTAAGAGAAAGGAAGACAAGGATGTGTGTGTGTATATGTGCATACGACTTCCCTGCACAAAACAGGAAACTGTTCATTTTATGATCATTTATAAGATTATATATCCAATATATCCAATCCAATCCAATGCTTGACTAAATGATGACTTTTTGTAGTTGCAAATTTGTGAGCTTGAAAAAATAGAATTTCACCTCAACACCACAATATTTACATTGGAATTTTGTCCCAGTTAAAATCTAAAGTACCAACAAATTTCATGACTGTGGCTCTGACATCTCTTCCTAGTTTGTTGAATATATTTCTTCTGGACAGTTTTACTGTATATTTTTATTGTGTGAGGCTGATCTACATTCTAGCAAATTTGCAGTTGATTATCCTAAGCTCATTCAGGACCAGTTTCCAAGGACTGTTCGTGTGACCTTGTAGAAACAAGTATAGGACAATGATTTTTCTTTGCAAACTCACCAAACCTCTTATTATACCCTTAAAGAAAAAAAGAAAAAAGAACTCACTTAGGGATTAAAAGTGATGTCCTCTCCTGGAAAAGATATGAGGTCCTACTGTGGATAATGCTATTAAACCTATCAATGGGTCCCTCTCTCAGACATGTGGTACACTCTAGCCCTTGAATCCTGATTCAAACACTGATTCAAAGTGTTATTACACCTATTTTTCAATATAACATGTATATGTAACTTTGTAAAATGTCTTTTGGCTTGAGAAATGGCCCCTTCTCATGCATCCTATTGTTAATCATTTGCTGAATGTCATTGTGCCATAGACAACAGGCACCTTGCTACCAGGAAAAGGTGGTGCTTGCTATTTAGGATGGCATCACCACCACCAAACTTCCTTCTTGCTCACCCTGCCCTTTAACTGCGCAACTGTCCCTCCTGGATCAGAATGTTGCATTATAAGCACATGCAGTGTTTTCCCACAGTCATGTTCTCATGGGCTGTGGCAAGAAAGCACAAAAGGAAGATGACACACACTCCGTTTTACAGTAAGGAAGGGAGGGAGTGTCAATACTAATATTGTCCAAACATCAGAAAACATGAATAAGGATAGATTGCTGAAGATAGCAATCAAGAAATTTCAAAGACTATCCCTCACCAACTCATACACTTTAGCCCTTGAACATCAAGGTCACTTTCATATTTCCCCTGTTTAAAGGTCGTCAAAAGATCCCTCACCCCCAGGGTAAATGCCAAGGGCCTTCATATGGCACCAGAGGACACTGGTGCCCTGCATTCAACCCCGTGTTTCTTGTCAGTCCTTGATCCTTTGTGCGCTAAAGTGGGAAAAGCCCTTCAGGGATCCCACACACCCCAAGTTGTTTTCACTTGACCTTTGCTTAGGTTCGCCCATCTGCCCTGAATCCCCATCTCCACCTTCCCTGGCTAGAATCTAATCCCATAATACTTGTTCTCCCAGAAGACTGCCTTTCCTCCTCTTTGCTCCCACAATGCTTTTCATATGGGTCTCTCATTCTAGTTGGGTGAGTTTATTATCTTCTGTTTATTTATGTATTTCTCTGAATCTGTGTGAGATCCGTGAACTATAAGACTGTGTCTTCCTCATCTACCGATCCTAAAGCTCTGCAAAGTCTCTGACACATATAAAGAGATTATTAAATATCGGTTGAGTAAGTGAGTGATCTTGAAAGGGAAAACTGGAACATATAAGTTAACCTAATTATTTCTTTGTTACTTTGAGCAAATGACTTTTCCATCAAAGTCCTAATTTCCTCACCTTCTCAATGATCATAATGTGTGTCAATTAAATAAGGAAATGCTCAGCAAGTATTTTAGCCAAGTTTCTAACTTATAATAAGAAAATGAATGCTAGGTATCGCTGTTAACCAAATAATTAAAGTGAAGTAAATCCTTTGGCTTGGTTTATAAGATTTATATTTGTCAGGAGTTAAATTTTCGGATTTGGTGTTTGCTGCTGGTGGGGAATTTTGGGGGCGGAATCTCTTTTTGAAGCTTTCATTGTGTTGCTCTTTTATCTGAATTTTGCTGATCTTTTCCTCAGTTTTTCTCCCTTCTGTGTGAAAAGAAATAGCCAGTAATTCAGGTGCCCAGTAATTCAGGGCTGGGTGACTCACACTCATGTCGAGTCAGCAGGGACTCCATTTTAGAACCACATCAGCAGACATCATCCTCTGTAAATATTTCAAAAATTGATTGACATGGCTGTTTTCACTATTCCAAATTACCATACGTGTCCATCACTCAAATCTGTTTCCATTCACAAACAAGCTTCATGATGTTCTTCTTGAAAAAAGGAACCATGAATCTAAATTTCAAAATACATCAGTTTTAGTTGTTCTCACTCTCGGCAAGGGAAAGTGAGGTTTATCATTTGGTGACGGAAATAAATTCTGCATGACCCCACAGGTCAGCAGTGCCTTAAAGCATGTTAAAAACTAAAGGTCAAATCGCCAAAAGGCAAAAGCTACTTTCCAAGGACAGAAATCTTATTTGATTTCTTTTAAGACCACAAACATGCCTATTTCCCTACAGGTCTTGGAGATTTGCTTGTACGGTAAGTAGAACTGGAAATAAAGTTAACTTTAGCACTCTACTAATTGCAGACCACCCTGGTGTTGAGGTGGGGTGGCTTCCTCCTGGTACCACAAATATGCTGTGCTCGTTTCCACTTCTTGCTTTGACTCACATTTTCTCCTTTTTCTAGAAAAACCTACGGCTCTCTTGGTTCAAACCCAGGCTCCACAGCTCGGAAACCTTGGAAAATTTACTTAACTTTCTCTAAACCTCAATTTCCTCATCTATAAAATGGGGATAAAAATAGAATCCATTTCAGAGAGCTGTTATAATAATTAAATTAGAAAATGATTTAATTTTTAGCCCAGTTTCTGGCATTGCACAGCACTTATTTCATGACAAACAATTGTTGTTGCTGTTGTTACTGTTCTACACACCACTAAAGGCCCAGTTCACCCTACCTCTCTCCCACATGGTTTGTCCATTCACTGTTCTCCCTCTTGTGTGGGTTTCACTCTTCACATGATTATCCTATGGTCAGCACTCTTCCCATTATGGTACAGCCCAGGATTACATATATTACATAGCATATAGATAACAGACATATATACACATGTGCCACAGTGTGTTCATATAGAGAGATTATATCTTAAATATTTAAAATTATAAAATAATAAATAAATATGCAATAAATACATAAAATATAAAATAATATAACTAAAATAATAAACATATATTAGGATATTTGGCACTCTTCATACCATGGAACATGCCAATATTCATTTTCTCTTCTAGGCACAGAGGAGGATTACACATTCCACTCCCATCCTTGATGCTCTGGATGGGGGATGGTAGGGAGCCCACATGAGTAGTTCTGTCCAATGAGCTGTGACTAAAAACAGTGAACCACTTTCAGGCCAAGGCGTTTGACTGCTGATGGCAGACTTCTAGAGCTCTTTCCTTCAGCCCCAGTCTTTGGCCTGGAAGCATGTGGAAACTAGGCCCCATCAACATAGATCTGAGTAACTACAATGAACAGAATCTCTTCACTTCTATGCTCTGTCTTTAGTTTAATGAGAAATCTTGTTTAAAGTTTCTGAGTCTAGAAAGGGAAGTTATTTGCTCCTAAAGTTATCCTGAAATAGATATAGAGATGATAGAGATAGGCTTACCAAGTGGTGCTACTGGTAAAGAATCCATGTGCCAGTGCAGAGACACAGGTTTGATCCCTGGATCAGGAAAACCCCTCCAGAGTAGGAAAAAGCAACCCACTCCAGTATTCTTGCCTGGAAAATTCCATGGGCAGAGGAGCCTGAGGGTCTGTAGTCCATAGGACTGCAAAGAGTAGGACGCAACTGAGCAAGTGAGCACGAATATATGATGGTTTTATCATCTTGGCTAGAATGTCAACTCTTTGATGAGAAGAAACAAAGTTTTACCCATCGCTGCATTCTATAGCACCAAACACAGGCTTGGACTCAGTAAGTGTCTTCTATTTGATTTGGGCCAAGCTAATGGTTTCAATATTACAGCTGAGCTCCAAAAGCTCAGCTCCCTGACATTAATTTCTAGTTATTAAAATGGAAGTGTGTTAAACTAGTCATCAAAAACAACAACAAAGGACCTACCTGAGTAGGACCCTGAAACCAATAATCAGTTTTCTTTTTAGGCAGACCCTAAAAGATAAAAAATCCCAGAAACCAAGTTTAGTTCAATTCAGTCACTCAGTTGTGTCCAACTCTTTGCGACCCCATGAACCATAGCACGCCAGGACTCCCTGTCCATCACCAACTCCCGGAGTTCACTCAAACTCACGTCCATCGAGTCGGTGATGCCAATCAGCCATCTCATTCTCTGTCATCCCCTTCTCCTCCTGCCCCCAATCCCTCCCAGCATCAGAGTCTTTTCCAATGAGTCAACTCTTCCCATGAGGTGGCCAAAGTACTGAACTTTCAGCTTCAGCATCATTCCTTCCAAAGAAATCCCAGGGCTGATCTCCTTCAGAATGGACTGCTTGGATCTCCTTGCAGTCCAAGGGATTCTCAAGAGTCTTCTCCAACACCACAGTTCAAAAGCATCAATTCTTCCATGCTCAGCTTTCTTCACAGTTCAACTCTCACATCCATACGTGACTACTGGAAAAACNCCAATCCCTCCCAGCATCAGAGTCTTTTCCAATGAGTCAACTCTTCCCATGAGGTGGCCAAAGTACTGAACTTTCAGCTTCAGCATCATTCCTTCCAAAGAAATCCCAGGGCTGATCTCCTTCAGAATGGACTGCTTGGATCTCCTTGCAGTCCAAGGGATTCTCAAGAGTCTTCTCCAACACCACAGTTCAAAAGCATCAATTCTTCCATGCTCAGCTTTCTTCACAGTTCAACTCTCACATCCATACGTGACTACTGGAAAAACCATAGCCTTGACTAGATGGACCTTTGTTGGCAAAGTAATGTCTCCGCTTTTCAATATGCTATCTAGGTTGGTCATAACTTTTCTTCCAAGGAGTAAGCGTCTTCTAATTTCATGGCTGCAGTCACAATCTGCAGTGATTTTGGAGCCCAAAAAAATAAAGTCTGACACTGTTTCCACTGTTTCCCCATCTATTTCCCATGAAGTGATGGGACCGGATGCCATGATCTTCGTTTTCTGAATGTTGGGCTTTAGGCCAACATTTTCACTCTCCACTTTCACTTTCATCAAGAGGCTTTCTAGTTCCTCTTCACTTTCTGCCATAAGGGTGGTGTCATCTGCATATCTGAGGATATTGACATTTCTCCTTAACCACCTGTAAATAAGGCTGATGTAGGTCATGTGACTCAGGGAAGCATGAACTTAATATCTTATTATCAGAAAAGAAGATTCAGGAGTGATCTTAAGGATAAGACTGTTAAGACGTCATTTTGTGAAATCAGTTACTCATGAGGATATCTGCCCATGAAAAAGACTGTTTGTTCTTCCAGATATTTCTGACGGATGCCATTCAGACTCCCACAAAATAATTTTGTCTGCAAGAGATCATAGCTCTCCTGGGGGAAAAAATAGCATGACACTTATAGAGAAAGTAGAGCATTTTATATAACCCAGAGAACAATCCACTTTGTTTTGTTAAATTGTGTGCTAATGGTAAGCCTGCAAATGGCCAACTCTTAAAAGCCAATCTAGAATGAGGATGAGACGTCAAACACCAACATTTAATGGGTGGATATCAGACATCTGCAAACTAGGTAAAAGAGGGTAGACAGAAAGATGACCGAGAAACATTGAAGTATGTTTCACATTAAAAAAAAAAAAAGATCACATAAATAAGATTCCCCTCTGGATGTTCTCATACTTTGCTGATAATCTGAATTAACAAGCCATTTTTAAGAACAGAGATTATCAGGCAGCATCTCAGAATACTTGTTCAGAATCTCCCAGGATAAAGTGGAGGCTGAGAGTATATATTATTAACAACGTTACCAAGTTGAACTTGATGATTAGTTGAATCTAGGGACCTCAACTCTTCTCAGTTTTCCTAGAAAAGAATCATTCTTTCTGCAGCTGGGGATGTTCTGGGTTCCAAAGAGAAAATCAAGGTGCTGCCCATTCTGTAGAAATAGGCACCTGGAAACCTGGGAAAATGAAACGAAACTCTGGTAGGAAACATTCCAATCTTCCCTCCTGCCGTTTGAGAACTAAGTGGAAGCTGGGGCTCCAAGGAAATCCGGGTGGTCCCTCACGTGGGCTTTAATTACATAATTCTATTTTCAGGTGTTTTCCTGAGAGACAGAGCCTCCATGTGGTTACTAGCAAGCCTGAGCATCTTTCAGCCTTCTGTCATTTTACCTGCATCAAAAGAAACTTCAAGGAAATGTAAATAATGTATATCTTTTCTTAAAAATCAGTATAAATATTTCATAGACTGTACAGTAAATAATAAATACATTTGGAAAAACAATATAAATATTTGATTATTTATAGAGCAACTGTTAAGCATGGAATTATATACGAATGTTCAAGAAATCCAATAAATCCTAAATTATGCACAAATGGTTTAAAAGTGACCCCAACATAGTCATGGGCATAGTTTTTTGTGCTTTCTTTTTAATTCCTACTTTTGTTTCTTAGCCAAGGGAGTGTTAAATCAAGATGTCACAGTCCGTAACAGCCTATTCATGAATCATCTGAAATTTTGGTAACTCCCAGCTCCTGTGCCTTCTGATACTTCTTGGCGTGCATCTTGAAATAATAAAATGCCCTCTGCCTATGAGAGAAATGCAGGCCTACCACACCGTACAGCTGCTGCTTATAATGCAAAAATATTCCAATCCTGCAATGGTTCCTCACACAGAAACACTGGATAATAAAACACCCAATGCCTCTTGCAAATCAAGCAGGTAAAATTTTCTTACACTCAGGAGTGAGTCAAATCTCTGAGTAGGAAGCTTCAACCAGATAAATATTTTTCCAGATTATCAGGGATATGTTTTATATTCATAAAATAATCAATCTATCCTGTTGCAGACTCCTGTTCTTTAATCTGTTTTTGTTGGTTTTTTTTTTTGTTGTTGTTGTTATCTCTCTGCTCTTTCAGAATCACATGGAACGCCAAGCCCCATGACCCACAAAAGTTTGTCTGTGTTCTCTTCCACTTCTGTTATTTCCTGTCATGTATGCCCTTTGAGATTCAGTTCAAGCTCTGCTCCCCTGGGAAACCGTTGTCACTGAACCATGCATATGCCTGTATGGCAGCACTGGTCCCAGAAATAAAAATATATGTTTGTATTATTCATTCATCACTAGATCACAAAATCTAGAAGAGTGTCTGGCACATAGTCAAATTTTAAAATATTTGTTGATGAATGAATAAATGAATGCTTCTTAGTTTCCCCAAGGGACCAGGGACAACATTTTTATTCATTGTGTCTTCAGGGCCTGGTATAGTCCCTCACCCAGAGTAGGTCTCAATAAAGAGATGCTGGGTGGATTAACAGACTTTATTAGGTAACATGTCTATATGTAGTAAAGGCAAATGTAATATGTGAAGAGAGAGAGAGGAAATTGGGGCTACAGTTTCACTCTTCTCATTGAAACATATCCTTGGGGAAGATTAGTAAGTATATGCCTTCGACCAAGGTTTATGAGGAGGATAAAGAGGATTTTTTTTCTAAATTGAATCTCCATAAGATTAAAAAGAAATGTTCCTGGTTACACTCATACAGTATTAAAGGGCACATACCTCTAAGAAGCTCAAAACACCACCAAAGTTAGCACATTAAGTTCTGCATCAAACTACCCCTGTGTGGTTCAGGAAGGCCATTTATTCACCTCATTTTCCTGTTGGAGGAACCAAAGGCAAATTAAAGGGAAACATCTAATGATTTGCCCAGAGGCATGCAAAGATACAACAGTGGATCCAGTTTCCTCTCCATGGCTCTTGAGAGCACAGGGCACAAAGGTTTAGATGAGGAAGTCTGGAATTGAGAATAACCAGCTCTCTACAATCCACCCAGCAATAAAAACTCATGGAGTTTGAGCACCATCTAGGAGTTGACAGTGCTGCTGCTGCTGCTGCTAAGTCCCTTCAGTCGTGTCCGACTCTGTGCCACCCCACAGACGGCAGCCCACCAGGCTCCCCTGTCCCTGGAATTTTCCAGGCAAGAACACTGGAGTGGGTTGCCATTTCTCCTCCAGTGCATGAAAGTGAAAAGTGAAAGTGAATTCACTCGGTTGTGTCTGACTCTTAGCGATCCCATGGACTGCAGCCTACCAGGCTCCTCCGTCCATTAAAGAGTACTGGAGTGGGGTGCCATTGCCTTCTCCAAGTTGACAGTGAGAGGTATGCAGAAGAAAATAAGATATGGCCCCTGTCTTTATGGAAGAATCTAGTTGAGAGCACAAGATAAAACGAACCCCCAGGAAACTCTTGAATCCCAACACATAGTATTAAATGGCAGGTGTAATTGAGTGGAAGAAATAATGTGTCATTTAGGGCTCTTCATGGGAAATAGATGGGGAAACAGTGGAAACAGTGTCAGACTTTATTTTGGGGGGCTCCAAAATCACTGCAGATGGTGATTGCAGCCATGAAATTAAAAGACGCTTACTCTTTGGAAGAAAGGTTATGAGCAACATAGATACTATATTCAAAAGCAGAGACATTACTTTTCTGAATAAAGTCCGTCTAGGCAAGGCTATGGCTTTTCCTGTGGTCATGTATGAATGTGAGAGTTGGACTGTGAAGAAGGCTGAGTGCCAAAGAATTGATGCTTTTGAACTGTGGTGTTGGAGAAGACTCTTGAGAGTCCCCTGGACTGCAAGGAGATCGAACCAGTCCATTCTGAAGATCAGCCCTGGGATTTCTTTGGAAGGAATGATACTGAAGCTGAAACTCCAGTACTTTGGCCACCTCATGAGAAGAGTTGACTTATTGGAAAAGACTCTGATGCTGGGAGGGATTGGGGACAGGAGGCTAAGGGGACAGCAGAGGATGAGATGGCTGGATGGCATCACTGACTGGATGGATGTGAGTCTGAGTGAACTCCGGGAGTTGGTGATTAACAGGGAGGCCTGGCGTGCTGCAATTCATGGGGTTGCAAAGAGTTGGACATGACTGAGTGACTGAACTGAACTAAACTGAACTAGGGCTCTTCGGTTGCTTGCAACAGTGACGAAAGGAGAAAAAAACAGGTAATACAAGCACATGGAGAGCTTGAGGATAGGAAAAAAGATTGGAGAACCTGGAAGCCCCAAAGTGCCTTAGTGAAGGGAGCTTTTTAAAAGCTTAATCCAATCACTACTGCTAGAATGAATGAACAATTGCCAACCTTTTTTTTTTTTTCTATAATTCTGTTCAAGATTTAAAGTGCCCTTAGAGAAAGCTCAATAGACTGAACATAGAATAATACTGCCCTCTTGGCTATGTTAGAGTAGCAATAGGAAGGATATGGTGGAAGAAGCACCTAAGGGCCTCTCAGCCTCTCATGTAGGAGGGCAGAGCCCTTTGATTTATCATTCTTCTGTGACTCCACCCAATCAGTAATCCCCCCAAAAGGTGCTAGGGTACTGTCAGGAGGGAGGGAGAGCCATCAGAGAATTGCAAATGAGCTTTACTAACAATTTCTGTGAAAAGTATTCAACAGAAGAGGAAATCCCTGGATGTGAATCAAGTAAGAATCATGGAAAGTATGGGACTGGTCTAGAAGCATTTAATTAGATAGTGAGCATGAAAAATCAAGAAGACATTCACAACTAATAATAACCAAAGAGGTGAGGATAGGAAGGGGTAAATATAACTGTTAAAAAATAAAATTCACTGAAACTAAATAATAAAATATACAATTAAAAAAAAAAAATGGTCTAGTTAAGGTCAAGAGAACGTCCACCAGTGAAGAAATGGACCAAATTAGCAGCTTAAAAATCAGGTGATTTTAAGCTCTAGTGAAGATGTTAATACTATGTTCTGTTAAACTAGCTCTCTGGGCAGTGTTGAATGAGTCCATAAATCTGTACCATGTACACAGTTGTTCAAACAGGACCTACTGTTCATGTTTTTTAAAAAGTTTTCAAGTAGGTTCAGGAAGGAATAGCATAAACTTATTCAGGATCTTGGTTTTTTAACAGTTGTAGGTGTTTGTAAAAATAAAAACAAAAATCACTGCACTCAGTTTATACATAATTTATACATGAATAATACTTCTTTATTTTTTCACAAATGTTAAATCAGCTGAGCCTCTCAAAACTTCTATGCCATACTTACAATCTCTATTTCTGTTCTTATCTTACAGAGAGGAATCAAGCTCAGAGAGACAAATGACTTGTCCAAGATAACTAGCATTAACCAGCTGACTTTGTACATTTATTTTCCAAGTCACATTTAATAAAGCAGCAAAATATTGTATCCATCAGTCGGTTTAGTTGCTCAGCCATGTAATCAACCCCATGAACTGCGGCACACCAGGCCTCCCTGTCCATCACCAACTCCTGGAGTTCACTCAAACACATGTCCACTGAGACGGTGGTGCTATCCAACCACCTCTGTCTATCATCCTCTGTCATCCCCTTCTCCCGCCTTCAATCTTTCCCAGCATTAGGGTCTTTTCAAATGAATCAGTTCTTTGCATCAGGTAGCCAAAGTACTGGAGTTTCAGTTTCAGTATCAGACCTTCCAATGAATATTCAGGACTGATTTCCTTTAGGATGGACTGGTTGGATCTCCTTGCAGTCCAAGGGACTCTCAAGAGTCTTCTCCAACACCACAGTTCAAAAGCATCAACTCTCAGCGCTCAGCTTTCTTTATAGTCCAACTCTCACATCCATACATGACTACTGGAAAAACCACAGCCTTGACTAGACAGACTTTTGTTGGCAAAGTAATGTCTTTGATTTCTAATACACTGTCTGCTGCTGCTGCTGCTAAGTCACTTCAGTCGTGTCCAACTCTGTGCAACCCCATAGACGGCAGCCCACCAGACTCCCCTGTCCCTGGGATTCTCTAGGCAAGAACCCTGAAGTAGGTTGCCATTTCCTTCTCCAATGCATGAAAGTGAAAAGTGAAAGTGAAGTCGCTCAGTCGTGTCCAACTCCCAGTGACCCCATGGACTGCAGCCTACCAGGCTCCTCCATCCATGGGATTTGCCAGACAAGAATACTGGAGTGGGTTGCCATTGCCTTCTCCAAATATGCTATCTAAGTTGGTTATAATTTTTCTTTCAAGGAGCAGGTGTCTTTTAATTTCATGGCTGCAGTCATCATCTGCAGAGATTTTGGAGCCAAAATAATAATAATAATAATAATAAAGTCTTTCACTATTTCCATTGTTTCCCCATCTATTTGTCATGAAGTGATGGGACCAGATGCCATGATTTTAGTTTTCTGAAACTTGAACTTTAAGCCAACTTTTTCATTCTCCTCTTTCACTTTCATCAAGAGGCTCTTTAGTTCTTCTTTACTTTCTACCATAAGATGGTGTTATCTGCATATCTAAGGTTATTGATATTTCTCCCAGCTATCTTGATTCCGGCTTGTGCTGGCATTTCTTATGATGTACTCTGCATATAAGTTAAATAAGCAGGGTGACAATATACAGCCTTGACGTATTTCTTTCCCGATTTGAAACCAGTCTGTTGTTCCATGTCAAGTTCTAACTGTTGCTTCCTGACCTGCATACAGATTTCTCANATGCTTCCTAAGGCCCACTTGACTTCACATTCCAGAATGTCTGGCTCTAGGTGAGTGACCATACCATCCTGATTATCTGGGTCATTAAGATCTTTTTTGAATAATTCATCTATTTATTCTTGCCACCTCTTTTTAATATCTTCTTTTGAATGGTTCTATGAAGACATACAAGACCTTATAGAACTAACATCCAAAAATGAACACCATTCATTATAGGGGTTTGGAATGCAAAAGTAGAAAGTCAAGAAATACATGGAGTAACAGACAAATTTGGCCTTGTAGTACAGAATGAACCAGGGCAAAGGCTAATAGAGTTTGCCAAGAGAACAAACTGGTCATATAAAACACCCTCTTCCAACAACACAAGAGAAGACTCTATACATGGACATCACCAGATGGTCAACACCGAAATCAGGTTGATTATATTCTTTGCAGCAAAAGATGGGGAAGCTCTATACAGTCAGCAAAAACTAGACCAGGAACTGACTGTGGCTCAGATTATGAATTCTTTATTGCCAAATTCAGACTAAAATTGAAGAAAGTAGGGAACACCACTAGACCATTCAGGTATGACATAAACCACATCCCTTATGATTACACAGTGGAAGTAACAAATAGATTCAAAGGATTAGATCTGATAGAGTGCCTGAAGAACCATGGATGGAAGTTCATGACATTGTACAGGAGGCAGGGATCAAGACCATCCCCAAGAAAAGAAATGAAAAAAGGCAAAATGGTTGTCTGAGGAGGCCTTACAAATAGCTGTGAAAAGAAGAGAAGTGAAAGGCAAAGGAGAAAAGGAAAGATATACCCATTTAAATGCACAGTTCCAAAGAATAGCAAAGAGAGATAAGAAAGCCTTCCTCAGTGATCAGTGCAAAGAAATAGAGGAAAACAATAAAATGGGAAAGACTAGAGATCTCTTCAAGAAAATTAGAGCTACCAAGGGAACATTTCATGCAAAGATGGGCTCAATAAGGGATAGAAATTGTATGGACCTAACAGAAACAGAAGATCGCATCCATATATATTAGTAATGCATGTTCTAACATTCAGACTGAATCAAATAACCTAATATACACTAATCTTTTTAAAGATATTGACATTCCTCTGATTTAAAAAGAATAATAATAACAGCTCTTATAGGCGGAGATAGTGCCATGGACAGAAACTTTCATCAGTTAACAAGTATTTACTGAGGATTTTGCTTTGCACAATGCACCAGGACAAGCCAGGGCCCAAGGAGTTGGACAAAGCCACCAGAGTTGGACTGCATAGAAAAAAGGGGGAGAAGAAGTAGGGCAGACCTGTGATGAGAGTTTTAGGAAAGAGGAATTCAAAGAACTCAGGGCAAGGCTGGAGTCAAGAAATGAGCAGGCTATGGAACTGTGGGATTCCCAGGTGGAGCTAGTGGTAAAGAAAGTAAAAGTGAAAGCCACTCAGTTGTGTCAGACTCTTTGTGTCCCCATGGACTGTCCATGGAATTCTCCAGGCCCGAATGCTGGAGGGGGTACAGGTAAAAAGATCCCCTTTCCCTTCTCCAGGGGATCTTCCCAACCCAGGGATCAAACCCAGGACTCCTGCATTGCAGGCGGATTCTCTACCAGCTGAGTCATAAGGGAAGCCCAAGAACATTAGAGTGGGTAGCCTATCTCTTCTCCAGGGAATCTTCCCAACCCAGGTATCCAACTGTACTCTCCTCCATTGCAGGTGGATTCTTTACCAACCGAGATATCAGGGTTAATGCAGGAGACATAAGGGACTGTGGGTTCAACCCCTGGGTTGGGACGATCCCCTAGAGAAGGGCACAGAAACCCATTCCAGTATTCTTGCTTGGAGATTCCCATGGACAGAGGAGCCTGGTGGACTACAGTCCATACAGTCCCGAAGAGTCTGACAGGACTGAAGGGACTTGGCATGCATAGCACAGATGGAACTAAATTATCAGCCTGAAGCAACAATGAAGGCAGGAATAAACCAGAGAACAACAATACAGAAGTCAGAGGCACCAAGCAGAATGATATGGAAGGCGAACTGGAGGATGAGGAGTTTCCCTGGAGTTCGCTGTAAACCACCTATAGCCTCATCCCAGAATAAGAGAAGGATGTTATGGAAGAGGCTAACCCGGCTCCCAGTACTGCAAAAAAAAGGAAGACAAAGAAAGGTTAAGGAATAATCCCCATCAAAGAGTTCCTGAATAAGCTGGAAGGGTAAAACATAAAATTTTAAGTTATATTTAATAGCATAAGACAGGAAACCAATACTAAACAAAATAAGCTAATATAATTGCAGGCACTGGAGAAGGCAGGGACCACTCTAAGCTAGGACAGCCTCTGAAAATTTCACCCAGGAATGACACAGACCTTGAGCAAGGTGCTTGTGGCCCATCCGTCTTGGCGATTTGCTTCAAAATGTAATGCAGACTTAGATTTTACTTCTCAGTGTATCGCTCTTGGGGAGTGTAACCCTTGCTCTCTTTGTTTATTTTTTCTCTTCCTACACTGGATGATTTCTCTGAAAGCCAGCCAAAGTATCCAATCTGTATGCCTTGGATTTTATCTGATCTCAACAGATATGGCTCTGCTCTGTGCTTGGCACCAGACAAAGTGCTGGCCTTGAGTGAATAAGGACAGAAATTAATAAGACACAAGTCCCTATCCTCAAGAAACTGAGTTATTCAGAATATTCAGACACATAAACTCTAAACTCTTGGAAAGCATGGTGGAAAAGGCTACAGAGCATCAGTATAAAAGCTAAGAGCAATAAATTCTAACATGAGAAGGAAGGATTTTTTAATCCATTTATTCAACAAATATTTTGAGTTGCTGCCCAAGTGTTGGGTGCTATGAAGAATATCGAGAATCACTCCTTAATATGATGTAACCCATTTTTAGGAAGAGGTTATATTTTAAATTGGGAAAGATATCCATCTGCGTGAGAATCAAGAGGAAACATTTTGATCATTCTGTGATTTATCATCAAAAAGAAGATGCATTATTGCAGAATGGATCATATCTGGTATCATAGTGATGGAGGACAGTTCTCATCTCTATACGTGAACTGTTACCTTTATCCTACTCAATCCATGGATGGTTCTGTTTCAAACTCAAGGCTTTGCCATAAGCAAAAGTGAATCAAAAGTGAAGTCGCTCAGTTGTGTCCGACTCTTTGCGACCCCATGGACTGTAGCCAGGCTCCTCTGTCCATGGGATTTTCCAGGCAATAGTACTGGAGTGGATTGCCATTTCCTTCTCCAGGGGATCTTCCCGACCCAGGGATTGAACCCAGGTCTCCTGCATTGTAGACAGATGCTTTACCGTCTGAGCCACCAGCAATCCTAAATATCTGCCACTTAAACAGAATCCCTACATTGTTCATGAAAAAGAGCACTCATTAGAGCAGGAGGAGTCTCCACATGGACACAAATTTTGTCAGCCCTGCCTGCACCACTTGTATGTGTTCTGGGGCAGACAAAAAGCAGCTTAGAGCCAAAGTTCTGATGGGAGCTGACATTAAGTTTTATGGCTTCCCATAAACTTCTCTAGGTTCTTAGCCTGCACCAGACTCACAGAGTTTCTGAATAACCAAGAAATTGCCACTCAAAAAAATCTCTGGCCATGGACTATTACATAGTCTTAGTTCATTCTGCTATAACAAAATGCCACAGTCTGGGTAGCCAATAAACAATAGATATTTATTTCTCACAGTCCTGAAGGCTAGAAATTTCAAGATCAAGGTGAAACATGATTTTGTTCTGGTGAAGTCTCCTTCTTAGTATAGAGTCAAGGCCTTCTTGCTGTGCCCTCACAAGGTGGAAGGGGTGAAAGAGTTCCATGTGTTTCTTTTGTAAGGTCACCAATTCCATCCATGAGAGCTGCACTCTCGTGACCCAGTCATCCCAAAGGCCACACCTATTCACAGCATCGAAATCCTCTGGGGATTAGGGTTTCAACATATGAATTTGGGAGAGAACACAAATATTCAGACCATAGCTCTTCCCCATAACTTTATTGGAAAGGTACATGAAGTAATAAATTACAAGGTTCAGAGCTGCCTGCTATATAGGAAGCATCATGTAAGTAATAGTGGTACTGATGGTATCAGTAGTCTCCCCAAATACGTCATATAATTACTTTTCAAATTACTTGCAAGCCAGGAGAAACTGGGAAAATCAGTTAAATGACTGGACTTGAAACATGGAGTAAGTGTGTAATTGGATGCAAAATATCAATTTTTTTAAAACTCAAAACAATGTTCTGGTTATAGTAACAATGCAGCCATGTCGTCCTAGTTTTATAAAATGACACATGCCACATGTGTTTGTATTTGTACATGTGTGTGAATGAGTGCCAACTATGTGAGACAAGCCTGTATCAATATCCCTAATGAACACAGATATAAAAATCCTTTCCAAGTATTAGGAAACCAAATTCAACAATGAGTTAAAAGGATCACACACCATGATCAAGTAGTATTTATTTCAGGAATCCAAGGATGGTTTAACATCGATAAATGTGATTTGCCACATTAACAAAATAAAAGATAAAAATCATATGATCATCTTAGTAGCTGCAGAAAAAGTATTTGACAAAAATCAACATCTATTATGATACAAACTCTCAGTAAAATGAATATAGGAAGGACATACTCAACATAATAAGGCCATATATGACAAGCCCAGAGCTAACATTATACTCAATAGTAAAAGCTAAAACTTTTTCATCTCAGATCAATAAATCAAGAGAAGGATGCCCATTCTCACCAACTTTATTCAAGTCAGTATTGGAAGTTGCCAGAGCAATTAGGTAACACAAAGAAATTTTAGAAGGCATCCAAACTGCAAAGGAAGAAGTAAAATTATCAGTATTTGCAGATGATAAGATATTATACAGAGAGCATCCTAAAGACTATACACACACATATACACACACAACTTTTAGAAGCAATAAATAAATTCAGCAAAGTTGTAAGATATAAATAAAATCAGTATTCAAAAATCTGTGGTGTTTCCATACACAATATATAATGAACTACCAGAAATAGAAATTAAGAAAACAATCTCATCTACAATTGAATCAAAAATAATAAAATGCCTAGAAATAAATTTAACCAAATAGTTAAAAGACCTGTACACTGAAAACTATAAGTTATAGAAGAAAAACATTGAAGAACACACAGGTAAATGGAAAAAATACTTCCTATTCATGAATTGGAAGAATTAGTGTTGTTAAAATGTCCATACTATTCAAAGCAATATACATATTCAGTGCAATTATACCAAAATTCCAAAGGCAGTTTTCACAGAAATAAAGTAAATAATTCTAAAATTTTCTACGATATCGTAAAAGACTCAAAGCAATCCTGAGAAAGAAGAAAAAAGCAAGAAGCATCTCACTCCCTGATTTCAAGCCATACTGCACAGCTATAGTAATCAGAATAGTATGATACTGGCACTAAAACAGAACACATACATCAATGGAATAGAGAGACCAGAAATAAATATCATCAATTAATATACAACAAAGGACCCAAGAATACACAGCGGGCAAAGGACAGTTTCTTTAATAAATGGTGTTGGGAAAACTGAATAGCCACAGGCAAAAGGTTAAAACTAGATCATTATCTTACACCATACCTAAATTAACTCAAAATGGATTAGAAACTTAAATGTAAGCCTTGAAATCATTAAACTCCTAAGAAAAAAGATAGGCACTAAGATCCTTGATATCGGTTTCAGAGATGATTTTTTTGGATTTGACACCAAATCCAAAGGCAACAAAAGCTAAAACAAAAACAAAAAACAAATGAAACAATATCAAACTAAAAACTTCTGCACAACAAAGGAAAATCATCGGCAAAATGAAAAGGGAATCTACTGAATGAGAGGAAGTATTTGTAAATCATATATCTAATAAATGGTTAATAGCCAAAATATACATAAATAACTCATACAACTCAACAGTAAAAAAAAAAAAAAAATCCAATTTTAAAATGAGCAGAAGATCCAAATAGACATTTTTCCAAAGAAGACATACAGATGGCCAACAGACATGTAAAAAGATAATCAACATCACTCATCATCAGGGAAGTGCAAATCAAAACCACATGACATATCACCTCACACTTGTCAGAATGGCCATTTTCAAAAAGAAATGTTGCCAAGGATGTGGAAAAAAGGGAACCCTTGTGCAATGCTGGTGGGAATGTAAACCACTGCAGCCACAATGGAAGAAAGCCATAGAGGTTCCTCAAAAATTTTAAAATAGAGCTATTATATGATCCAACAATCCCACTTTGGGGTATTTATCAGAAGAAAATGAAAACACTAATTTGAAAAGATACATTCACCACATTTGTTGCAACATTATTTACAACAGCCTAGACATGGAAACAACCTGTGTCCAACAATGGACGAACAGATAAAGAAAATGTGTTATATAAATACAATGAAGCATTATTCAGCCACACATACACAAAAAAAGGATCAAATCTTTCCATTTGTAATACCATGAATGGACCACCAGGGCATTATGCTAAGTGAGATAAGTCAGACCAAGACAGACAAATACCATGTGATCTCACTTATATGTGGAATTTAGAACAAAAACAAAAACCCAGTTCACAGATACAGAGAGAAGACTGATGATTGNCTCATTGGAAAAGACTTTGATGCTGGAAGGGATTGGGGGCAGAGGAGAAGGGGACGACAGAGGATGAGATGGCTGGATGGCATCACTGACTCGATGGAAGTGAGTCTGAGTGAACTCCGGGAGTTGGTGATGGACAGGGAGGCCTGGCGTGCTGCGATTCTTGGGGTCAAAAAGAGTCGGACATGACTGAGTGACTGAACTGAACTGAACTGAACTGAATAGCTTACAACCTTTTAGTAAGCAATATGATACATAACCAGAGCCACAGAGATGCTTCCAGTCTCTGAATAGCAATACTACCATCCAAGTTCTGAAAATTAACCTAAAAAAAGGAAAGGAATTCTAGAAAAGCAAATGTGCCCAACAATGTTTGCTAAAGTCTTGTCTATACCAAATAACAAAAAAAAACTAAACCAAACAACAGAAACACTAAAACACTGGAAACAACTAAATGTCCAAAGCAGGTTTATGATCCATTAACATATTATTCTGCTTCTTAGAAATTACATATAATGCAAACCATCTGAAAACACGGGACTATATTCATTCAGTTCAGTTCAGTCACTCAGTCGTGTCTGACTCTGTGACCCCATGAATTGCAGCACTTCAGGCCTCCCCGTCTATTACCAACTCCCGGAGTTCACGCAAACTCACGTCCATCGAGTCAGTGATGCCATCCAGACATCTCATTCTCTATCGTCCCATTCTCCTCCTGTCCCCAATCCCTCCCAGCATCAGAGTCTTTTCCAATGAGTCAACTCTTCACATGAGGTGGCCAAAGTACTGGAGTTTCAATTTTATTTTTTTTTTAATTTATTTATTTTTAAATTTAACTTTACAATACTCTATTGGGTTTGCCATACATCGACACGAATTTTAAATGGAAAAATAAGATATCGATTCTTAATACCCACTATCACAAATGTTGAAAATGTTTGCTTGCAATATGAAAGTAATAAAACTACTTTTATTCTGATAGTGGGGTTCCATTTTTTCTTGCTTTAAACGCCTTGATTTTATTTTTGTGATCATAATAAACAAGTTGTTCTGTCTCTTCAAATGTATATGTTTTAAGAAAGTCTTTAGAAGAGTCGGTGTGGCTCTGATATAAATCCAGATGGTAAAATTACAGTGTAATTAGAGAATTCTCTTCCCATGCAGACAATTTATAGATTAAAAAAGAAAAAAAAAAGGAAATAAGAGGGCTTAAGTGAGGAATAGCTTCTGGGAGAAATCTGTCTCACCAATAACTGTTTCTTCAAGAAGAATTAGAGAAGAGAACACTGGGAATATAGTGAGAACATTTTTAAATTTTGTTTCAGTTTCTGTTTTTTGAAGGTTTCTCTTTTTAGATTATGTAGAGAGAATAAAACAAAGTAAAACCAAAATAAGCAAATTAAAAAGCCCAAAAAGCAAAAAAACTCTCTTTGGCTAGCTATTCTATGGCACTAACTGACAGATATTAGCCAAAAAGAAAACTGCAGCTTTGACAAGAGCTAGCAACTAAATAAGCTTCTCACGTCTAAGAAACTAATGCCCTCACCAAAAATACCTTTTCAAAGTTAAAGCTAAAAGTAACTTGTGGGTAGCCATCTGTTGGACAGTGCCCAGCATTTGAAGGTTAAAGTGTTTTCTAGGGAGAGAATGGAAACCAAACTCAATTAAGTGGAGATGGATACCAAATTGAATTTAGTGCTCAAAGGTACATTATTCTTGGAGTTGTATTTCTTTAAAAAGTCAGTGTGTTAGAGTAGGAAGCACTAAACATGCCTGAGAAAACTGGATGCTAATCATGGTTCTGCCAGTAACTACCTGATGGTTTTAGAGGGGAAAAATCACAACTTTGCTTGTCCTTGTTTGGTTTTCTTTTATTATCTGAAAATTGATGGAATTAGGTGAGACTGCNACTAAACATGCCTGAGAAAACTGGATGCTAATCATGGTTCTGCCAGTAACTACCTGATGGTTTTAGAGGGGAAAAATCACAACTTTGCTTGTCCTTGTTTGGTTTTCTTTTATTATCTGAAAATTGATGGAATTAGGTGAGACTGCCCACCAGTCCATTCTGAAGGAGATCAACCCTGGGATTTCTTTGGAAGGAATGATGCTGAAGCTGAAACTCCAGTACTTTGGCCACTTCATGTAAACAGTTGACTCATTGGAAAAGACTCTGATGCTGGGAGGGATTGGGGGCAGGAGGAGAAGGGGACGACAGAGGATGAGATGCTGGATGGCATCACTGACTGGATGGATGTGAGTCTGAGTGAACTCCGGGAGTTGGTGATGGACAGGGGGGCCTGGCGTGCTACGATTCATGGGGTCACAAAGAGTCAGACATGACTGTGTGACTGAACCACCCAGGTATACTTATTCTACAG
Organism: Neotragus pygmaeus; assembly: GCA_006410875.1. Classification (NCBI taxonomy): domain Eukaryota; kingdom Metazoa; phylum Chordata; class Mammalia; order Artiodactyla; family Bovidae; genus Neotragus; species Neotragus pygmaeus. The sequence goes on from SJYV01055728.1 coordinate 85,187, forward strand.
AGCCCTTCTGGGGTTATAGATCATGCCTAAAAGGATCAGTTCAGTTCAGTCGCTCAGTCATGTCTGCCTCTTTGCAACCCCATGGACTGCAGCACGCCGGGCTTCCCTGTCCATTACCAACTCCCAGAGCTTTCTCAAACTCATGTCCATCAAGTTGGTAAGGCCATCCAACCATCTCATCCTCTGTCATCCCCTTCTCGTGCAACCCATTCCGGTACTCTTGCCTGGAAAATTCCATGGGCAGAGGCTCCTGGTAGGCTCCAGTCCAAGGGGTTGCAGAGTCAGACACGACTAAGCAACTTCACTTTCTTTTTCTCCTCCTGCCTTCAATCTTTCCCAGCATCAGGACCTGTTCCAATAAATCAGTTCTTCACATCAAGTGGCCTAAGTATTGGAGTTTCAGCTTCAACATCAGTCCTTCTAATGAATATTCAGGACTGATTTCCTTTAGGATTGACTGGTTTGATCTCCTTGCAGAAAAGCTGAAAAGGGTTGTTGTCATCAAATGACTAAATTAGGGAGAATGAATATTTCACAGTCCGTTGCCCATGTCCTCTAGCCCAAAACCACCAGAACACATCTATATTCAACAGTTAGGTTTATTGGCTCATTGCAATGAGGCAGTCACCACCTTAAAGAGAATCATGAGTCAAGCACCTAATGAAAGGGGTTTAGGATGCACTTGTATTAAGATCTGTGTATAGGTAATGTTAAGGCAGGCTCAAGGAAACACAGTGTTGGTTTGAGTTGAGTACTGTCACAGGTAAGGTAAGGTAAAGTCGCTCAGTCGTGTCCAACTCTTTGCGACCCCATGGACTGTAACCTACTAGGCTTCTCTGTCCATGGGATTCTCCAGGCAAGAATACTGGAGTGGATTGCCATTTCCTTCTCCAGGGGATCATCCCGACCCAGGGATCGAACCGGGGTCTCCCGCATTGGAGGCAGACGCTTTAACCTCTGAGCCACCAGGGAACCCCCAAGTACTGTCACAACACAGAAGCAATTCTATCCTTGGATATCATCTTAATGCCTCTCTCTTCTCTGATAGATAGGAGTAACACAGTGAGACTAAAACTGTAACTGGTGAAACAGCAGCAGACACTCATGTCAGCCCAGAAAGGGGAATGTTGGCTATTTTGGCTTGGACAGGGCTCTTGTTATTGACTGCGTGCAGACAAGTTTACACAGTGGTTTTGCTTTTGTCTTTCTCCATCCATGATCAGAGAGTGGCATTGTCTGATATTGATATTCGGGGAAATTGTTTACGTCCAGCAGAACTCCATGGTCTAGCTGTTAGAGCCAGACAGCTTCAAGCTGACAGCAGTCAGGGGCTGCACTTTTCTTTCTCACCATGAAGAAAATAATTAACTCCAGGGAAAAGTAATTAGCTCAGAAGCAAGAAAAGGAGGCCTCAGGCTGGAAGATATTGAAAGGCAGAGAGTCAATCCATAAAGCTAAAGCTCTAGGAAAATGAGCCAGAAAACAAGTAAAAGGTATTGACTTGGGAGGAAAAAAGACAGAGACTTAGAGCAGGTGACACTGGATAGCTTTGGAACTAACTCCTGGAATTCAGAACTTCCACAAGGCTGTCCATTTTATGTACAGGTCTTCAGAGGTCATTACTAGGGGAGATTTTTAAGCTAGGCCAGACATAGTAATATCTCAAGTATTTTCCAACTGTATAATTTTATGAAACCTTGCTCCAAATGGTGTTTTATCTTTAACAAAACTGATTTGTGTTTAAAATAACAAATGTTGGTCTGTTTTATTGTTAATTTTATTAAAGATGGAATTAAGCCATTAGGTGATATGCCTTATTCAATTTCTCAATCATCTATGTGTGAATCAGGGGAACTATCATTTATTCTTTAAAAGATATCAAAAGTATAAAAATAATAAAGAGTCTGCCTGTCAATGAAGGAGATGAAAGAGATGCAGTTTCCATTCCTGGGTTGGGAAGATCCCCTGGAGAAAGAAACGGTAACCCACTTCAGTATTCTTGCTTGGAAAATTCCATGGACAGAGGAGTCTGGCAGGCTATAGTCCATGGGGTTGCAAGAGTCAGACGTGACTGAAAATATGCACACGTGCACACACACATACACACACACACACACACACACACAGGTGGGAAGAATATGCATTTCAGAGTACATGGAACCTTTCTGGTTTTGTAAAGAATAAGTGCTACTTCTCAAACAGTGTATTGGCTCATACTTGAGTATATATTCTTGCTTTTTTTTAATTCTTGCTTAAAAAAAAAAAAATTTGCCAATGCAGATCTATTCAGTAATGCTAAAATCTACAGTCCATAATGGTTAATTGGTTACACACTTCTGGTCAGCATCTGCATGATAGAAATTTGGATAATACTGAAGTGTTTAAACAGACACATGTGAGGCACACAAGACTCCACATCTTGGGGTTTCCTGGGGTGCATACTCAGAACAGGATGGGTATTAGGTCTCACAGAGGGCTACCAAGATCTGAGAAGACCCCAAGCCGATTTCTGGAAGCTGCTGCAGTATTCATGGGCTGCAGAACAATAAAATAGTGATTCTGTTGTTAGTTCCAGTAATTGACTTTGCAGCATCAGAGGCAAAGCACCCCCTGCAGAGGACATCAATAACTCGGTTCCTCTAAGGGGAATTCTTGCTGACGCCTGGATGGTTCCATGACCTTTGACAGATGGAGCAGTATTTGAATATACCAAATCAGGGAAATGAAAACAATAAAAGAAAGGCAATTTGCTAAATGAAATCTACATGAACTAAACTTCCTGCAACCGTTCATCAGAACTTATGAGGGTCACACAGGTTTTTAACCACCTCCACAACTCCAAAAGATCCAGTAATTTCCTCTTTCAGAAAAACAAAAGCTTACTTCTTGAAAATATGTACTAGAAAGAGTACATAGAAATGTACTTGGTCCTCACCCATTTCAACATTTTAGGTCTTTGTTCTGCTTTAGGATGTGCATGTGTGTTTATGTATATTTATTATCTTATACCCATTGCAATATCTATCTGTTTTAAAAAAGCAAAACTAAATTTCTTTTCCTCTCAGGAATAATTTCAATAAAATCATTTTTGCACAGAATTTTAGTGGAAAGAATAAATCATGCAATTATGGGCCAGCTAGATTTTCTTAAGATTTTCTTAGATTTTCTTAAGATTTTCCATTATCATTATTTGTACCTCAGAAGGAACCCTGAAATGCATCCTCTCTCCACAGTCCCCAGTGATGGGAACACTGAACTTTATGAAAATTGCCAGAGTTTGAAGGAGCTCAGAGGGTTAATGTGGGGCTCTTGGAGGACGCTAACTTCACTGCAAGATCTTTATCCAAGGTTGTATTCCTTTTAAAATTGTATGTGACATCATGTGCTGTGCTTAGTCACTTAGTCATGTCTGATTGTGACCCCATGGAATGTAGCCCGCCAGGCTCCTCTGTCCTTGGAATTCTCCAGGCCAGAATACTGGAGTGGGTTGCCATTCCCTCTACTAGGCGATCTTTCCACTCCAGGGATCAAACCCAGGTCTCCTGCACTGCAGGCAGATTCTTTGCCAGCTGAGCTACCTGGGAAGCCCAAGACATCACGGTCACCTCCACTGAGAAGCTCACACAGACCACAGTTTCAGGCCGTGGTTCTCAAACTTTGCTGCATGTTAGAACCACCGGAATGTTGTCAAAAATCCTGATGTCAGGCCCCATACCGAAGCCTTTAAACCAAAACCTCTGCTACTGGACCCTGGCATCAGTACTCTTAAAAGCTCCCCTGATAATGCTAAAATGCCAGCAAGCTTGAGAACCACTCGTTTAAGTTAAAGGAAAAAACAAACAAACAAAACTAAGGTCAGTCAACATTTCACTACTGTGACTTGGTCAGACTGGAGCCAAACCAATCCCAAATGACTTTACAGAGCCAACCACTCCCAAGACCCAGGGAGAAGATATAAGGACCCTCTGAGGTTTGAAGAAAGGCCCATTTACTACCCTCATGTGTTTGTGCAGGATGCCATAGTCAGTGGTGTGGGTGGAGCAGGGTTAAAAGACTCTTTCTCTCCAACTCCAAAGAAAGAGAAATGTGGGCAGGGGGTAGAGGAGAGACCTAGGTCTCTCTGTACCGAAATGATTTCAGTTTCCTTAGACCACAACTGATCAAGATCCATAAAACCTCCTTTGAGGTGTGAAACAGAGTCCAACATTAAGAAACTCTTTTCCAGTTTTTCTAGTCCTCCCAAGCATCCACCCACCTGTGCTGACACCATTTCCATGCTTTCCCTGGGTAACAGAGAGCTGGGAGCAAAGTCCCGGCAACAGACAAGCTTCAGAGAACCAGGCGTGTGGATGCAGCCTGGATGCAGAAATGGGTGGCTGCTATTTTCTGTGACATCAAAAAAATATATATTTTCCCATGCATTTCAGCCAACTGGTAAAATTCAACGTGGAGCTGGTATTCAGCTCAGTGTTAAACTTATCCACACAAAGGAAAGTTGCTAACAAAATTGTTTTAATACCTTGCTAGTCAGTGATGAACCCTAAGTCTGCAGAATCTTATACCAAATGACCCTAGTTAGTAGAGTCCAGTTACTGCGTCTAGTTTTTGAGGTTCCCCCTTCCCTGTTTGGATGACATAAGCATAAAACAGATATAACAAAGCCATTCTTCCAGTGATGGATATGCAGATTACTTCCAAATCTTGCTACCACAGCAAACAAACAGGAAGCACCCTTGCACTTATCTCTTGTGAATGTTTGCAAGAGTTTCAGGGGTGTCCAATCATGAGTGAATCTTCTGAGGTGTAAAGTAATCATACAGTTTAGTTTACTAATCACTGACAGTTTACTCTCCAAGAAGGCTAGCCTCCTACCCATGGTCCATGAGTAAGAACAGTACTAACAGGCTCAGTGATCAAGCAAAAATGAATAACTAAAAATAATTTAGAGTCTGTTATTCTTTAATTGATATGATTCTACCTAAGTCCCCTTTAGCTTATGCCAACCTTCTTAAGAATTGTTGCTATTGTTTTTATTCATGCTAAAAATAGTTTGATTATGTATTACATCAGCTAGTTAATACCACATTCCAAATCCCAGTTATGATTTTACACATGAATTCACTCTGTGTATAACTCATAATATATAAAAGCTACCATGTGTATTTTTGCTTTCTGTATAACAATAACTCAAAATTAATACGAAAGTTAAAATATACCTATCCTTACAACATATGAACAAACAGACCACTTGGCAATAGAGCTCTGCTCAAGGAACCACCTTAAGAAATGGCAGTTCACTAAAAAGCTTGTTGGAGTTTAAAAGGGTTTTGGGGGCAGGAGTGGGGAAAAAGAAATAATAGAGAGAAAGAAACTATACCCAGCATTCAAACCACCAAGAATGTGCCGGCCAGATTCAGACTGTTGGCAGGAAAAGATTTTTATAATTTCTTTTCCATAATTTAGCCTAGCTGGATAATTACATTTAGAAAAATAAGAGAGAAACCACAGATGTATATGTAATGGACTTAAAAAATGTAGATCTATCTTTCATGGAAATATAAGGAGCAATAGAAGACTCTCATTATCAACCTTAGAAAGAAAGTTGTATTCACTCCAACCAAAAGAACAATTAAAATCAGGCAGGAAGGCACAGAACGCCAATCTCATCCACTTGTCACTTTAGCAAGTTAGCTTGACAGTTGTGCACCCACTCTCATTGACAATTAAACACATTTCTAAGGAACAGATCAATTTCGACAGGTGTGGGTAGCAAATTTTTTCTCTCCAAACAAGTTGCACCCAACCCGGAGTGGAGAACTTTGTTTTAAACAGCATTGTCTGCTAAAAACTGTTCTTGGTTATCCATAAATAGCTGAAACGGTCTGGGAAGGTAGCACGCTCAAAATAAAAAGAACACTGGCTTCAGGGCCATCTGAGTGACAGTTGCACTAGTTATATGTTCCTGGGAAAGTTGTTTAACTTCTTCTAACGCTTGCAAATGAGAATCTGTTTCCTTACCTTTTCCAGCTTCTGGAGGACACCTATATTCCTTGGCTTTTGTAATTGCATCTCTCTGACCTTCGCTACTGTCATTTTATCTCCTTCTCTTACCCTGATCCTCTTGCCCTACTCTTTTACTTATAAACATCTTTGTGCTAACATTAAGTCCGCTCAGATAATACAAAACAATCTCCCCATCTCAAAATTTTAATCTAATCATATCTGCTAAATCCCCTTTGCCATATATTCATAGATTCCAGGCATCTTTGGGGGCACCTATTAGTCTGGTCACATAAACTGGTGGTGTAAGCTTGATGGATGGGGAAACAGTGGAAACAGTGTCAGACTTTATTTTGGGGGGCTCCAAAATCACTGCAGATGGTGACTGCAGTAAAAGACGCTTACTCCTTGGAAGAAAAGTTATGACCAACCTAGATAGTATGTTGAAAAGCAGAGACATTACTTTGCCAACAAAGGTCCGTCTAGTCAAGGCTATGGTTTTTCCAGTGGTCATGTATGAATGTGAGAGTTGGACTGTGAAGAAAGCTGAGCACCGAAGAATTGATGCTTTTGAACTGTGGTGCTGGAGAAGACTCTTGAGAGTCCCTTGGACTGCAAAGAGATCCAACCAGTCCATCTGAAGGAGATCAGCCCTGGGATTTCTTTGGAAGGAATGATGCTAAAGCTGAAACCCCAGTACTTTGGCCACCTCATGAGAAGAGTTGACTCATTGGAAAAGACTTTGATGCTGGGAGGGATTGGGGGCAGGAGGAGAAGGGAACGACAGAGGATGAGATGCTGGATGGCATCACCTACTCGATGGACGTGAGTCTCAGTGAACTCTGGGAGTTGGTGATGGACAGGGAGGCTTGGTGTGCTGCGATTCATGGGGTTGCAAAGAGTCAGACATGACTGAGTGACTGAACTGAACTGAACTAAACTGAAGCTTAATGGACCTCAGTTTCTTTATTTGTCAAATGAGAATTTTTAGTTATTTCAAGGATTAAATCAAACAATGACTGTAGGGTACTCAGTCAAGGGCCCACTCACAGAGCAAGTATTCCATAATTACAACCCACGATAACATTAAGAATAAAAACAAACCAACAATAAAAAGAACAAAACAACAACAGCAGCCTGAGGGCTTTATAATCTTAAAGTGTTTTAATTTTTCCATTGCTTATGTTTGAAAGACATCTTTATGATCTTATTGAAACAATATGTCACTTGATTTTTTTAAAGCTACAATCAGAACAGGAATTCATGTCTTAAGACAGAAGGATTACTTAAGAGTATTTGCAATAGGTTAAAAAGAGTGTCTAATGGAATAGATCAAGTGAAACATACCTTTCCAAAGAAAGATCAAAATTATGTAATAGACAGAAGATCTCAGAAGCCTTAACGTTACATATTTCCAACAACCCCAAGAGAAATATAACCAGAGGATATGGACCAAGACTCAGCAACATGGGTGCTTGTAACACCATTGTTTATAAAAGGAAAAAGCTGTGAAAATCCAATTATCTTACAGTAGGAAACTCTTTTAATAAACCAAGAATTGCTTTTTTTTTTTAAAGAAAGAAAAAGAGAGAAAAAACATCAAGATGTTTAAAATGTTGAATAGTGGTAAATTATGAGTAATTTCTATTTTTTTTTCCATTTGCTTAGCTTTATGTTCTAAATTTTCCACAGTTTTATACTTTGTAATAGGCCAAATCCACTCCTGTTTGTTTGTCTGTAGAGTTTGTTGGCTTTAGATTGCAACATGGACTGAACAAGTTCAGCTAGGTCTCTGTTTGGCCTGCCTAGAGGTAAGCCAGTTGGTTCTTGAAGAGTCAGATAAGAAGTAGAGCTTTCTTGGTTCTCAGGAGTCTATGAGCTACACTGAAGCCTGGGCAGTTTCTGGATAATCAAAAAGGCTAAAAAAATTTTTACAGCTAAGTTGGATGCAGATAGATTGAATGGCTAGATAGAAGCATCTAAAATAAAGGGGTCTCTCAATAAAAGCCTGACTACTTATTCTATGTCAGTCGTGTTTGACTCTTTGCAACCCCGTGGACTATGCAGTCTATGGAATTCTCCAGGCCAGAATACTGGAGTGAGTAGCATTTCCCTTCTCCAGGGATCTTCCCAATCCAGGGATGGAACCCAGGTCTTCTGCATTGCAGGTGGATTCTTTACCAGCTGAGCCACCAGGGAAGCTCCAAAATAAAGGGGTCTCTCAATAAAAGCCTGATGGCTTATTTTATGTCACACCATTGTTGATATTAGCCTTCATTCTCCACATCTGCATTTACACATGTAAACTTTACTTCCTGTTTCATTGGCCCTAGATGATATCAAGGACATGGTAAGCAAGGACACAAAGGATAAAGGAGAAAGATTTTCTGATGTTCTAGTCCAATAAAAGCCCTGCAAAAATATGATCTTTATGCAGTATCTTAAGTAACTACAAATGTGCCCTAGGCTTGCTCTTTCATTAATTAACTATGTGACCTTGAACAGATCAATTATCCTCTTAGAATTTATTTTTGGAGAAGACCAAACTAGAATTAATGGTTTTCTAACTATTATTCTTAAAATCAGCAGGGGGATGAAGTAAGGAGTAAATGGAAAAATCCTCAACCCTTATGGAGTGATTATAATTTTCTCTCGTTTATGCATTTCCATTTTCTCATAAAATTTCATTTAAAGAGAGGGTTCCTCTGTCTTTTTAAAACAATTTGAAAATTCCTTGACAAGATGACTTCTAACACATTTCCAAATTATCACCATCTATCTACAAGGACCTCAGGTAGTGGCCAGCATTCAGGAAAGAAAAGATTCAGTGACCAGATGCCTGGAGCTTGAGGACAAAGGTGTTAGCCACGTAATAGAGGACTGCTTCTACAGCCTGTCTTTCCACTTTTCTAGGTAGACTCCTACTACCCATGTTTCTTAAGTGCTGGGTTGTTTATCGTGGTTCTATAGACCAAGTCAAATGGGGCAAATACTAGACCTTAATTATACCCCTAAAGCTTGAAACAGAAAAGGACTACAGCACACACTTATTTCCATCTTAGTTAATGACCAAGAGTATGGGTGGTAAAGTGCCAAAGATAGGCAGAGAAAGGTCTTTATTTGCCTGATATATTGGTGAGAATAGGATTCCTTGGTGGTTCAGACAGTAGAGAATCTGCCTGCAATGCAGGAGATCTAGGTTTGATCCCTGGGTCAGGAAGATCCCCTGGAGAAGGGAATAGCAGTGCACCCCAGTGTTCTTGCCTGGAGAATTCCATTGGCAGAGGAACCTGGCGGGCTACAGTCCATGGGGTCGCAGAGTCGGACACGACTGACCAACTCACACACCCACACTGATCAGGATAAAAGCCACCACGTGTTCTTATTCCTCTTCTTTTCCACCCTTTGAAGCCCTGGACACTTACTGTCCCCACCACGTTAACAATAACGGCATCTATCTCCTCAGTGTCACCTATGGGCCAAGTGTGGTACTAATGCTGTCCATACACAAAATTTCATTTGATTCTCACCATGTCTAGGTATGACTGACCTGTTTCAAAGACAATGAAAGCAAGATTAAAGAAATGTAACTAATTTACTCAAGAGTTCAGAACTAGTCATAGAAGAGTACAGAACTCATGCCTTGGTATTCTTGGCTGCAAACCTGTTCTTGCAATGTGGATAGACCTTACAGTTTTTTGCAGAAGCCACTAGGTGTATAAAATTAGGGAATCCACACAGCAGTCAAATAGCTATTAATTTGCTCCCACTAGCTAATTATTCTTTGCTGCAAACACATTTTTGAGTAATAACAGAGCTCATAATCTTTTTTCAAAATGTCTTCTCAAGGTCATGACTTTTAGCAGAAGTAACTATTTTCTATTTTGGTCTGGTTTTAATTTGGGTAATAGTCTGATTGAACATAGATATTTATGGCATTTATTAAAAGCTTTTATTACTAATTTTGCCAAGAAAAAAAATTCTAATGGAGATGTATTGGAGAATTTCCATAAAATTAATGTCCAGACTTAATGGATGTCTTAAGGTATCATTATTAACGGGAATGTTCCATATACTAGGATCCTTTGATTAGAGATTAGATACAGTTAGATCAGAACATATTTAAAACTGGACACATGCCAAAGTATCCAGAAATTCAATTTAAACACATTCTAGAGGCTAATGCTTTATTTAGGTTGTGTCTTTATGATGCCAAATGAAAAGCTGCAGTTGCAAAAAATCAATTGGTTTGGTCAGCTGCTGGATGATCAAAAGGCCACATCATGCTCAGTTAGACTCCCACTGAGGCCTACATGAAGCCAGTCAGTTGACTTAACATGAATTTTCCATTTGTTGAAATTGACTGCCACCCACCTATAAAGATATTTCTGTGGCCAGCAACCCTTGATTGTCCCAGTCTGAACAGATGAACTCAGTGAGATTTTATGTCTCTCCGAAGACCTCAGATCTATGAGTGTGATTCTCAACAATAAAGGGAAATCCCAGGGTTCCTGCTTCCATCCTACAATAGACATACCAAAAACTTCAACAGGTAGGGACATCTTCATGCTGCCCCTTCCACCAAGATTGAAATTCTGAGAGGTCATCTCTCTTCCCAGATTGAAAATCCACCTTTAGACTTGACTTTAATGGCCATGAAAAGTGTGACATGGATATTTAGTTCCCTCTAAGGAGTCCTAAACCATGCTTAACACTCTTAAGCAACTAAAAATATCTTGAATGTAGCTGGAAATATCAGACAAAGGGAGGATCTCAGGATTTCTGACCCAGTTAGGAACAAGATTCTGTTTCAGTTCTCTGACTACCTGCAGGTCATGTTCTGGGTTGGTGGGCATCGTTAGACATCTTTATAAGCATTGTGGAGGGCAAGCCACTATATCACAGGTCAGTAGTGGTTCCACTTTTGCTAAAACCCCCTGAAAACTCATTTTTCAGATCATGTTTTCTTCTCATCTTCCTAGAGCCAGAAGTAGCAAACTGCTGCTGCTGCTAAGTCTCTTCAGTCGTGTCCGGCTCTGTACAACCCCATAGACGGCAGCCCACCAGGCTCTGCTATCCCAGGGATTCCCCAGGCAAGAACACTGGAGTGGGTTGCCATTTCCTTCTCCAGTGAATGAAAGTGAAAAGTGAACATGAAGTCACTCAGTCATGTCTGACTCTTCGTGACCCCATGGACTGCAGCCTACCAGATTCCTCCATCCATGGGATTTTCAAGGCAAGAGTACTGAAGTGGGTTGCCATTGCCTTCTAGCGGCTCACAAATGTTTTTGGTTTACTTCATGAAGCAGTGGATCAAATAATCTTTAAAACAAATCAACAACAGAAAAATTGAATCAGTTGCTAGTTTTCAAAAATTTTCAGAATGCATAGAAAATGTGAAGTCATATTTCTAAAGTTCAGGATAGTAACCACTGAGGCTTATTCCCCAAGGCTGCAATTTACTACTGTCTCCACCCTTCCCCATTGTATCCGGAGGCTATGAGGTCAGATCAGATCTACTTAGCTCACTGGGTTTGTTATTTTTATCTGCTGGTCCCTGAGAAGCTGATCTCACAGCTCCACCCCAAACTGAAGAAGCTGGATGCAGTCTCAGAGACCATCTTCCTTAACTACTTTCTTCTATAAATGAGAATTAGGGATCCAGAGAAGAGAACTGACTTTCCCCAAAATACACATCTTGCTAATGGAAGAACCAGAAGTAGATTCCAGATCTCCCTTTCATCCATTGATTACACCTTCAAATAAAATGAACCCTAAATGACACTCTAGCCATTAATACAAAAAACTGCTAAAATGTATTGAGCCCTTACTATAGGCCTGGCTGGCACTGCACTAAATCTCCTTTCATGTGTGATCTTGTTTCACTCTTATAACAATGTTATGCACTAGATGTTCATGCTAACCGTGTTTTATAGACAAGAACACTGAGACTTGGAAAGACTAAGAAACCAGCCCAATGTCACACAGCAAGGGACAGACCCGTGACTGAGTATCCCAAGTCTAGTCTCTTAACCAACACATATACTGCCTTACCTTCCTCTATCATCTAATTCATTCATTCACTTGACAAACTGGCAATCCCTTATTATGAATCCTGCACTATTCCAGGAGCTGGGGAGAGCAGCGAAGATCCAAAGAGGCTTCCCTCATGGAGTTTGATGTCTATGACAGCTGTCATTGACTGCCAGCTATCAAGATCGAGGTTACTGTCAAGATTGAGACACTTGATACTGGCAGTCAATGACAACTGTCATAGACATCAAACTCCATGAGGGAAGCCTCTTTGGATCTTCACTGCTCTCCCCAGCTCCTGGTGCAGATGACACCACCCTTATGACAGAAAGTGAAGAAGAACAAAAGAGCCTCTGGATAAAAGTGAAAGAGGAGAATGAAAAAATTGACTTAAAACTCAACATTCAGAAAACTAAGATCATAGCATCCGGCTCCATCACTTCATGGCAAATAGATGGGGGAAAAAAATGGAAACAATGAGAGATTCTATTCTGGGGGGGGGGGCTCCAAAATCACTGCAGATGGTGACAGTAGCCATGAAATTAAAACACGCTTGCTCCTTGGAAGAAAAACTATGACCAACCTAGACAGCATAAAAGCAGAGACATTACTTTGCCAACAAAGTTCTGTCTAGTCAAAGCTATGGCTTTTCCAGTAGTCATGTATGGGTGTGAGATTTGGACTATAAAGAAAGCTGAGCACTGAAGAATTGATGCTTTTGAACTGTGGTGTTGGAGAAGACTCTTGAGAGTCCCTTGGACTGCAAGGAAATCCAACCAGTCAAACCTAAAGAAAATCAGTCCTGAATATTCATTAGAAGAACTAATGTTGAAGCTGAAGCTCCAAAACTTTGGCTACCTAATACGAAGAACTGACTCAATGGAAAAGACTCTGATGCTGGGAAAGATTGAAGGCAGGAAGAGAAGGGGACAACAGAGGATGAGATGGTTGCATGGTGTCACTGACTCCATGCACATGAATTTGAGGAAGCTCTGGAAGTTGGTGATGGACAGGGAAGCCTGGCTTGTTGCAGTCCATGGAGTTACAAAGAGTCAGACATGACTCAATGACTGAACTGAACTGATCAAAACTGATCATTTCTATTTGCTCCATCTCACATTGCTGCATGAGTTTTGCTGTTATCATAGCTTCTTCTTTATAACCAAGATAGTTTTGCAACTTGGAGCAAGGTACTCACTGAGGTTTCTATCATCCCACTGAAATCAGGAAATTAGCATATCACCTCCTTTGTAGATTTCTCTTCAAAGCTGTAGTTCCCAGGTTCTTCAGAAAGATATGCATGCCCAGGTTGTAAAACTGGCAAGAGGCTTTTAAAAAGATTTACATGTCAAAGGGGAAGACAAAGGATTTACAATGCAAGTTTTCTAAAGTAAATGCTGTAAGAGAAGGATGCTTAGGGTCCTAGAGTCAAGAGGAAGCATGTCCAAAATTTAGTCAAGCTGAGAGAAAGGTTAAGGCCATCTTGTTCAAACACATAGTGGGAATGTTAGAGCTGGAAATTGTAGGAATGGAGAGATTTCCCCTTCTAGGTTCTTTGGCTGGTATAATTATTAAACTGACATAATTCAGAGGCCATATAGTTTTATACATGTGAAATTTTTCCACCTGTATGTTCTAAGTGAGTAAGTAAGTGAAAGTCTTTCAGTTGTGTCTGACTTCTTTGCAACCCCATGGACTGTAGCCCACCAGACTTCTCTGTCCATGGAATTCTGCAGGCAAGAATACTGGAGTAGATAGCCATTCCCTTCTCCAGGGGATCTTTCCAACACAGGGATCGAACCCAGGCCTCCCGCATTGCAGGCACATTCTTTACCGTCTTAGTCCCAAGAGATTCAGGAATTTTTCTTCCCACAACATCATCCAGCTCAGGTCAGGGACTGGCAGCTGGTTGATAGGGTATTAATATTATTGATCTGAATACAAATGAACACAGAATAGAAGGACAATACAGGAAGAGAGCCGAGCTTCCATTCCTCCAGGGATTTGGCTGGAAGGACAGGACGCACACCTGCACTTCCTGTCTGCTCCTCCATAAACAAGAACTTGCCGATTTGAACCACAGTACTTGCTCAGGTACCTATATATTTGCAGGTCTCCCTCCCAACTTCTCCAACTAGCTTTCCTGATTGCTGCAGAATCTTGTAATTTTGTCTGTGAAATAAAAGTGAAAATTATCTCTATGCCTCATAGAAGCCAACTGTGCTCTCTTCAGTGGGAAATGCAAGCCCTTCCCCCTTGGACCTACATTCAGTCAACATGCTGATGGATGCAGAGACAACAGCTCAGTAACGGGAAGGACTCATGCACCATTTATTAGAAGAGGGTGCCTGATTACATCCTAACTAGAAGAGCGCTCTTTTTTGCCAGGAAGTAGACAGAGTCCCAGTGCCCTCCTTATGATGATACCAGGGCCCTCCAGGGCCCTCAGCTGACAGCTGCTGTCAGCCCCCAAAGCAATTGCTGAGCCTGCAGATTGCAGATGTCCTGGTCATTAGCACTCCTGGAATGGGAACCAAAGCCAAACCCTGGGAAGAGGGGACACAGTTGTCTGCACAAACCATGAAATTCCTCACCCACTTGAGACACCTCTGCAGTACCAATTGCACAGACATGCAAAGTGCATCAGAAAAAGAAACCACCTGGCTAGTTACGTGGTGCAAAACAGACTCCAAGAAAGTTTCTAAATCATTGACATTAATTAATTCATCAGTCATCCACTCAAAAGCAAACAAGGAGTGAGTAGCTAACATGTTCCAGGCACATGTCTATCCCATGCCCCCCCCCCAAGTTCTTTAATAAATCTGCATAGAAGTTAATATTTCTAAATTTTCCAAAAATGTTTACTTGAGTGGAAACAGCTTGTACTATGCTTAGTCGTTTAGTCGCATCCGACTCTTTGTGACCCCATGCACTGCAGCCCACCAGGCTGCTCTCCAGGATTCTCCAGGAAGGAAAACTGGAATGGGTTGCCATGCCCTCATCCAGGGAATCTTCCTAACCCAGGGATCAAACCGAGGTCTCCCATATTGCAGGCGGATTCTTTACTGACTGAGCCACCAGGGAAGCCCAGGTGAAACAGTTTAGGCCTTGGGATTATATTGCTGTTGGGTTGCTAAGTGGTGTCCAACTCGGCAATCCCATGGACTGCAGCGCTCCAGGTTTCCCTTTCTTCGCTTTCCTGTTCATTGAGTCATGATGCTATCTAACTATCTCATCCCCTGCCACCCTTTCTCCTTTGGCCTTCAATCTTTCCCAGAATCAGTCTTTTCCAATGAGTTGACTCTGCAGGTGGCCAAAGCATTGGAGCTTCAACTTCAGCATCAGTACTTCCAATGAATATTCAAGGTTGATTTCCTTTAAGAGTGACTACTTTGATCTCCTCACTGTTCAGGGAACTCTTGAGAGTCTTCTCCAGCACCACAGTTCAAAAGCATCAGTTCTTCTCAGCACTTAGCCTTATTTCAGTTTGAGTGTTGGGTTATTTTTCAATCATTCTCCAGCCCTTTACATCTTTACATTGTCTTGAGATTAAGTCAGATCTTATGTTAAAAGCCTATACACTGTTTCATACCCAGGGAAGTACTCAATCAATAGAACCTTTGATTTTAATCTATTACATTGCTAAACATTATTTTTAAATTAGCTCCTTATCCCCACAAACGAAGAATCAGTCATATTTTCTTTAAATGCGTATGTTAATAAAGTACTAGCATCCACCTGTCTCAATAAAGGCAGGACATTTTTGAAGCTTCAGTAGAAGTTATACAGAACAAGGCACGCAGGGGGAAGAGTTTGAATATGCTTTCTACTTTATGATTGTTAGCAATTCCATATTAGAGAAGACAATACAATGTAACATAAAGAACACATGACACTGAGAATCCTTAAAAGAAAAAGTAATGGGAAAACAATTTAAAGACTTCAAGAGGAAATCATTGAAAATATGGAAGTAATGAAGAACATACATACACATATTTTATGCATAAGGTACAGAAATTGAAAGGCACAATAAAGAGTCATCAAATCTAAGAGAATTATAACATGAAGAAAACAAAATATAGACCATCAAGAATCAGGCCAGCAAAGTATAAAGACTATAAAAAATAGTGTCTTTAATTTTCACTATTAGAAAAACAAACAAAAAAATACCAAATGTCAGAATTAAAAATTTAATCTAAATATCATAACTTGAGTCCTATCAAGGAGAATTTAAAATACATTCTTGATTAGAAAAATATACTTTTAAAATAGTTTTATTAAGGAAAACAACAAACAACACACTGGTTTCAGATCTGTTGGTATAGTAATGCATGGAATGAGAGAAGATGAGATAAGATTCTTCTTCTAAACCTCTATTTCTACCAACTTCTAATTTTCTGTGCAAAATGAAACTCAGCTATCGATTCCCCTACCTGCTCAGTTTTTTGTGGGATGGCTGGTATACATGTGTAAAATCCAAATGAAAATAGGTTCAAGATGATAAAGAACCTGCCTGCAATGCGGGTTCGGTTTGATCCCTAGGCTGTAGAAGGGAATGGCAATCCACTCCAGTATTCTTGCCTGGAGAATGCCATGGACAGAGAAGCCTGGCGGGCTACAGTTTAAGGGGTCACAAAGAGTCAGACACAACTGAGGGACTAACACTTTCACTTTTTTTAGAGAGAGAGACCATATCAGTCACTATATACTTTGTCTCTTCACATGAAGAATCAGATTCTTTCTCTAGCTAATTCAGATATTGACACAAAGTCTATCCAGAGAACACTTTAACTCAGGACTTTGAAAGAAGAAAGCATACTTTTAGAAGAATTTTTTGTCAATTTCATTAGTATATTCAGAGAGCCAACTTTGGGTTTATTGATTCTCCTATGTGTTCGTTTTATTTCATTCACTTCTGATCTGATCTTCATTTCTTTCCTTTTAATTTGCTCACCTCTCTCTCTCTCTCTCTCTCTTTTTTTTTTTTTTTAGCTTTCCGAGATGTAAGATAAGACTTCCAATTATCAGCCTTTCAGACATGTTCAATTAAGGCCATATGTTTTCCTCAAAGTACTTCTTTAGTTTTACTCTGCAAGTTTTATTTTGTTGCATTTTCATTAGCATTTACTGAAAAAAATGTTTTTAATTTTTATTGTGATTTCTTCTTTGACCCATGGGTTATTTAGAAATGTATTGCTTAATTTCCAAATACTTGAGGATTTTCTAGTTATCTCTTTGCATTAATCTCTAGCTCAGTTCTACTATGGTTGGAGAATATAATGCACATGGCTTCAATCCTTTGAAATTTTTCCAATTTACTTTATGATCTGGCATATGAGTCAATATTGGTAAACAAATGTTCTGTGTATACTTGAAAGGAATTTGTGTTGTACTGTTGCAGGAAGGAGGACCCCTTCCAGGGCCTGAAACTGGGTTCTTGTCTAACACTCGGAAATGAATTGTCCGAGGAGACACATGTGCTGACAAAGCAAGAGATTTTATTGGGAAAGGGCACCCGGTGGAGAGCAGTAGGGTAAGGGAACCCAGGAGAACTGCTCTGCCACATGGCTCGAAATGTCGGGTTTTATGGTGATGGGATTAGTTTCCAGGTGGTCTTTGGCCAATAGTTCTAATTCAGAGTCTTTCCTGGTGGCACAGGCATCGCTCAGCCAAGATGGACGCTAGCGAGAGGGATTCCGGGAAGCGGATGGACACGTGGTGTCTCCTTTAGACCTTTCCCGAACTCTTCCGGGTGATAGTGGCTTATTAGTTCCGTATTTCTTATCAGGATCTCCTGTCATAAAACAACTCATGCAGATGGTTACTACGGTGGCTGGCCAGGGTGGGCGGTTTCAATCAGTGTGCTTTCCCTAACAGTACAGTTGAGCGTTCAATTTTCTAAATTTCAATTAGGTCACATCGGTAGATAATATTGGTCAAGTCTTCATTATCCTCACATATTTTTGCCTGCATGTTCTAACAGTTATGTTAGAATCAGTTGTGTTAGAGAGTAAATTGTATTAGAAAAATTTCTTATTCTCACAGATTGGATGCTTGTTATAACAAATCCAATTCATTGTGGATCTGTCAATATCTACTTCACTTCAGCAATATTCAGTTTTATATTTTTAAAGTTTATGTTATTGTGTCTGTTGAATTATTCCCTTAAACTTTATTAAATGTTCCCATTTATTTCCAGTAATCCTTCTTACATTAACATCTATTTTGTCTGGATACTCATACAGATATTAGCATAGCAGCTTACTTTTGGTGAGTGTTAGCACAGTATGTTTTCTTCCAATATTTTACTTTCAACCTCTTGGTGCCCTTACACTATTTTAAGCACAACTCTTGTGAACAGCATACAATACAGTGCAGTACTGTGGGTGCCAGAAGTTAAAATTAAGTCAATTTAAAGAAAATGTTTAAAGAAGAACATTTCCTGCACACCTGAGCTTATGAAATAAGATCCATGCTCACTGCACCTACATGTAGGTATGTGTAGGGGGTGAGTACCTGGTCCAGAAACAAGGAACTTGGGACTAATTATAATAGCAAAGTGGTTGAGAGCACAACTTCCCTTATGGCCTTCCAGGTTTTTTGCCAACAATGGCCAGGACAGCTGCTTTACA
Source organism: Neotragus pygmaeus (assembly GCA_006410875.1). Lineage (NCBI taxonomy): Eukaryota > Metazoa > Chordata > Mammalia > Artiodactyla > Bovidae > Neotragus > Neotragus pygmaeus. Next base: position 103,852 of record SJYV01055728.1, read on the forward strand.
ACCTTTTTGCTAAAAATCAGAGAAAGCTGTAGCCTGAGTGGTATGGTGATGAGGGGGGGAAGGGAGATAGATATCTCTGAAACTAGAGAAACATGTTTGTCTAAAATGATGTGCCCTCAGGAGCAAAGAAATACACAGAGAATGAGCAAGTGGTCATGGTACCAATCACTTAATAGGCAAAATTGGTTACTTCCACGCATGTGAGATTTTTCATTTATAAATCTCCTATCAGACTCTCACATTAGATTTTAAACTCAAGGGGATTCCATTTACAGTTATAATGAGAATTACAGCCTGAAATTAAACTCTGAACTTTTCTTACATTTCCCACACCATCTCTAGGGTAACCAAACCTCTTGAAATAAGTGGCACAACAATGTTCAAGTAATTCTTCTTCCTTAAGGTCTGATTTGGTATAGAAACCACCAGAAAGTGAAAATTGTTCATTCACATGCCACTTAGTTCAAATGACCTAGAGAGACTACAGAGCTAAACAGTGGTAGGCGGCACTCTTTTTTTTTTTTTTTTTGGTATGATAACCAAATATCCCAGACCTATCCATATAGGGGATTGATTCATCAAAATATTACACCAAGAAATATTTGAATGCAATCAGCACATCGATGCAGCTGTATGGTTAAACGTTATAACCTCTGAAGTCAAGAAATTCAAATTTATAGTTGCCACATTAAGCATAGATGTTAAAGCATTAAAGTTAACACCATATACAGTCCTATAAAATATTGCATGTGCAAAGGGTCTGAGTTACGTTCATACTGGGAACCATAATTTAGAATTTCCTGACTTCTGAACATGTAACACATCATAGTAATTGATCTAGCTCCTTGGAGCTAATATAAAATATCTTGTTAACATGTTTTCTATCCAATTCTTTCATCATTTACTTTTTTGGCTCTTGGAGAAACAATTCATCATGCTCAAATCTTTTCACACACCTGCACTAAGCTAACAGAGCAACAGAAAACCAGTGCAACCAGGACTGAGTGAAAGGTTTGTAAATCACGTAGGAATGTTGTTAGCAAGTACCCTTAATCTGGATCACGCAAGATGACACTTTATGTTGGAGCTTAGAGTTGTTTGCTTGGAACTGTTGCAGTGATAACCTAATATTCTACTGAATACTGTGGGATAGAGGATATCAATTTGTTTATGCAAGCAGTATATCTATGGACTGTTCGTTCACAACGTAGAAGGGAAAGGTAGCATGGCTTACTCCATGACAGAACATGGCATCTTAATCTCCTGGTGAGGCAAAAGAATTATAACAGTGGACTGAATGTTTGCATCCCCCTGAAATTCAAATGTTGACATTCTAACTTATAATGGAATGATATTAAGAAGTGAAGCTCTTGGTCCTGAGGGGAGAGCCCTTATAAATGGGATTAGTACCCTCATAAAAGGGGCCCGAGTAGAGAAGGCAACCCACTCCAGCATTCCTGCTTGGAAAATTTCATCAACAGAGGAGACTGGTGGGCCACAGTCCATGGGGTCACAAAGAGTCACAAGACTGAGAACATATCCATGCAAAAGTGAAAGTCACTCAGTCGTGTCTGACTCTTTGCAACCCCATGAACTACACAGGTCATGGAATTCTCNCATCAACAGAGGAGACTGGTGGGCCACAGTCCATGGGGTCACAAAGAGTCACAAGACTGAGAACATATCCATGCAAAAGTGAAAGTCACTCAGTCGTGTCTGACTCTTTGCAACCCCATGAACTACACAGGTCATGGAATTCTCCAGGCTAGAATACTGGAGTGGGTAGCCTTTCCCTTCTCCAGGGGATCTTCCCAACCCAGGGATTGAACCCAGGTCTCCCACGTTGCAGGTGGATTCTTTACCAGCTGAGCCACAAGGGAAGCCCACCCACACATCCCTTGTGGGGAAGGGACCCCAGAAAGGTCTCTAGTCCTCTTTCCACCATAAGAGCAGAAGGAGGCATCCATCTGTTAGGGGAAGCACACTGACACTGCCCACCCTGGCCAGGCACCATAGTAACCATTTACATGAGTTGTCCTGGTAAAGAACGCAGAACTAATAAGCCACCACCAACCAGAAGAGATCGGGAAAGGTCAAAGGGGGACACCACATGTCCGACCACTTCTCAGAATCCTTCTCGCTCGCATCCTTCTTGGCTGAACATGGCCTGCACCACCAGGAAGGACTCTGAGTCAAAATGATTGACTAAAGACAACCTGGAAACTAATCCCATTACCATAAAATCCACGTGGCAGTTCTCCTGGTTTCCCTTACCCTACTGCTCTCTGCCCAGGGGAGCTTTTCCTGATATAACCTCTTGCTTTGTCAGCACATGTGTCTCCTCAGACAATTCATTTCTGACTGTTAGACAAGAGCCATTTGGGGCCCTCGAAGGGGCCCCCCTTCCTGCAACACGTCTGCAACCTGGAAGAGGTTCCCTCCCTGACCTTGCTGGCACCCTTATCTCAGACTTTCAACCTCCAGAACTATGAAAAAAAAAAAATTATCTTGTTCATAAGCCACACAGTCTATGGCACTTTGTTATAGTAGCCTGAACTAAGACACACAGTCTCTAAGGCAATTCTCCGCCAAGTGCTGGGACTGCATGTACATCCCTTCAATTAACCCCCTGTCCTTATTTTCATCTGACTGAGTCTCATACTCACTGTATACTAACCTATTTCTCCTTAGGGCTTAGCTCCTACTGTCTTATGCCAGCTCAGGTGAAGAAGACCAATAATCAACAATTCCATGGTGAGGTGAGGTAAAGTCGCTCAGTCATGTCCGACTCTTTGCGACCCTGTGAACTGTAGCCTACCAGGCTCCTCCGTCCATGGGATTCTCCAGGCAAGAATACTGGAGTGGGTTGCCATTACCTTCTCCAGGGGATCTTCCCAAGCCAGGGATTGAACCCAGGTCTCCCACAATGGAGGCAGACGCTTTAACCTCTGAGCCACCAGGGAAGCCCAAAGTATCATCATATTCCAGGAGCTGCTTAAAGCACCTTAGAAACATTGATTCATTGAACCTCAGTTCAGTTCAGTTCAGTTGCTCAGTCATGTCTGACTCTTTTCGACCCCATGAATTGCAGCACACCAGGCCTCCCTGTCCATCACTAGCTCCCAGAGTTCACTCAGACTCACATCCATTGAGTCAGTGATGCCATCCAGCCATCTCATCCTCGGTCGTCCCCTTCTCCTCCTGCCCCCTATCCCTCCCAGCATCAGAGTCTTTTCCAATGAGTCAACTCTTNGTTCCTCTGCCTTTTCTAAAACCAGCTTGAACATCTGGAAGTTCACGGTTCACGTATTGCTGAAGCCTGGCTTGGAGAATTTTGAGTATTACTTTACTAGCATTGAACCTAGTAGTGTAGAATTGGCAAACAATGAGCCAAATCCAGGCAGTTGCTGCTTTTGAAGAAAGAAAAAAAAATTTTTTTGTCTAAGTGTTATCTATGGCTGCTTTCATTTAACAATCGCAAAGTTGAGTATCTACAGCATTTATGGCTAGCAAAGCCAAAAATATGTACTATCTACACTTATAAAAAGTTTACCCAACCTGCAGTAGGTTGGAAGGCATCATCGACCTAATGGACATGAGTTTGAACAAATTCCGAGAGATAGTGAAGGACAGGGGAACCTGGAGTGGTGCAGTCCATGGAGTTGCAAAGAGTTGGACATGTCTTAGCAACTAAATAATAAAATCCTGCAATAGAGAATTCCCTTCTGTGTGGTCAGCAAACCTCATTCTGAGTCACATGTGGGAAAGAATCATTAACAGAGTTCTTGGTTTGGGGAAGGGAGGAGGGAGTTTAAATAAGACCTCAATTTATATTTATACATTTATGTAATATTTGTACATTAAGACAAGCCTTTTATCATTGTAAAATTGGTACTGGAGACCCTTTTCAGTACATGTCCTAGTCACCTATTTCATCTTTTGACGTTCTTTAGCTCACTCATTTGACCTTGCCCAGAATTTACTTCTCACAATTTTCAACCACAAATGCAGCAGTGATTATCAACAACCTGAACAGAGGGAGAGAACAGTGACAAACTATCAGGCAGGCTTGTTCAGTGTTGTCTCTTTGCAACTAAAGGGAGGCTGGATGTATTTCATAAATCTCTATGGACAAAAAGCCCGCATATGGAGTGCCCTCTTCCCAAAAATGAACATGTGCCTCCTTGGCACAAAAGAGAAGGGAGCTTCTCCTGGTCCCTCCCAGAATTTCCTCACTTTCTCCAGAAGCTACTCCCCAGGATAGCCACAGGGTCATCCCACAAGCACATGTTGGCTACATCCTCACACTGCCAAAACATCTGGAGTGAAAAATGCATTTAATCATTCAGATTATTTTCCCCTGAAGCAATGCCAAACATCTGTCTAACTAGAAACAGCTGTGTATTAGTTTGGGGCTGCCATCACAAATACCCTAGACTGGGTGGCTTAAACAGCAGAAGTTTATTATCTCATAGTTCTGAAGACTGGAAGTCCTCGATCAGGGTGCCGGCATGGTTGGGTTCTGATGAGAACTTTCTTTCTGGCTTGCAGGTGGCAGCCTTCTCACTATACCTGCACATTGCCAAGAGGGAAAAGAGTGCAGGGAGAAAAAGAGATGGGGCTGTCTGTTCTCTTTTTATAAGAGCATCAATCCTATCATGAGGATCCTACCGTCGTGACTTCATGTAAACCTGATCACCTTTCAAAGCCATCTTTCAGTGCCTTTGGTAGACACAAGCATACATAATTTCTCTCATGCTGTAAATGAATCAATGCATGCATGTGTGCTAAGTCACTTTAGTCGTGTCTGACTCTTTGCAACCCTATGGACCATAGCCCACCAGGATTCTCTGTCTATGGGATTCTCCAGGCAAGAATAGTGGAGCAGATTGCCATGTCCTCCTCCGGTGGGTCTTCCAGACCCAGGGATTGAACCCACATCTCTTATGTCTCCTGCATTGTCAGGCAGGTTCGTTACCACTAGTGCCACCTGGGAAACCCCTCCAAAGGCTCAAGCTCCAAATACCATCACACGGGAGATTAGGGCTTCCACAGATGAATTTTGAGGGGACACCATCAGTCCATAGGAAGCTGCACCTCTAGCATTAAATAAGCCAGATCTTTGGTATCCATGAGGGATGCCCCAGGCAAAGGTTCAGCAAATCACAGCACCAGAGACTCCATGCCCCTGGATCTCTTCTGGTCCCCATTGTCTCTGCTGCTGCTGCTGCTAAGTTGCTTCAGGCGTGTCCGACTCTGTGCGACCCCATAAACGGCAGCCCACCAGGCTCCCCCATCCCTGGGATTCTCCAGCCAAGAACACTGGAGTGGGTTGCCATTTCCTTCTCCAATCCATTGTTTCTAATCACATCCTAAACTCCCTCTGAGGGCTCTCCCCAGGGCAGTACCCACAGGCTTTGTGCATTTGAGAGTTTGCTCTGGGCACAGCATTAATCTAGACTGGCTGAGCCAGGATGAAAATGCTCCAGATACTTTCTGGCATACAGGTGGCAGAGCCTTGGGAAGCATGCAGCTTGGAATCCCAGTGCAAAGGCAGGATCATATGACTATTACAGGATCATATGATACCATTACAGTTGTATCATTATTATTGTTGCATAACAACCTGCTCCAAGGTCATTGGCTTAGAATGAGCATTTCTCTTTGCCCAGCTAAGCAGTTTAGCTGACCTGGGGCAGACATAGTTGACTTCTTCCAGACTTGCTCATATGTCTGCAGCCAGGTGGCAGGTGTGTGTGTATTGGCAGGTGGTGGGGGGTGGTAACTAGTCTAGGAGAGCCAGTCATAGTTGCCTTTGGGATGTTGGGATGATGGGGGTGACTGGGCCATGCAGTTTCTATCTTCCACAGCTAGCCCAGGCTTAAGCCCTTCGAGGCTGAAGTTCACAACTGGCACACCTCTATTAGCCTAAGTCAATCATGGGCTAAGCAAATTCAAAGAGTATGGAAATGGATTCCACCTCTTACTAGGGGGAGCTGCAAAGTTGTATAGTAAATAGTATGGACCCAGGAAGGGGTGAGGAAATGTGGCCATTTCTACAGTCTACCACAGGATGGAATCTGGGAAAGAATGCACAGGCTTTACTCACTCACAGGTGGTGGTTTAGTTGCTAAGATGTGTCCAACTCTTGCGACCCCATGAATTGTAGCCCACCAGGCCCCTCTATCCATGGGATTTCCCAGATAAAAATATTGGAGTGGGTTGCTATTTCTTTCTCCAGGGGATCTTCCCAACTCGGTGATCGAACCTGTGTTTCCTGCATTACAGTCGTATTCTTTACTGTCTGAGCCATCAGAGAAGCCACTCAGTTATGAAGGAACTCCAAATGGTCTTTTCCTCCACTCACTGTCTTTGCCTCCCTGGGAAATGAACATGAAATATCAGACAATGGAAAAGAAAACAGGAGCCTAGGAGACTAAGGGCTAGAAGGACTGTGTTTTGTTTGTTTCCCTGACATCACCAGACTGTGTCACTTTGACCCAATCACTTTCCTCCTTTGAGTCACTGACTTTTCACCCTGATCACTATATTCAAATTCCATCCTTCCGTGCAGACCTTGCTACTTAGTCACCTACCTAAAGCATTGTGCAGGAACGCTGCCTCATTCACAGTAGCACTGAAAAATATTTTTGCATCTAATATTTTCTTTTTATTTGTGTATTTGGTGACAGGTGGGATCTTCTGTTGCCATGTATGGGCTCTCTTGTTGGAGCAGGTGGACTTAGTTCCCCGGCCAGGGATTGAACCCATGTCGCCTGCTTCACAAAGCAGACTCTCAACAACTGGACCACCAAGGAAGACCCTAGAACTGAAAAATAATTGATAAACTTACCCTAGGTCTGCTTCAACCATAGAGATTGTGTGAGTGAAACAATTAGACTTCTTAAAGAGAAATCTGATCAGATTTTGTGGGTATGATTTCCTTCTGTATCTCTTCTACATGCGTTCTAGCCAGTGGCACAGAGTCGCTCTTTCCTCTCTGAGCAACTTAATGCTCACTTTAAGCCAACACGTTTGGAGCAGTTTCTTACTCAGTAATAATAATGATACAGCTGAAATGGTATCTGGCCGAGTGATCCTGCCTTTGCACTGGATTTCCAAGCTGTGTGTTTCCCAAGTCTCTGCCACCTGAGTGTCAGGAAGGATGGGGCCCTGGGAAGAGGCAGTGCCTCTGGCTCACACCTCCTGAGGCACTTAGGCATGCCCCTGTGTGTCTCCAGTTTCCCTCCTCTGACTTGTGAAAAGCCTCTTGGTAGACAAGTGACATATTGTCCAGTGTGTAATTATTATACTAAATTTGCAAATTAAAGAGGTGTGTGAGAAATAAATGTCTTCCCTTGAAAGTATGAGTATGTGCTATAAGACATTTGCCCAAACAGAAAAGCACATCCTTATCTTACACTTCATAAAAGACTAAACTTCTTCCTATTGGCTCCAGAACTTCCTTAAGCCTTGCGTTTTCTAATCCCCCTACTGTACCTGGCACGTAGTACATGCTCATTAAACACTATCAGTTTAAGTCTATTTGGGGGACAAGGGAAGGGGGAAATTTACTTACTGTATTAAGATTTTTTGCCTGCTGCCAAAATATCTCATTGAAAAATGAAAACTCCAATCATTTCGATGCCCAATTATGCCACACATTCAGACATCTGGGAACCATTTGGAGCATTTTCCTTTCCCCCTGAATGTTTTGGTGTCCTATAGAGGCAAGCCTCAGGAAATGACTATGGGTGTTTGTGGTGAGGGGAGTGTACAATGTGGGAGGTTGTATTTTCAAAGTAGATCTGGGAGAAATTGTTGGTAGACTCAAATTGGAAATTGGTTCTTTTCTCTACCCTGATTGGTGTATAAATGTGCGTGAGTTTTTTGTTTTTTTTTATCACAATAAGGCAATTAATAACAATGGTCCCCATAATGTTCATTTCCCTTTAGTCAACAATTTCACACCAGTAATTCAATAGGACATAAAATTTAAGAAAAACATCTTATAGCAACTCAATGGAACAATACCCATCTATTAAAAGTACAATATGAGGGTTTTGAAGCCATGTGGAAAAATACTTATAATAAATGGTTAACTAGGAAATCAGAAAATAAAATACCCTATATATTAAGGATACAAATAGCTAAAATACAGATGAGGAATGAGTAGCATCCTGTAGGAATACACCTGATCCAATTCTACGCTGCATAGCTCAAGTTCTGACCAATGTCCACCAACATCGTAACTTCATATGTGGACAGTTTCATATGGCTCATGTATCTCTCATTTAAATCCAAGTCATTTATTAATTTATGCAATATTAATTGTGACTTCCTCCAAGCCAGGCACTAGTTCATAATGCCTGTCTTTGAAGGGCTCTCACAGCCTCCTAATGGGGAGCCAAGCCAATAAATGTCTTAAATATAAATTTAGTATTTTCACCTTACTATTTTTGGATTTTTGAAAAATAACTTGGTAAAAATGTTATAGATTTTTTCAGCAGTCTTGGGTGGCCTGTTACATGTGCAGTGGCCAGCTTTCATCACCTAGAGTGGGCCAGACAGAGAGGAACATCTGAAATAGGAGGGCAGCAAAGGACTAAAGAGACAGGAGTCCTTGTTTTCTAAGGGACAGTCCTTTTGGTTACACACTCCCTGAAAATGATCCCTTGACCCTGAAAACCATCAATACAACATATTCCTTCAAATTATGCAGCTTTTGACATATATATACTTAAATAATATATAAATCCAAAAATCTAATTCTTTTGCCCCCCCCGGCCACATCATATCTGAATCCCTCAGCTTCTTTCATCATCCTATATCAACCAAATTTTTTTCCATTCTGTAGATTATATAAGAAAAATTGATTGGTGTGCTCGTTCCTTTTCCAAATTAAATATATATATTTTCTAAATATGCAACGGATATGAACTTGGGCAAGCTCTGGGAGATGATGAGGGACAGGGAAGCCTGGCATGCTGCAGTCTATGGGGTCATGAAGAGTCAGACTGAACAACAAAAAATTACCTAATTAAATTTTATAACACAAAGTCATTAGGACACACTGCCCTACCCTGGCAGGGGTGGTGTCTATCATCCTGTTGTTACCTATGAACTGAAAATTTTAAAGGACTCAGAGACCCAGATTTATACATACGGAATCTACAGTCTACCGCATCTGGAGATTGCAAGGCCCCTGTGGCTGGAAACGCTAGGGGATACAGTGAGAGATATAAAAGGGATTGTCGGGTCTATAAACTGAGCATAGACATCTTCCACCAGCTCCCCAGAGGTCACTGATTATTAAGCTCATTCCTAAATTTGAAGAGTCTTTGCCAACGGATTCAGGCAGATTCTAGGAAAATCCCCCAGTGAGGAGCCTCATCTCCTCTACCTTATTTTTTTCATTCTTTTCCTTTACAGTTTACTACGAGATATTGTATATAGTTCCCTGTGCCATACAACAGGACCTTCTTGCTTATCCATCCTATATATATGTAATAGTTTGCATCTGTTAGTCCAAAACTCTCAATCCATCCCTCCTCCACTGTAAGCAACCTCTCCCTGGCAACCACAAGTTTGTTCTCTATGTCTGTGAGTCTGTTTCATAGATAAGTTCATTTGAGACATGTTTTAGATTCCACATATAAGTGACTTCAGATGGTATTTCTCTTTCTCTTTCTGACTTACTTTGCTGAGTAAAATAATCTCTAGGCCCATCTATGTTGCTGCAAATGGCATTATTTCATTATTTTTATGGGTGAATAACATTCTACTGTGTGTGTGTGTGTGTGTGTGTGTGTGTGTGTGTGTGTACCACCTCTTCTTTATCCTTTTTTTCAGTCAAAGGACATTTAGATTATTTCCATGTATTAGCTACTGTGTGTAATGCTGCCACCTTATTTTTTTAAAATACTTCTATATAAGCTTAGGAGAAGCCAATGGCACCCCCACTTCAGTACTCTTGCCTGGGAAATCCCATGGACGGAGGAGCCTGGTGGGCTACAGTCTATGGGGTCACGAAGAGTCAGACACGACTGAGCGACTTCACTTTCACTTTTCACTTTCATGCACTGGAGGAGGAAATGGCAGCCCACTCCAGTGTTCTTGCCTGGAGAATCCCAGGGACGGCAGAGCCTGGTGGGCTGCCATCAATGGGGTCGCACAGAGCTGGACATGACTGATGCGACTTAGCAGCAGCAGCAGGTCTACTTAAATTGATCACCAAAGGCCACCAGAAGGCATTAGCTTGACGAGCATGTGAAACAATATTGGAGATATAGGACAGGGTCTTATGTGATTCCGTTTACCCCATGAGCCCAAATATTATTCATTACCAGTTGTCCTGTGCTAACTCCTTCACCCTCCCTCATAGTTGCTTGACTAAATCACTACACAAGGACCCAAAAAAAAACAGGACTCAAGAAATTATCTCTATTTGTCCTATTCCAAGTTGACTTGGATGGTATCATTTTAGGCCATGATAGAAAAAGCATGTGACAAGAGTGTAACTATTTGAGAAACAGAAAAGTCATTTAAGGACAAAAAAGGAGGTAAAAAGAACTTGTGAGTAATCAATATATCACAGGCAAGAAAAAATTTGGCACATTTCAAAATGTAAAGCCAAACAGTATTGAAGAAAACTAGAATTTTCCATAACTTCAATTACACTTCATTTTCCAAATGTGCACTCTTTAAAATGATTAAGGTTCTTAACAATCCAGAACAAAAGGGACAAAGAGTAAAAGAAAATAAATTTTTTCATATTCGAAATTTGCAGTGTTGAAACCAGCCAACAAAAACACAGGATCACTTGGAACCAGTTCTTGGCCATAATTAAATTAGAATGTGTTTAAATTCTTAATGGTATGGTATTTTACACTGAGCTTGAAATATACACCTAAACACTCCAGCCATCATGAGTTATTAATATAAAGTGCCCAATAAATGGAGAAGTATAGCAGCATATTATCACCCCTCCCTGGCTAATGAAACCAATCATCTTCTCTCGCATTTTAGCCACACAAACTAGAATCACTCTCTTTGTAGTTTGAAAGGTTTCAGAAAGCTTCAAAGTAGCTAAAAGGCAGCCTTTTTGCCTGATAAAATGACCCTGAAATAAATGTTAGGTTGTTTTTACTGAAGTATGTGTGTGTGGTTTGTTTGGTGGTTTTTTTGTTTTTTTGTTTTTTTCCTTTTTAAGCTTTCTACCTGTCCACTTCTCTAAATAGAATAAAAATCAGATCCCAGAAGGCACAAACACCATGACCACAGTTTACTAATTACTATCAGGAAGCCTCTGCTGGAGAGGAGGGTCACAGTTTAGAAAACTAAACCTGCTTGTTTAGCTATTGAGCATATTTTGATAAGAACTGGCTAAAGTGCATATTTCAAAGAGTCCTAGGAATAGGTTGCGGAAGTCTGCTGAATTCTGGTAAGAAATAACATCATCATCAAGCAACTGTATAACCAAACTTTTTTAATTAAAAGGAGGACTAGGCTAACCCTTTTAACTAGCAGGATTCATGGGCCAGCAGTGGGAGTCGGGGTTTGGGCAAGAAATCATGGTTTCTCTGCTCTAGAGGTTCTGGCACAGACCCAGAGCAGCTCTGCCAAATGTGTTTCAGGGTGCCCTACCCATTGGACTAATGATCCATCTAACCACTAGGCCAGACCCTGTAAAGCAACCTTCATAAAAACAGGGACCAGAGAATGACAGAGTCAAAATGGACAAAATACTGCCAATACTATCAGAACAGGAGATTTCTGGCAGTTTTCTCCCTGTGGGCAAAAGACAAGCCAAGTAAATGAGAAGAAAAGAAAGGACAATATCTACGCAGCAGATTTTAAGATCCATGATGGAATTTCATATCAAATGGATACTTTGAGAGAGTAAATAAGACAATTGATCAAGGACTTCCTAAAGACCAAACCCGGCCATGGTAAATTTTGTCCAAGGCCCTCTTGGAAATGCCAGACATCAACAGAAGCCAAGGAAAAGTAGAAACCTTGGGGGTGGCCCAGGGGAGGCAGAAGACAAGGTAAGCCTTGTTCAGAAAATCTGCAAGTTAAACTACAGGATTGGTAAGCCACCAACTTTTAGGGATGAGCACAGAGTTGGGTGAGCAAGTCCAAACTGAGAAACCAGAATCCAGAAGACAAAGACCAAAGCAGATATGGAGGAGCAAAATGAAAGATGAAGATGAGTCCATGGCAGCTGCTGACACTGGAGTTGTGGGTTAAAGCCTCAATTTTATTCAGTGTCAGTAGCTCAGGCTGAGTTAACTTGGGCTCCTTTAAAGGTACAGGGATGAGTGGAAGATATATGCCAAGTTTTGAAGGGTTCCTGTCCCAACAAATATGAAAAAGGAAAACTAACAACCATTACTACCACTTACTGAGCATTACTCTATGCTCGATATTATCTTGATTTAGTAGCTAAGTCATGTCTGACTCTTGAGACCCCCTGGACTGTAGCCCATCAGGCTCCTCTGTCCACGGGATTTCTCAAGCAAGAATATTGGCATTGGTTGTCATTTCAGGCTCTTATTTACTTTACGTTAAAATCAATATTAACAGCAACAATAATAATAGCTTTATTTGAGCACCTATATATTCTCAGATCTGCATGAAGAGCTCTAAACATATTCTTTTTAATTAATCCAGTACTTCTGCAATGCTGTCATTCATTTAATATTTTTATTTTACAGATGAGAAAACTGAGGCTCAAAGAAGTTTATGAATTTTCCCAAGTTCACACAGCTTATAGTAACAGAACCAACATCTGAATAGAGTTTTTGTCTGAATACAATAACCAAGGCATTTCTGAAGGTTAAGTGACAGTGTAGACAATAGAGACAAGAAGATTGATAGGTACAGTATGGAATGTGCCAAGGACAATCTGTTAAGTGTTAAGCTCAATGGTTTGGAGGTTATGAAAGCAGTTACCCTTATCACTATTCACTTGTTCCAAATGACTCAACAGAATAACCACTTGGACACTCGTGATTGCAAATGGTGATCATGATCAAGAACAAAGAAGAGGAAGAGGAGATGATGATGATGATAACTATAATGATGCCAGTGATTGCAGCAGCCCAAACCATCCCCATGTTCCAGCAGAGCTGTGTGATTACCCATGAGGCAAACCTAGGATGTATTACTAATGCCTTCCACCTGTGTGTGTGGGCGTGTTCAGTTGTGTCTGACACTTTTTGATCCTGTGGACCATCGCCCTCCAGGCTCCTCTGTCTATGGAATTTTCCAAGCAACAATATTGGAGCAGTTTGCCATTTCCTTCTCCAGGGGATTGTCCAGACCCAGGGATCAAACCCATGTCTCTTATGTCTGCTGTATTCACAGGCGGGTTCTTTACCAGCTGAGCCACCAGGAAAGCCTTCCACCTACTTCTGAAACTTAATACTTAGAATCCCTTTAAGAGGTCATAGAATTCTCTGTGGTTAGAGACAACATTTAAAGACTGCCCCAAGACAGGTAACAGTGTCCTAAGTTTGAAAAAAGTGAAAGTGAAAGTCCCTCAGTCATGTCCAACTCTTTACAACCCCATGGACTAGTCCATAGAATTCTCCAGGCCAGAATACTGGAGTGGGTAGCCTTTCCCTTCTCCAGAAAATCTTCCCAACCCAGGGACTGGACCCAGGTCTCCCACATCGCAGGCAGATTATTTACCAGTTGAGCCACCAGGGAAGCCCAAGAATACTGGAGTGGGTAGCCTATCCCTTCTCCAGGGGATCATCCTGACCCAGGAATCAAATTGGGGCCTCTTGTAATGCATGTGGATTTTTTTACCAGCTGAGTTACCAGGGAAGCAGGTATATTAAACTATCAGAATCCACCTTTAAGAAATGCATTTTATAAAGACAAGAGGATAAAGGAATAGAAGCACGTGGATCTAAGGTAAGAAATAAAACACTACTTCAGCCCACAACTATTTATTAAGCTCTTCTGTGATCTAAGAGTTATTACTATTTTCAAGTATGAAAACTGAGGCTCACAGAGGTCACACAATTAACAGTGATATAGCCCACGTCTGAGTCTAAAGCCAGTTTTATTTCTGCTTAGCCTAGGGCAGTGGAAGCCAAAGGCCCAAGTAACTAGACGAAATTCTCTGATGAAAACATCATAGCATTTCATCTGTGCATAGTCCCACCACCACAGGTCTCGGTCCAACAGCAAGACCCAAAAAGAACCCTCTGGCTTCAGAATTTGATTCCTGAAGCTGCCAATAGTCATTCCTGGATCTGATCATGGTAATTCACATGGGAGAAAGAGAGATTTTACACGGGTTCAGTTCAGTTCAGTTCAGTCGCTCAGTTGTGTCCAACTCTTTGCGACCCCATGAATCGCAGCACGCCAGACCTCCCTGTCCATCACCATCTCCCAGAGTTCACTCAGACTCAAGTTCATCGAGTCCGTGATGCCATCCAGCCATCTCATCCTCGGTCGTTCCCTTCTCCTCCTGACCCCAATTCTTCCCAGCATCAGACTCTTTTCCAATGAGTCAACTCTTCGCATGAGGCGGCCAAAGTACTGGAGTTTCAGCTTCAGCATCATTCCTTCCAAAGAAATTCCAGGGCTGATCTCCTTCAGAATGGACTGGTTGGGTCTCCTTGCAGTCCAAGGGACTCTCAAGAGTCTTCTCCAACACCACAGTTCAAAAGCATCAATTCTTCGGTGCTCAGCCTTCTTCACTGTCCTACTCTCACACCATACATGACTACAGGAAAAACCATAGCCTTGACTAGACGGACCTTAGTTGGCAAAGTAATGTGTCTGCTTTTGAATATACTATCTAGGTTGGTCATAACTTTTCCTCCGAGGACTAAGTGTCTTTTAATTTCATGGCTGCAGTCACCATCTGCAGTGATTTTGGAGCCCAAAAAATTAAAGTCTGACACTGTTTCCACTGTTTCCCCATCTATTTCCCATCAAGTGATGGGACCGGATGCCATGATCTTTGTTTTCTGAATGTTGAGCTTTAAGCCAACTTTTTTGCTTTCCTCTTTCACTTTCATCAAGAGGCTTTTTAATTCTTCATTTTCTGCCATAAGGTTGGTGTCATCTGCATATCTGAGGTTATTGATATTTCTCCCAGCAATCTTGATTCCAGCTTGTGTTTCTTCCAGTCCAGCATCCTCATGATGTACTCTGCATATAAGTTAAATAAACAGGGTGACAGTATACAGCCTTGACGTACTCCCTTTCCTATTTGGAACCAGTCTGTTGTTTCACGGGTTAGGATTCAATATTATGCACAGAATGGAAAATGTTCATATACCTTGTCAGTCTCAAAGCTTTGTAATAAATTCATGCAAAATTTGCATGAGGCATTTTAATATCAAAATATCAACTGAACTCCATATAACAATAAATCTCTCCCCCAAGCAAGAATAAGGAAAGCTGAAACAGCTACATGTGAGTGAGCACATACCCATGGGTCAGAGAGTATCCACCGGAAGACTGCTTAACTTTCCCCATCCTTCACCAACCTGAGCCACTTCTCACGTTGACCACCTTTTCCTCATGACTTCTCGTTCCATGAGCTTAAGCTGTGTCCAGGGACAGCAGTGCTAATCCCTTTCAAGCAACTCGCAGCTTGGTCCCTGGATGCTTCAGTCAAGGATGTGGCACCTCTAACCAGCACAGCTACAAATGTGCACAGAAATTGACTCCCAATTAGGTGTCACAGAGAGAGTGAAGAAAACACATAATTGCCAAATGCTGAGTATCAACAATAGCTCATGTTTGTTTTCATTGCATTTTTCCTCAAAATCTACCTAGGTGAAGAGAAGTTAAAACGTTATCCTTAAAGAAAGAGCACATATCACATGAATATTAACAAGAGGTAACCCGGTGGTCTAACGAAGTCTTAGTGAATGTGCTAAACAATCCTTTGAAGAGGTATTTAAGTCATCACAGTGCCTGGCACTAATTATAAAAGGAAACCACGTCTTTTTCTTTGAGACTTAGGAGAAATGCAACTATTTCAGCACACGCCAGAAATAAGTTAACTAGATCCTGATTTTCATTACCACGCCTGATTCCCTAAACACAGATTTCATCTTCGAATCTGTTATGGGCTCAATTATGCCCATTTCAAAATTTATATGTTGAAGCCCCAACCCCCAGCACCTGAGAATGTGACTGTACTTGGAGACAGGACCTTTAAAAAAGTAAATAAATAAAAATAAGGTCATTAGGGTGGGCATAATCCCATATGACTGGAATCCTTATAAGAAGAGCCAATTAGGACATAGGAACAAGTAGAGGGAGGACCATGTGAAGAAAGAGAAGGTGGCCATCTACAAGCCCAGGGAAGAGACCTCCAGATGAAAGCTACCCTGTGGACATTTTGATCTCAGACTTCTAGCTTCCAGAATTGGAAAAAAATGAATATCTGTTGTCAAGCCACCATTCTATGGTAATTGGCTATGATACTCTAACAAATTAATACAGAATCCAAAACTGTAGATGTTCAATATGGATAAATCTAAGGCAGTTCAGCTGAAATAAATCTGCAGTACAGTCACTTGCTTGCCATGACCATTTCCACTCACCTCTCAAAGCTACTGAAACAAAGAACACTGTTGTCCTAGAACTGGGTGAAACCACATCTCCTCCTCTGAGCTCCACTGATGGACAGCATGAAGTTAGGTGGGTGAAGAGTTTAGTGTCTGCTCTGGTCTAACAAACCCCATTGGTCTTAATTAAGTAAAGATTATTTCTCCCCGATTGATCCAACAACCTCCTTGGTGGTTTCCCCACCTCTATTTTCACTTGCTCCCATCCATTCTCAGTAAAATGATCTTTTCAACATTTGGAAATTATCTGGTTTAAAAGCCTCCACTGCTTTTGCACTGCACTTAGAACAAAGTCCAAATTTCTCCATGTGACCTAGAGAGCCCTCCAGGATCCAACAACATGTTGTCTCTCCATCCTGAGCTCAAGGCA
Organism: Neotragus pygmaeus; assembly: GCA_006410875.1. Taxonomy (NCBI): domain Eukaryota; kingdom Metazoa; phylum Chordata; class Mammalia; order Artiodactyla; family Bovidae; genus Neotragus; species Neotragus pygmaeus. The sequence goes on from SJYV01055728.1 coordinate 120,832, forward strand.
CTTTCTGCCCCAGGGACACCTCTCCCAGCTTGTTCTGTTCTTGTTTAGCTGCTTAGTCTCTAAGTATTGTCTGACTCTTTTGTAACCCCATGGACTGTAGCCTGCTAGGCTCCTCTGTCCATAGCATTCTCCAGGAAAGAATACTGGTATGGGATTGCCATTTCCTTCTCCAAGGGATCTTCCTGACTCAGGGATTGAACCTGGATCTCCTGTATTACAGGCAGATTCATTATCAATGTACTAAACTCTTGCCCTGGCACCTTAACATACCTTGCCTACAACTGCCTCAGTGAGGCATTCTCCAACCACCCTCCTCAGACAACCACTCTCCTAAGATATATGTTGTGTCCACACCATATCTATCATTCTCCATCCTGTCCCATGCTCAACCCTCCATAGCAAGTATTGATATTATAACTTGGACATATTTCATTCACTCTTCTGTGTATTTACCTTTTCTCTAACCATGAGGTCAAGGACTCCATCCTCCAGTCCCATGACTGAATGAATGAGTGGATAAACAATACAGTGAACGAAAGCACTTGGTAAACTCTAAGGTGTTATATAAATGTGAAATGTAATTATTAGATTTGAAGGTTGATTAAACCAGAACTCATATCTTATTTTCTTCCCATACCTAATTTCTTCAGTAAGTTACCTGAATTGATTAATGTATTCATTATTGGAAAATTATGTTAAAATGAATTATCAGATCAAATAACATGATTTATAGCATTGGAGAAGGAAATGGCCACCCACTCCAGTATTCTTGCCCGGAGAATCCCAAGGATGGAGGAGCCTGGTGGGCTACAGTCCATGGGGTCGCAAAGGGTCAGACACGACTGAGCGACTTTACTTTCACTTTTCATGAGTTTTAAAGCCGTTTTATCCATTTTACCTCGTGTTAATCTTCACAATCACCCTGTATGTAGGTATTCTTATTCCCGTTTTACAGGGGATGGAAACTGAGGCCAAGGAGTTCAGTAAACTGTTCAAGTGTTTTCAGTTAATCAGTGGTAGAGTCAAGACTTTTCCTATTATCACTGCTGCCACCTCAAACTGCTTGGTAATTATCCCCTCTGGGCCAACAATGACAAAGGACAGACAATGGTGGAAGGACTCATGCCTATGCAAAAGGAGATTGTCCTGTGGCTTTGTCTGGCAGCAGGAAAGATTTTCTTGGAATGGGGCTTTTCTTAGCCACTAAGGGAGGAGTTTCCTTTGTACTCTATTCCCCCCTTACATGTCAACCCTAGAAGCTAGGCATATTTTGTTATTACCATCTAAAATGGTTCTGTCTTCATTCTATTTTGAGATGTATTTCTCTAAAAATCATTTTTCTGTTTATAATATAGTGCTATACTTGGGGTAGATGAAAAATTAGATTATTGTGTTCTAGGGTGAGTTCTCCTATACACTGAATTAGGTATGGTCCAGAAGATAATTTAGTTCTGTGACTATTACGGTACACATTAAACATATTTATTTAATACTGTCATTATCCAATGAACATCCATAACAGATTTTATTCCCTCTTGAGGTGACATTTATAAAATAATCCTCCTAGGAAAATGGATTCTGTGGTCAAAGTTGAAAGACAAATGACAGAATATGCAAAAAATATTTTAACATATAATGATCAGGGTTAATACACCTATACAAAAAAAATATTATACAAATAATTATTTTTTAAAAATCAATATAAAAATGGGCAAAAAAATACAAACAAGAATTCATCAGACAAATGAAATTATACAACTAATAAATAAAAATAGGACACAACCTCATTAACAAACTAATGCACATTAAAGCTGCTACTGCTGATAAGTTGCTTCAGTCACGTCCGACTCTGTGTGACCCCATAGGCGGCAGCCCACCAGGCTCCCCCGTCCCTGGGATTCTCCAGGCAAGAACACTGGAGTGGGTTGCCATTTCCTTCTCCATTGCATGAAAGTGAAAAGTGAAAGTGAAGTCGCTCAGTCGTGTCCGACTCTTTGGAACCCCATGGACTACAGCCTACCAGGTTCCTCCGTCCATGGGATTTTCCAGGCAAGAGTACTGGAGTAGGGTGCCATTGCCTTCTCCTACTCTTTGGCAAAGCAGTATTTGCCAAAACTACTAACAGAAATGTTCAAAGCTGGGGACATCTATATAATATAAGCAAAAACATTTTGAGATGTACATTATTCAAATCATTTTTCAGGGTAATTTTATAATGTCCATTTAATTTTTAAATGTATACTNTACTCTTTGGCAAAGCAGTATTTGCCAAAACTACTAACAGAAATGTTCAAAGCTGGGGACATCTATATAATATAAGCAAAAACATTTTGAGATGTACATTATTCAAATCATTTTTCAGGGTAATTTTATAATGTCCATTTAATTTTTAAATGTATACTTATGACTTCCATTTCTAGGACTTTATCTTCTTGAAATACTAGCAAAATTATATGTTAGCGTAAAAGACTATTATATTTAAATAATTTTAATGTCAACTCCAAAAATAAATGTCATTAGCATACATGTATTTGATTGCCATTAGGTATCTGGCCATATTGGATACAAGCTTTCATTTGGAAAATTTATCCAATAAGAATTGAGTAGAGGCTCAGTAATAAACTCTTATAGAATGAGATTGAAAAGATAGCTCAACTGACAAAATAATACCATGTTCCTCTTGTTGTCCTCTCTTTAAAGAAAAGGTATAACGGGAAAAAAAATCAGTTTGGAGTCCACTATGTGTAAGTTCTAATTCTTGTTCTGATACTTGCCAGCTATGTGGCTTTAACCTTTCTAAACCTCAGTTTTCATATTTATAAAATGTATGTAAAAAAACTGATATCTTCTTCAAAAAAAACCCTCAGATCTCAGTTGGCTGCTGGTTGGAATAAATAACAGTTGTATATCACTGAGCAAAATTCATAGCACATACTACGTGCTCAACAAATATTAGTCCCCTCTGCATTTGTGCTCCTACAACCTGTGGGTCAAGGATCTGTGCAAAGAGTAATAGAAAACTAGGAAGAGACAACTATTGGTTGCTTTAGAATTTATTCATTTTTTTTTTGTTTTCTTATTTTTCCTTAGCACCTGTTGTGAGAGACACAGGGTTTTGTTCTATAAGTGCAAATATATGACGCACATATCCTGTCATTCAAATTGGGATGAAGGAATTCCTCATAAACACCCATTAAAAAAAAAAAATGACTCTCTTTTCAGCGAGGGTAATAACCAAAAATAGCTTCATTAATAAAAATAATACTATTGAGAATTTAATATATACCAGGCATGATTCTGTTCTCCTTGTGTGGGTTAACCCTTTAATTTCTTTCAACTCTGTNTAGTCACTTGGTGAGAAGGGTGAGGAAGACCTAGCGATATTTTATTTAATCCAGAATTTATTGAGCACTGATGTGTCAGGTCTTGGGCTGGGTTCCAGGCATAAAACATATGAAAAGCACCACCCTTGTCTTCTAGAAGCTTCTACATGTTCCCCTCTGGTGGAAGCTTGCACAATCTAATACTGTAAAGTGAATGTGTACAAAGTATAAATGGGAATGCAGGGAAGGGTAGTAAAAGTCTGCTTGCATTTTAACAAGAATAGGAAAAGTTTTTAAAATGAGCAAGAATTTAAGATTTGAAAAGAAAATTGTTTTCCACAGTGGTTGAAGGAGGGTACTGGAGTATCATTACCACTGTTCTATAGATGAAGACGCTGAGGTTAACACGAAAACACTTCTCAAGGTCACAAGCCTGCCAGATAAGCCTTCAGGTACCTGGACTAAGATGCTTCATTCTTCTTCCATTAAACCCCACGACCTCGCAACAACCCATTTGAATCTCTCGAATCTTCATAATGTGTAAAAGCAAGAGGCATATATGTTCCTCTTGCTTGAGTAGGAGAAGGAATTCAACATCTTAGGGAGAGAGAGAGAAATCCAACCTGTATTTGTAGTTTTTACTTTGTATTTTGACTGATCTATAAACGGCATATAATAATGTCTAAATCTTAAGTGCATAACTTGATGAATTTTTACAAAGTGGAGATATCCATAATCAAGGGTTAGAGCACTATAGAAGCCTTTCCACAGTCTTCCTGAAGTCATCTGTTAGAAACTATACAACCTACAAATTAACCACTATTCAATCTTCTCTGCAAACAAGTTAGTTTAACAAATTCTTTAGTTTTCTAAAAATAGACTCACATAACGTATGCCCTTTTGTCTCTGGCTTTCCCCTCAATATTATGTCTGTGAAATTCACCCAAGTCACAGCTTGTGGTAGTAATTTTATTTATTACTGTGCTAATAGTATGCCATTGTAGGAATATACATTTATTTATTCTCTTGTCTATGAATGTTTGGGTTGCTTTCCATTTGGGTCTCTTATGAAAAAAGCTTTTAAGAACATCGAGCACGTGACTTAGGTACACACTTGGTACACATGTGTGTACATTTCTGTCAGATGTGCCCCTAGGAGAAGGATTTCTTGTTCGCAGACTATGCATCCAGCTTCGACAGTTACTGCTACACAGTTTTCAATACAGTCCAATTTTGCATTGTCTTTCTTTATGACTAGCAATTTTCTTGAGTCTTGTTTAGTACATCTTTGCTTGCCCCAAGAAAAGCTGAATATATTCTTGGTATATTTTTCCAGAATTGTTTTTTCATCTTTCACATATACATCCACAATCCATCTGGAGTAGATTTTTGTATATGATGTGTAGTAGGGTGGAGTTGTATTTTCCTGTCATGTGTGTGCAGTAGATCTGGTGCTATTTACTGAAAAGACCATCTTTTTCCTACTCTATTATAGTAGCACTTTAGTAAAAAATCAGGAGATTGTGCAAGTATAATTCTAACTCTCAGTTCTCCACTCTGTTTCACTGATATCTAATTGTCTATCCGTGTGCTAAGATAATGCTCCTCAATGACTGAGTGTTTATAATGCCTTAATATCTGGTACTATAAAGCTTCTCATTCTGTTCTTCTTTAAGATAGTCCTGTTCGTGGCTCTTGCCATTTCTATAAATAAAGCTGGAATTTTAATTGGGATTATACTGAATTAGTTTGGGAAAAAATGAAGTTTTATAATAATGATTATTCCAATCCATAAATGTGGAACATCCTTCTATGTATTTAAGTATTAAATTTCTTTCAGTATGCTTTTTACTTTTCTGTATGGCAGTTTCACACATTTTTCCTTTAATTTCGATGCATTTGATGATTTTTTTTTTGTGTGCTATCATACAAGTTCTGACTTAAAAAACCTTCCTAATTACATGCTGCTATTATATATAGTTTACTGATTCTTAATACTGAGTTTATATTTGGAACATTGTTAAGTTTATTACTTTGTTGGCCTTAGTTTCAGAAGTTTACAATGCACATAATTACATCATCAGGGAATAAGAACAGTTCTATTTCTTCCTGCTGTAGACTGGGTGTTTGTATCTCTCCCTCTAAAAATTCATACCCTGAAGCCTAACCCTTAAGGGCATAGTATTAGTTGTGGGAGGAGGGGCCTTGAGGAGGTGATGCGGCCGCGAGGGTGGGCCTCTGTGAAGGAGGTTAGTGCCCTTGTGGAAGAGACCCCGGGGAGTGCCGTCTGCCTTCTGCCCTGGAATGGCCGGGCTGCAGGCTCACCGGACGCCCGCTCTCCCAGTTTCAGGTCTGGACTTCCAGCCTCCAGCACTGTGGAGAATAGTCTCCTGTTTCTAAGCCGCCCAGCCTGTGGGGACCTGTGGTTGCAGCCCAAGAGTGAGCCACTGCAAGGCTTGCATGCTCTAATTTTATTCCCTGTTCACTGCCTAGCACCCCAGTGAAGGCCAGAGTCGGGAATAACTGACGTCCTTGTTTTGCCCCTGATCTTAGGCAGGAAGAGTTTTTCATATGCCACTACAGAAACCTCCTATGACATGTGACGTTTATTGTGGAAGGCTTCCGTAAACTATAATCAGATTAAAGAGGCTGCTTTCTGTCTCCAGCTTGCGAAGGGTAGGGTGTCTACTAGGCAGATGACTCATCCCTTCTTCTGGGAAGAGCAGATGAAAAGTTGGCAACAAGTTCTGGAGATGCTATTTCAGAACCGCGGCAACAGGGGAACAGGGGGTTTGCCCATAAAGAACAAGCAGAGAAGACAGGAGAGACGCCTACGCAGGCTACGACACAGGAATTCCTCCTCTTTCTTTCCTTTCCTGAGTCACATTTTTCCTTCCATCAGCCTCTCAACTGGTCTGACCCCTCCCAACATTCTTGTATCTTTTTTCTCCCTAATTTTCACTACAGATGGCAGTTCCTGTGTGCCAGGATAAAATGAATTGAGAAGCACTCTTCTAGTCCATTCACCATCGCTGTTGGTCAGAAGATCACTTCTAACTTGCTGGGTGGTGACCGGCGACCAGCTGAGCCAGTCCTGTGCCGTGGGCCCCTGCACCCGATGCCCTGTGACCTCGTGTCCAGGGCAGCGAGATAAGCTCTGGTGTTCACTCCCCTCTGGACTCTGTGTCCCAGCCCCTTGCATTTTCTAAGAGCAGCTGTGCTGTTGGAGTCTCCACGATTAACAAAGTATCAAGCCATTCCCCAGGAACCTTCTAGAACTGCCTCTCAGGAGACATCTGATGGATCTCTGCTTCACAGATGGTTTATCAGGACATCAAGTAATAGCTTGCTCTTCCTTTGCCACTCTCCTGGGTACATTTTAGAGGGAAAAAACCTCCAGGTCGTGTGATAGCTGCTTCATCTTTGGTAGGAAGAGCCCTGGCCGTGCATCTTTGTCCTGTTAGCTGCATGCTGAACCAGCCTGTCCCTGGGTTCACTCTGAGAGGCTGTACCTCCACATTTGCTTTAGCTCTCTTACAAAGCTCGAGATTATTTATTTTCTCTGTGTATATTCTTGGCATATTTCTGCCTAGAGGAAGAGCAAAATCAATAAGTCCTACAGTTTCATTAAGTTTCTCAAAGAGCAGGATATCTGGTATGTTGGCTGGAGTTGGTTAACTGCCATTCTGTATGAATCCATTTTGGGACGGTGGTTTTTCCTGCACGTTTTTCAGTTGACGTTAGTAATAGTGTTGTCTAACTTGAAATCCCCATTTATAGAATAATTGTTGCTCCGGGCTACATAGCAATGCCTCTTAGTGTAGCTTGAAGCCGCCGAAGATAAAGAACATTTTCCTACACAAATATTCTGTCTTTTTCGTCTGCCACGTGCTATCATTTAATCTCCCTTCTGTTTCCTGTGGGTCTAATTGTGGCAATCTTAGCTCCCACTTTAGGATTTATTGGTTTGATCTCAGGCTAGTCAATCCTAAAGGAAATGATCCCTGAACACTCATTGGAAGGGTTGCTGAAACTCCAATACTTTGGCCGCCTGATGTGAAGAGTCGTCTCATTGGAAAAGACCCTGATGCAGGGAAGGAGGGAAGGCAAGAAGAGAAGGGAGTGGCAGAGGCTGAGAGGGTTGGATGGCGTCACGGACGCAATGGGCCTGAGTCTGAACGAGCTCCGGGAGGCAGTGCAGGACAGAGGAGCCTGGCGAGCGGCAGTCCTTGGGCTGCAGAGTCAGACACGCCTTTCGGGCTGAACGGCAGTGGCGACTGGCTGCCGCTGGGCCTGCTCTGCAGCAGAGGTCCCGGGAGAGCACACGGCGCTTACCCGCCCTCGGCCTACGGTGGAGGACTCCGTGGGATCGGCCTACCGTGGAGGACTCCGTGGGATCGGCCTACCGTGGAGGACTCCGTGGGAGAGGCCTACCGTGGAGGACTCCGTGGGAGCGGCCTACCGTGGAGGACTCCGTGGGAGAGGCTTGGGATACGGCTGAGCAGGGTCTCCGGTTCCCGCGCTCCATGGGAGCAGACCAGCAGCCTGCACAGACCCTGAGACGGCGGCTGCGCTGGGCCGGGCCGTTCTCCTTGCGGCCAGTCAGCTGCTCCTCCCTCTCGTCTCCACGGCTATGCTGAACGTCCGTGACGGTCCAGACTCCTTCCTCTGCCCCATTTTCCCCTGCTCTCAGCATATATATCCACCGTTTTATTCACTAAGAAACATAAGGGATCACTCCCTCCACAATCCAAAACCACCTACACAGTGGATTTCCACCAAGACTCACGCTTTCCCAGTCTTTCTTCCTGCTCACTGCAAAAGTCGGGTCCATCTGCCTGGCCTCCTGCCTTGGAGTTTGCCTTGTGACTTGACCCAGACCCTCGGCCATCAGTCATCTACTAGGTACTCTGCGTGCTCCCTTCAAATGCACACATGTCCTTTAAAAACAGCCCTCGCCCCCACATCTCCCTCTAGCTACTGCTGGATGTCTCTTAACCTTTGCAACCAAACTTCGTGAAGAGCCATTTACGTTCCCAGCTCCCTTCCTCACTGGCCTTTTACGGCTCATCTGACAACAATTTGTCTCCTGTCCCCAAAACAGCAATGAAATGATTTCCACCAATTAATTTCATGCTATTAAATCCAGTGGATCCATGACTTCTTCCTCGTAATTGTCTCAGGATGTAATGACCCCCTCCGTCTTAAAGCTCCTTCCTTTGCGCTTTCCTCCGTTTTCTTCTCTGGCGTTTTCCTCCTGTGTCTCCAGCTCCTTTCTAGGTCCCCCTGACTGGCTCTCTTTTCTCGCGATCCCTCTAAAATGGCAGGGTTCTGGAGGGTTCTTCCCAGGTGTGTGTGTGTGTTTCTGCACTGAGCTCCACAACCCCTCATAACTCTCAACAGACAGTTCCCTCTGCAGGGCTGCAGGCTCTCATTCGCTTGAGTATCTCTTAGTCACTGGAAGTCAGTATGCTCCAACGTGTCTCATGGTCCTCGTTCTAAGCAGACAGCTTCCGCACGTAAAGAGTAGTGCCCAGAGGCCCAGAAGAAGACCTAGCCCATCCTGAGTCCTTGCCTGTTTTATCTCCTGAACATAGCAGAACTCTCCTCCTTCTCTGTCATTATTTTACTTCACCAGCTGCCCATATTGGCTTTCCAAATTTCCTCGGTTTGACCTCGATAAACTTAATACACTTAACATTACTAGAATGATGCTTCTATAATGTGGAGCCATGCTGATTTCACTAAAACTTGTCTATAGATTTGATGAAACTAGAATAAAAATCATGTCTTCTTCTAAAACATGTACATTTAAAAATATTTTTCTAGAGTAGATATAGATGAGCAAAGATCTAAGAACAGCTGGGACATTTGTGAAGAGCAGGGGGAGAGACTTGCTTTAGTGATGCCAAGGTTGGTCTGAAAGCTTTAACCAAGGCAATGTGCTACTGCCTCATGGGTAGACAAACGGATCAACAACACGTAATGGAAAAGCCAGGAGACCCACTTATTAGCGGAACTATGATATTTGACAGAGGGCTGTCTCTTAGGGCAAAATAGGGGAAGCAAATTACTCAGCATTTTAAGTAGGAGGAATTTAAAACATAAAAAAGAGTTATGTGGATTACTGAAGGGCTAGAAGTACGGAGGTTTTGGACCCTGAGTACATCACCTTTATAGTTCACTGCTACGGCCATCCAGAGGGCCAGAAATATGTGGCTGCTACCCAGAGGTCAGCAAACTAGGACACACCTTCAACATCTCCAAACTGTAACCCCAGACAGGTGACTAGCAGAAAAGTTCTAAGCCCATCTGCTCCTGAAGTAAAATAAAATTGAACTTCCTGCCTCCCTACACCTGTGTTTCCTCTGCCGTTGTTGCCGGGAATGAATGGCTTCAACCCCTCTACTGTTCCCCAAGTTTTTAAATAAAAGTGCAATTTTCTGACTGCATCTAAACCACATCTCAAACCTTGCTGGCAAAGAAGTTTGGAAAATTCAATTCCTGGGTTTCTAGCTTCTGTGATAAAGGGGAGAGCAAGAAGGGGAAATCAATGAGTGCCAGGGGCCACAGGAAACATCTCGCCTGGGGTGCCCTGAAGATCAATGGAGAAAAAGAACTGCTCGCTGAGCAGTGCTGGGATGGACACCCACCCCGCAGCCTGAAGCAGCATTCCTGCCTCCCACTGCACACTGGAGTCGCCTAAGGAGACAAGAACTTAAGGAAGAAAATACAGAAGAATGTTTTTTCCGGTTTTGGGGCAGAGAAAGTTTTGATAAACAAGGTACAAAAATTCTAACCATAAGTAAATGATCGGTTAACTTTAATATGGCTTTCCTAGTAGCTCAGACAGTAAAGCATCTATCTGCAATGCAGGAGACCTGGGTTTGATCCCTGGGTTGGGAAGATCCCCTGGAGAAGGAAATGGCAACTCACTCTAGTATTCTTGCCTGGAAAATTTCATGGACAGAGGGCATATCAAATTAATAACTTCTGTTTACCCAAAAATACCATAAAGAAAATGAAAAGATGACACAGTAGCAGAACATATTTATCAAATGTGTAACTAACCTAAGTTTAATACCCAGATTATTTAAATAAAAAAACTTATACCAGTCGACGCATGCTGAGTCACTTCCGTCATGTTCAACTTTGTGTCACCTCATCTGTCCATGGCATTTCCCAGGCAAGGATGCTGGAGTGGGGCGCCATTGCCTTCTCCAGGGACCTTCCCCAGGGGTGGGGCCTGCAGTTCTCATGTTGCTTGCATCGCCAGGCCAGGTCTCTAGCACGAGCATCACCGATCAGTGGGAACAACATGTATGCAAGCGAGACAGAACAATGGGCAAATGACATGTAAGTGTGTGGCCGACAACCGCAGAAAGGTGTTCAGTCTCTCCAGCCATCCAGGAAACAAGAAGTATAATCAGGTTGAGACATTATTATATTGGTGCATGTTAACAAGTAAATATCGTCATCTTGACTTTTCCTTCTTATCCAGGACATCTCTGTGTGTTTTATCTCCTCAGTTCAGTTCAGTCGCTCAGTCGTGTCCTACTCTTTGCGACCCCATGGACTGCAGCACACCAGGCCTTCTTGTCTATCACCAACTCCTGGAGCTCACTCAAACTCATGTCCATCGAGTCGGTGATGCCATCCAGCCATCTCATCCGCTGTTGTCTTCTTCTCCTGCCCGCAATCTTTCCCAGCATCAGGGTCTTTTCAAATCAGTCAGCTCTCCGTATCAGGTGGCCAAAGTATTGGAGTTTCAGCTTCAACATCAGTCCTTCCAATGAACACCCAGGACTGATCTCCTTTAGGATGGACTGGTTGGATCTTCTTGCAGTCCAAGGGACTCTCAAGAGTCTTCTCCAACACCACAGTTCAAAAGCATCAATTCTTTGGTGCTCAGCTTTCTTTATAGTCCAACTCTCACATCCATACATGACTACTGGAAAAACCATAGCCTTGACAAGATGGACCTTTGTTGACAAAGTAATGTCTCTGCTTTTATCTCCTAAATACAGCCTAAGTCTTTTTTTTCTTTTCACTTTTATTTTTTTAGTTCACAAGGTCATGGAGAATATATGGATCAAAGGAATTCTTATATAGTGGTTTTTGAGAGGTAAATTGCAAAATCACTTTGGAAAACAAGTCGGGATTATTTTGGAAATCTGAGCATGGAAACACACTGTTAACTGAATAATCCGTATCTAATCCACATCTTGAAGTGAAGTCGCTCAGTCATGTCCGACTCTTTGCGACCCCATGGACTGTAGTCTACCAGGCTCTTCTGTCCATGGGATTTTCCAGGCAATAGTCCTGGAGTGGATTGCCATTTCCTTCTCCAGGGGATCTTCCCAACCCAGGGATTGAACCTGGGTCTCCCTCTCTGTAGACACGCTTTACCGTCTGAGCTACCAGGGAAGTCTCTAAAGGAGATCAGCCCTGGGATTTCTTTGGAAGGAATGATGCTGAAGCTGAAACTCCAGTACTTTGGCCACCTCATGCGAAGAGTTGATTCACTGGAAAAGACTCTGATGCTGGGAGGGATTGGGGGCAAGAGGAGAAGGGGACGACTGAGGATGAGATGGCTGGATGGCATCACGGACTCAATGGACGCGAGTCTGAGTGAACTCTGGAAGATGGTGATGGGCAGGGAGGCCTGGCGTGCTGCAATTCATGGGGTTGCAAAGAGTCGGACATGAATGAGCGACTGAACTGAACTGAACATGTACCCAGAAGGCAGGGCTCCTAGAAATCAGTCCGTAGGAGCCGAGAGTAGAGGCCGCACAGGCCCGTCATCAGGAGGTGGATAGACAGACGTCTTTACATATCGATGGCTATTCTCAGTCACCTATGAGTCCTAGAAATCTGGTCTGAGTAAAAGAGAAGTTCTAAAAGACCCTAAACAGTGTGGTACCATTAAGATTATGCTTGAAATCTTAATGGTAATGGAAGCAACATTTTAATATATAAACATTTAATAAAGCTGTTTTTTAAAGGTAAAGAAAAGATAAACACAAAATTCAAAACAGTGCCTTATCTCTGGTTTATTGAGATGGGGATGAGATACGGCAGAGCAGAAACACTAAGGGAAATGCGATGGATTCATGATGTGTTCATTGAATAATACACTCAAAAACGTTAAATGCATTGTTATGTTTGCAACACAAATGGTTAAATTCTTTTGTGTCAAGCATTATATTAAATTAAAAAAAAAAAGATCTGTAGTCTAAGCTGTTTAGCTTGTTTTAAGAGTGGGACTATCTTTTAATATTTATTTCATTTTTGACGTTTAACAAATGCATCATGATATTTTAAAAAGCTGCTCCCTAGCTACTGTCATCTATCTGTATCCCCCATGTGGCCCGGTTGTTAAAAATATTCATTTTACCTCAATGCCAGAATGGCTTACTGCCCACCGAAATAGAAAGCAGTGTACTGAAAGCAAATAAATCAGAAAAAAATATCTGATTTACCGAACTGGGAGAAATGTAACATTCCCTGAAAAGCGCCTGGGGATTTAATGTGCTAACATCCAGCAGGGGAGATAAACCTGTGAAAATGACGGAGCAGAGTCAGGGTCAGTCACCATGGGTTTTGGTTTTCTTATGAAGTCTTAGTACCGCTCACTGTTGGAGGGAGAGGGGGAAAAGCAGAATGAAATACAAGCGGAGATGGCTCAGCGCCTCTCTTTCCAGCCCGCATTACCCCCCTTTCCCTCTGTGCCTTCGGCTTTACCCTCAGGCCCTCTTCCCCTAAGGTCTCCGGTGTCTCTGCCCGTCCAGCCCGCCTTCTGCCTCGTTCCTGGTCTCCCCGGAAACTCAGCTCCCCGGCCGGGAGCGGGGCCTGCCTCACACCGCTNCCTCTGTGCCTTCGGCTTTACCCTCGGGTCCTCTTCCCCTAAGGTCTCCGGTGTCTCTGCCCGTCCAGCCCGCCTTCTGCCTCGTTCCTGGTCTCCCCGGAAACTCAGCTCCCCGGCCGGGAGCGGGGCCTGCCTCACACCGCTGCGCCTCCCGGGGATCCATCCTTACTGCCTTTCCTGCCGACCCGTCGCTAGGAAGCCGTGCTCCGCGCTTTCGTGGGAGGCATCCCTTGGTCTCCTACTGCATACCTCTCCGGTGTCTCTCACACTCCCACAGAAGCTGACCTTCTTATCTCTCCTATTAGACCCTGCGCTCTCTGAGATCAACGGCCGCACGCCTTCTCTCACTGACCACACCGCCGCTCTCCAGAGTGTGCGCTTCGTGGCTCGGCCGTGTCCGACTCTTGCGACCCCCTGGACTGCAGCCCACCAGCCTTCTCTGTCCGTGGGATTCTCTGGGCAAGAGCACTGGACGGGGCGCCATGCCCTCCTCCAGGGGTCTCCCCAACCCAGGGATCGAACCCAGGTCTCCCGCACTGTGGGGTTCCCTGGTAGCTCAGTTGGTAAAGAATCTGCCTGTAGGAGACCGCAGTTCGATTCCTGGTTTGGGAAGATCTGGAGAAGGGGGAGGCTGCCCCCCACCCCCGAGTATTCTTGGGCTTCCCTGTGGCTCAGCTGGCGAAGAATCCTCCTGCAATGCGGGAGACCTGGGTTCACTCCCTGAGTTGGGACGATCCCTAGGAGAAAGGAAAGGCTACCCACTCCAGGATTCTGGCCTGGAGAATTCATGGACGGTATAGTCCATGGGGTTGAGAGTCGGACACGACTCAGAGACTCTCACTTTCACTCCTGCGTTGCAGGCAGATCCTTTGCCGGCTGAGCCACCAGCGAAGCCCGAGAGTCCTGGAGTGGGCGGCTCTCCTTTCCACGAGGGGAGCTCAGACGTGCAGGATAGCTGCTCGGCGGCCTGCTCGGCGGATTGCCCCCAGACGCACCCGAACTGGGAATCGCCTGTCCCCGCAGCACGCAGCGCGACGCTTTCGGTGCAGCGTGACTGAATGAGGACTGGCTTGTGAGTCCCCCTCTGACAGCAGAGGCAGTGTAGACAGCCAGCACCGCTGTGGGGTGTCTTCCGGAGGCAGGCATCCAGAACAAAGAGGAGCTGGGTGAGGAAAATGGGTCCACTCCCCAGAGACAGCGTGAGGTCAGAATAAGTGCGGAACCCAAGGAACCCTGCCTTCGGCATGAGGAGTACAGAGCGGTGAAACGGGGTTTACACAGTTCTTTATCCCTTTCTATCGCCTGGAAAAGTCAAGATGTGGCATTGCAGTTCTCAATGTTTCTGGGTAAGAACCCGCTTCTGAACTATTTAAAGTTTTACCCTGGGTATAATCTCCAGTCTCAATCTTTAGTGATGTGTTTTACGGGCCAATTTATATAGTTTATAGTCTGACTTGTAAAAAGAGCCCTTTAGCTTGACCATCTGGCAGTGCTACGAATTATTGATGTTAATTACTTCTCTTCCGTATTCTGTTTTCGTGATCCTCTCAGTTTTCAGCCTTTGGTGATACATGTGACTGTCATTAATATTTCATGCTACATGAGATGGCCTCTAGGTCTTCATTAAGTGAGCTTATATTGCCAAATGAATATGCTAATCTGGGAGAGCAAAGGCATTTATTGCTTCAACCCTTTTGCCTGAACTTGGTTATATTTTGTATAATTTCTTCACTTTCCTCCTACTTTTCTTAAACCTTTCATTACTCTGGAATCAGTCTTTATGATCTATGAGGAACCTGACGTCTGCAGACTTTCCTTTGTCAGTCTCCAGTGACAACGTCTACATCCTTTAAACAGAGACGCTAATACCTGATTAGATGCAGGAGAGGCAGCCTGGACGGATGGGAGGGCCCCGATTCGCACGTAAGGGGAGCTTGTCTCTGTTTCTGGATCTGCTGCTGACTCCCTGGACCTCCCTGCAATTAACGTGATGAGCAGAACGTTATCAAGCAAGAGCAGACCAGTCCTCAGTTTTGGAAGGTTGGTTGGGGAAGACGTTGCTATAACTCAGCGCACACACACAGGGTGGGGCAGACTTGCTGTGTATCAGCAGGTGGAGGAGAAGGCTGTGACCCAGAGCCAGAGGACCGCCCCAGGGCCGCGGAGCCCAGGAAAAGCTTCCCTCGCGGTCCTCTCCTCCACCGTCCGCCTGCAAGAGAAGAACCGTGTTCAGCCCTTCCTTCCGTCTGGCACTGGCCTTTCTCCTTTCCTTCCTGCCGTGTGGCCTCGCCGTCCTCTCCAACACTATTGCGACCCCATGGACTGCAGCCTACCAGGTTCCTGTGGCTTGGATTCTCCAGGCAAGAACACTGGCGTGGGCTGCCATTCCCTCTCCAGGCGATCTTGCCAACCTGGGGACTGGAACGGCATCTCCTGCCAGGCAGGTGGATTCTTTACCGCTGAGCCACCTGTGAAGACTGCTTTTCTCCTTTGATGTTCCTCGATCAGTTTATGATCCCTGACTTTCCAGCTACACCCTAGATTTCTCTCTTCTCGCGTTTCTGAACTTCGCAGGCTCAGGCAGTTTGGATAATGCTTTTTCTAGTTTAATCCACAAAGCTCCTTGTGACTGTCTTGATTAGCTTCTTTTTTCGTTCTTGGAGGCCAGCAAGCTTGCCACCTACCCTCGGGATAATTCCATCTAGAAGCAGACTCTCCTTCACTGGTCCTTTCCCGAGTCTCGCAGTCTGGAGTTTCATGAAGAGGAACACTCACGCTCCTTAACACTGAGGTTCCCAGGCCTCGTTGGGGAGTGTAGTCCCATAACCGGCCTGTGGTTCTTCCTATTCCAGTTCAACCCACTGTTCAACCAGGGGTCGGGAGGCTTATTCAGTCCCTGCATCTGCAGATAAACGTTATAGTTCACGCTGGAGAAGGGATATTTTCCTTCTCACCAGCCCTGTTCTTGAGCAGCCGTGTTCTCTGATTATTGTTCAGTGGAGGGTTGGGTTGTTTCGTAGTCCATCCTGGGTCTGGAGGCCTTGGCCAAGTCTCACAGTTGGCTCTAGGTAAATCGTGTTAATTTTAAGTTTCCCTCTGATGGGAGATACATCAGTACTTTATTTTTATCCATTTCTTTATTTTTGACTTGCTATCATCTAATATTTTTATTTACAATAAATGAAAACATTATATCAATACTATTTTGTAACCAGCTTGGATTTTCACATAGATATCATGTCATTCCAACAATTTTCTGTGTCAGTTATAATAGGATTCCACTGACTGTGATTTCCATGTTTGCTTATAAAGTTTTTGATTGTCGATCATTTAAATATTAGTACTGTTCATACATGTAATTTGAGTACCCAATGAGTACTACACTATAGTTTGGTTGTTTAGATTACCATATTATTTAATTTCTGTATTTGTTTAACCTCTCATCAAAAATTAACAGCTATTTCATTCAGAACCACTCAAGAGCCTCAACTATCTATTTATTTATTAGCTCCACCTTGCAGCACGTGGGATTCGTTCCTTGGCTAGGGTTTGAACCCATGTCCCCTGCACTGGAAGGCAGAGTCGTAACCACTTGGCCAGTGGGGAAGTCCTCTAGCGCCTCTACTTTTAAATACAGAACTGGAATTCTTTTCTGCTCTTCAGTTCAGTTGCTCAGTCATGTCTGACTGTTTGCGACCCCATGAACCGCAGCACGCCAGGGCTCCCTGTCCATCACCAACTCCCAGAGTCCGCCCAAACTCATATCGATCGAGTCAGTAATGCCATCCAACCATCTCATCCTCTGTCACCTCCTTCTCCTCCTGCCCTTAATCTTTCCCTGCATCAGGGTCTTTTCAAATGAGTCAGCTCTCCGCATCAGGTGGCCAAAATATTGGAGTTTCAACTTCAACATCAGTCCTTCCAATTAACACCCAGGACTGATCTCCTTTAGAATGGACTGGGACCAGAGCCCAAGGGACTCTCAAGAGTCTTCTCCAACACCACAGTTCACAAGCATCAATTCTTCAGCCCTCAGCTTTCTTCACAGTCCAGCTCTCACATCCATACATGACCACAGGAAATACCATAGCCTTGACTAGATGGACCTTTGTTGGCAAAGTAATATCTCTGCTTTTGAATATACTATCTAGNTTGATGAAAGTCAAAGAGGAGAGTGAAAAGGTTGGCTTAAAGCTCAACATTCAGAAAACTAAGATCATGGCATCTGGTCCCATCACTTCATGGCAAATAGATGGGGAAACAGTGGCTGACTTTATTTTTCTGGGCTCCAAAATCACTGCAGATGGTGACTGCAGCCATCAAATTAAAAGACATTTAGTCCTTGGAAGAAAAGTTATGCCCAACCTAGATAGCATATTGAAAAGCAGAGACATTACTTTGTCAACAATGGTCCATCTAGTCAAGGCTATGGTTTTTCCAGTAGTCATGTATGGATATGAGAGTTCGACTATAAAGAAAGCTGAGCACAGAAGAATTGATGCTTTTGAACTGTGGTGTTGGAGAAGACTCTTGAGAGTCCTTTGGACTGCAAGGAGATCCAACCAGGCCATCCTAAAGGAAGTCAGTCCTGAATATTCATTGGAAGGACTGATGTTGAAGCTGAAACTCCAATACTTTGGCCACCTGATGTGAAGAGGTGACTCATTTGAAAAGACCCTGATGTTGGGAAAGATTGAGGGCAGGAGGAGAAGGGGACGACAGAGGATGATGGTTATATGGTATCACTGACTCAATGGAGATGGGTTTGGGTGGACCCTGGGAGTTGGTGATAGACAGAGTCCTGGCATGCTGCAGTTCATGGCGTTGCAGAGTCAGACACGACTGAGCACCTGAACTGAACTGACTGACATAAACTAAGTCCCAGTTCAGAGCAAGCAACTCTAGAATGTACTCACCGGATTCCTTAATTAAAAAATACAAATTCGTTTGACTCAGGAGAAAGGCTTGATCACAAAGAATAGAAATTATCACCCTAGTCAAAACCCATAATTGGAATAGTTTACCGTAAAAAGGATGGTGTATGACTTAAATCATAGCCTGCCCAATGGAGTAGCTAATCCAAACCTCTGTGGAAGAGACACTCACACCTCATGAGCTAACTGATATCCTGATCTAGAAGCCCCATCATCTGTTCATTTAAGAAATCTTTGTGAGCAACTCCTATGTGCCTGGGGCTTCTCTGGACAATGAGATTACAGCAGTGAATGAAACAGGCAAAAAATATCTTTATGGATATAGGACAAACCAATACCTAAAAAACCATATAAACAAATAAGTACAGCAGGCATAACAGTGGATGAAAAGTGCTATGCAAAAAAATAAAGCAAGGGTAGGGAATTAGGAGATCTGACGGAGGGGAGGGAGCAAGGAAGTAAAAAGAGTCAACCTCTATCTACGACCTTCTATCAACGACTCTCTATCTAGGACTTCAGTAGGTCAGGAAAAGCCATTCTGAATCTCCAGATGAGTAAATGCACCATGTCACTCTGTCATGGAAAAAATAAACAGAATAAGACTGGAGATAACAAAGAAACAAATGATATATTACCATCTTTATACCATGTTTTTGTGTGAGGGTCCTGATAAGTACTGAAGATATGTTAATATTGTATGAGTGTTGTCTGCCTTCTAAGTGTTTAAAACATTTACAAGAATATGACAAATTAGACTTTTAATTTTAATTAAATATTTAGAAATTTTAGATTTAATCAGTAATCATTGTTTACATGTTTTCAAAAATGCCACTTGTTAAATTCATGAATTTTTTATGTATTCGTTGTACAAATAGTACATAAAAAGAGAGAAATGTTTAAGCTTTTATATATTTTTAAATACTCATTGATTAATAAATTCATAAGATTAACAAATTGAGCACTAAAAAAGCGTAACAAGAACTGAGTCGTTCCCTCCGAGAGCAAAAGTCCCTCAAACATATCACACAGGAGAAAACCAAAGCCCATTGAATTAACTTACCCTCTTGTAAGTTCCATGGCCTGTAAGTGGCAAAGCCACCAAGGATTTGAACATGACCTTACATTACTAACTTTATAACAATGATATTGAATGTTAAAATTGTGTAGAACAGAACTGGCACAGAATGGGCACTAAATATCTCTCTCATCCTTACCCTAGCCTAAATCAAAGTGCAAGGGTAATCAGAGTAATTTGAAATACCACCCAAACACACACAGATACACAGACACACAGACACACAACATTCAAGCAGTGTGACATATTTCTAATATAGAGCCTCCATCTGGTCCCTTCCCTCCCAGCTCTTACCAGCTCACATCCCTGCAGGATACAAACACTCATCAATTTCACCCATTAAAACAGCTGAGCAGGCAACCTCATCAACATCTTGGTGATGGTGGTAGGCAGACCACAAAGATGGCTCCCTATAAACTGCATCTTCTTCTATTCACAACCTTAGGTAATCACCTCCTGTTGAACTTGGCCCTCCTGGGACTCAACCCACAGAACGAGGCAGATTGGACCCTGAAGGTCTTTGAAAGCCAAATTAGAAAAAAGCCTCGCAAACTCTGCCTTGGTCTTTTGGAGCACTTGCTGTGGGGGAAGTAAGCTGCCAAGTAAAAATTGGGACTACCCAGAGTGTGGAAGCAGGGCTGGCCACGTGCTGAAGCTGCTGGAGAGAGAGGCATGCAACTAGCCCTCAGGAGTTCCAGCTCAGAGCCGAGCATGTGGGCTATGAAGCCTTTGGATGCCCCCAGCCTCAGTATCCATTTGCCTGCAACCACCTACAGGACCTCAACAACAACAAAAATTACCTGGTTGAGCCCATCAACCCCTAGAATGGAGAGAGACCATGATAAATAACTGTTGTAAACCACTCCGTTTTGGACTGGTTTTTACACTGCAATACATAAACAATGATTATGCAAGTACTCCATTTGGCTTTTTCTCAATGTGTTTTTTAGTTAATAAACACTGTGTTTCCCTAGATAGTAACTATCTATTTCTAAAGTGCACTCAGCTCTTTTTTTTTCCTCTCTCTATACTGAAAATAGTAATAACATATACTTTATCTAATATTTCAAAATTACCACCTCTCATGATACCCAGACAAAGAATATTTTCTTTCTCCTTTTTCAGGAAATGGTTGAAAATGAACTTAATAATGAACATTTTCCAAGCCATGTTCTACTCCAGAACTCCAGGGAATTATAAAATCACCCCAAAGTAAGAGGGTGAAATGGCTCACCATTTAGATTCTGTATATCTTGAGGTCTTTGATTTAAATCATTATTTAAAAAATAAAATTACACAGCGCTGTTAATAAAGCATTATTATTTCGGGGAAGAGGATAAAACTTTCCAAATGCAAATGTTTAGCTGGAGTAGAATTTTAAAAGATTCCAAGACATTAGTCAGGAGATGGATTGCTTTCCTATTGCAAGTCTGGGTTACAATATCACTGAAACCAAATTCCCGTCAGATTACTCTTTACTCAAAATGAATGTTTGTAATTATGAAATGAAATAAGTTTTAATTTGAATTGCCTAAAAAGGGGAAACCAAATATTGTGTAATTACAGGAGAAGAAATTTGAGATGGAAAACAAGATAGTGTTATTTACAAGTAAAAAGGCTTTTATGGGATTATGGGGCTTTAATGTGCATATTTGTAGGATTTGGGGTGGCAGAATTTGGAACTAAAATATTTTTCATCAGCGTTTATTTACAGTGTGCATGCAAGAAATGGAATCCCAGACACATCTGATATTGGACTTATTTAAACCTTTTATATCCCTCCTAAATCTGAAAAGACTCAAATGTTAGCCACACATAATGGAAGTAATCGTGGAGTGTGATAAAATAAGTATTTGAAAACCACATGCAACTTTTAGGCTCAAATCCAGAACTATAAAATCCACCTAGAGACATAATGAGCCTGACTCGCCTTCTTGGAGGAGGAAAAGCAGTGAGGGGGGAGGGAGGTCCTTATACTCCCCGTGCAGCTCAGGGCACCTGAGTGGAGCCCCCAGATGGCTTATATAAGTGCTTTACTGCCGTGGCCGCCCACAAGCACCAAGTTACCTCTCTGCAGGGCAGCCATGTTTTAGCTTCAACAAATCTGTGACTTCATAGCCATTCTGTCTCTGTCTTACACTTCTCCCATCCTCTCCTAAAGCCCCACTTCTCATACCCAGAGTCTAGGACTCTAGGACCAGTATCTTTCCCACAGCCTGCACCACTCAGCTTTATAACTGTGTAACTTTTCTGGGGTAAAACCTTCTGATTGAGGTGGGGACGTTAATCTGGTGGGGACAGTTTTATCTACTCTAAACCACCCTTCCCAGAGATATTGGCTCCTTACAAGGTATGGCAAAGACAGTCCACAGTTCACCAAAAGTTTATTCCTCTTCCTTATTGCTCAGTTGTAATTGAAAAGTGGTTTGCCAGCCAGTCACTCCATTCCCCAGACTTTCAGACACACCCTGGCCAGGTGTGGATAGTTCTGGCCAATGAAACAGAGACAGAAGTCATGAGTGATACCTGAAGTCTGGCCCATGAACACCTCCCAGCCAGCATTGTCTACAAACTTTTCCTCATTCAGCTGACTACAAAGGAGACAATCCCCAGGGTGATTTGATAAACATCCATTAACCTGGGTTCCTGAATGAACTCATGGAATAGGGCCATCCCATGTACATACATGCGCTTACCAGATGGCAATAGTGGTAAAAAAAAAAAATCTGCCTGCCATTGCAGAAGATGCAGGAGACCTGGGTTTGACCCCTGGGGTGGGAAGATCCCCCAGAGAAGGAAATGGCAACCTATTCCAGTATTCTTGCCTGGGAAATCCCATGGACAGGGGAGTCTGGCAGGCTACAGTTCACGGGGATGCAGAGTCAGACACAACTGAGTACGCACGCATGCATTATGTACATACACACCCTCTCAATGTGGTTAAATAGACATGTGTGGGCCCCTCTTTCTCTTTTTTAAACTGCAGTCATAATACCACGAATACTACTTAATCCAAAGGAATCATTNAGCGTTTATTTACAGTGTGCATGCAAGAAATGGAATCCCAGACACATCTGATATTGGACTTATTTAAACCTTTTATATCCCTCCTAAATCTGAAAAGACTCAAATGTTAGCCACACATAATGGAAGTAATCGTGGAGTGTGATAAAATAAGTATTTGAAAACCACATGCAACTTTTAGGCTCAAATCCAGAACTATAAAATCCACCTAGAGACATAATGAGCCTGACTCGCCTTCTTGGAGGAGGAAAAGCAGTGAGGGGGGAGGGAGGTCCTTATACTCCCCGTGCAGCTCAGGGCACCTGAGTGGAGCCCCCAGATGGCTTATATAAGTGCTTTACTGCCGTGGCCGCCCACAAGCACCAAGTTACCTCTCTGCAGGGCAGCCATGTTTTAGCTTCAACAAATCTGTGACTTCATAGCCATTCTGTCTCTGTCTTACACTTCTCCCATCCTCTCCTAAAGCCCCACTTCTCATACCCAGAGTCTAGGACTCTAGGACCAGTATCTTTCCCACAGCCTGCACCACTCAGCTTTATAACTGTGTAACTTTTCTGGGGTAAAACCTTCTGATTGAGGTGGGGACGTTAATCTGGTGGGGACAGTTTTATCTACTCTAAACCACCCTTCCCAGAGATATTGGCTCCTTACAAGGTATGGCAAAGACAGTCCACAGTTCACCAAAAGTTTATTCCTCTTCCTTATTGCTCAGTTGTAATTGAAAAGTGGTTTGCCAGCCAGTCACTCCATTCCCCAGACTTTCAGACACACCCTGGCCAGGTGTGGATAGTTCTGGCCAATGAAACAGAGACAGAAGTCATGAGTGATACCTGAAGTCTGGCCCATGAACACCTCCCAGCCAGCATTGTCTACAAACTTTTCCTCATTCAGCTGACTACAAAGGAGACAATCCCCAGGGTGATTTGATAAACATCCATTAACCTGGGTTCCTGAATGAACTCATGGAATAGGGCCATCCCATGTACATACATGCGCTTACCAGATGGCAATAGTGGTAAAAAAAAAAAATCTGCCTGCCATTGCAGAAGATGCAGGAGACCTGGGTTTGACCCCTGGGGTGGGAAGATCCCCCAGAGAAGGAAATGGCAACCTATTCCAGTATTCTTGCCTGGGAAATCCCATGGACAGGGGAGTCTGGCAGGCTACAGTTCACGGGGATGCAGAGTCAGACACAACTGAGTACGCACGCATGCATTATGTACATACACACCCTCTCAATGTGGTTAAATAGACATGTGTGGGCCCCTCTTTCTCTTTTTTAAACTGCAGTCATAATACCACGAATACTACTTAATCCAAAGGAATCATTGCTGCTAAGTCGCTTCAGTCGTGTCCGACTCTGTGCGATCCCATAGACGGCAGCCTACCAGGCTCCCCCGTCCCTGGGATTCTCCAGCCAAGAACACTGGAGTGGGTTGCCGTTTCCTTCTCCAATGCATGAAAGTGAAAAGTGAAAGTGAAGTCGCTCAGTCGTGTCCAACTCTCAGCAACCCCATGGACTGCAGCCTACCATGCTCTTACGTCCATGGGATTTTCCAGGTAAGAGTACTGGAGTAATTAGTCAATGACAAATTTTGGAACATGGAAGAAACTTACCAATTCTCTGCGCTTCACCTAGTTTACAAATTACCTACATATAGAACCATTTTGATAGACCTCCAGCAAGAACTTGCCGCACTTCAATCACTTGTATACAGAGGTCCACGTGGGTTAGAGACTCTGCTTTCTGGCTGCTCTCCTGCCCAGGGACTTTCTTCAACCTAGTCCATCACTGTTTACTCTCAGTAGTCACTTCTGAAACTCTGATTTTTTTTCCAAAGAGCTTTCCTAACATTTCAATTTAGAAATTCACTAATCAATAGAAGTCTCCTGTGTCAAGACCTCATCATATTCTTTCTCATTGGTCGTTTATTCATTCATTCAAACTCGTATCCAATACCCCAAATACCAAGAATTGTCTTCGGCATTGGCTGGACACACACAGCTACTGCCCACTGATACCAGAAAGTGAAGGAATGGTTGTGAAAACAGATAAGAGTTGTAAAACAACAAAGTAACATATGATAATAACCATTATAGCTGAATTTACTGAATACATGCCAAATGCTCTGCTTAGAACTTGGAATTCCTTATTTAATCATCACAGTACCTTACCCTCATATTACAGATAGAGAAATCAAGACTTAGAGACTTTAAAAGATATGCTGAAATAGCACATATATCTACTATCAGAGTTGAGGTTTAAATCATGTTCTGATTCCAAAGTCATTTACTAACTGTGTGCCTTTGGGCAGATTAGTTAAATGCTATAACTCTCCATTTCGAATCTGAAATGCCATCTAAGTCACAGAGAAGTTTCTGCAAAGAGTTGGTGGGGCAGAGATGTCTACACCCATTGCCCACAGTATACTTTAGGAATACTATGTGTAGAAGTCTGGATTTTTGAACAATTTTCTTGCTTTTGAAAGGGCAGTGGAGGCTGGTGTGTTCAGTCACTTCAGTACTGGCTGACTCTTTGAGACCCTATGGACTGTACCCGCCAGGTACCTCTGTCCTTGGGATTCTCCAGGCAAAAATACTTGAGTGGGTTGCCATGCCCTCCTCCAGGGGATCTTCCCAACTGAGGAGTCAAACCTACATCTCCTGCATCTCCTGGATTGCAAGCGGGTTCTTTTCCCACTGAGCCACTTGGAAAGCCCCAGAGGTAGGAGGAAGCTTAAATAAATATTTAGAATATTCACATTAAGAGACAATTTTCCAGATGGTGTGTCTTGAAATCTGATTGCCTTCACACTGAGACCCCCAGTGACAGCATCTCAGACTTTATTTTTGCAACCAAAAATAGTTGTGATGAGATCACTGATCATCACATGACACCAGGAACTCCTGGTCCAGGTGCCCATGTGGGCACGATTGTGGGGTCTGGAAAGGCCCAGAAAGAGAGAGGCAGAAACTCCTGCTTGAGTTTCTGGACTGTGAGAGGTAACCCATTAGGAGCCCACTTGGAACCTGACCTTGTTGCTAAACACACGTGAAGTTGCTCAGTCGTGTCCGACTCTTTGTGACCCCATGGACTATAGCCTACCAGGCTCCTCTGTCCATGGGATTTTCCAGGCAGTAGTACTGGAGTGGATTGCCATTTCCTTCTCCAAGGGATCTTCCCAACCCAGGGATCGAACTCGGGTCTCCCACATCGTAGACAGACGCTTTTACCATCACACACTCTATCAAATATTCGGGTTCAGCCACTGAGTGATAGTTGAGCATCACCTGCAGAATGGGGAAGTCCACATTTGGAAGAGACTTGGAGACTGTACTTTAAAAGGAGCCCAGAGAAAGGCTGCCAGGCAATGGGGAAGACAGGCAATCCCCGCTGTGGACTGAGGACTAAAGCGTACTCAAGGTCTTCATTTCCCAAATGACAGCTCAAGATGGGTGGAGTCAATTTCAGCTCCCAGACATCTACCAAGTGAGCACAGAAAAGAATATAACCAAAACAACATGTGTCAAATGAACATGTAACATCCACTGCTCTCTAAGCAAAGTGAAGTCCGTTCATGAAAAAAATTTGTTTTTTTCAGCTGAGTTAGATTGTAAAATAAGATGGAGACCTACCTAAATTTATTTTTTTTCCTTTACCACTTTTTAGTTGTGTGATGCTGGGCAAGTTTCTCATCCTCTCCAAAACTCAGTTCCCTTGAGTATAAATGTGAATAATAATTATACCTACCTCCCAAGGTAAACAATAAGTAAGCTGCACATAAAATATTTAAAGTACCTGGAAACTGGTTAATGTATTTGTACAGCAGATTTGAGGTAGGAATCAAAGATATGAGTTGCTCTAAAATGACAGTACTCAAAAGTTTGAGTCCCAGGATGCCTTTATACTCTTAAAAATTATTGAGAACCCCAAAGAGCCTTTGTTTACATAGATTGTATCTGTCAACATTTGCCATAGTAGAAATTAAAACTGAAAACACTGAAGTATTTATAAAGTAATACTTAAAAATAATAAATCCAGTATATGTTTGTAAAACATTTTTATGAAAAGTAACTATATTTTCAAATATAGTTTAGTGAGAAGAATGACATTGTTTTACACTTAACAAAGCTCTTTATTATCTGCCTTAGTAGAATCTACTGGATTCTCATATCTGCTTCTGCTTTTGATAAGTTGTTTTATACTGCTTTCATTAAAGTATATGAAGAAAATCCAGCCTCAGAGAGATGTGTGGTTGGAAAATAGAGGGGAGCCTTTTCATATAATTGTAGATAATCTTGTTTGATGCAGCACCAAAGTTCTATAAGTGGTGGTTTTTTAGAGGCCTGTTGCAATGAAGAACCTAAAACTATATAAATAAACTTACTTCTTGAAGTCTCTTGCACTTTGAATGGGTCTTTCATTTAGGCATGATTTTGTAACATCATGTGTTGGTCACTTGGAAAATATTAGTTCAAATGAATGTTGACACATTTCATTATAGAATGTCACCACACATCATGTAACTCCTGGGATACTCCAATGTACACTTGAGAGAGAGAGGGAGTGAAACAAGCAAGTAGTCACTTAGTATTATTATGGTCTGACCTCACAGACCCCTAAAGAGATCCTAGGGACCACGACCACACTTTGAGAATTGTTACTTTAAAGAAACAAAAGAAAAACAACCTGTTTGAGTGAGAAATCTGGGACAATCAAGACTAACAGAATCTGGTGGAAGGTCCTAAGAGAAAACATACCAACCCCCCAANCAAGAGGTAGAAAAGCTGAGGGAGTTTGAGGAAGAGATACATCTAATTGATGTTTTTAAGGGTTTGTTTGTTTGTTTGTTTGTTTTTGCTTTTAAGAGGGATTTGTTATATAAACCATTCTTCTGTCTTCTCTGAGAAAGTTTCAGAAATGAATGTGGTCATACAAGGGAATTCTTGGGCAGGGGATCAAAAAAGATGCTAACTTTTGTGGCCTGGTCTGTGCAGCCCAAGGGAAGCCTTCTTGGACGTTGGACCCCAGAGCAAAGAAGAAAGGTCTGAGAACTTGCAGAAATACAGGGTGAGGTGGGGTTCAGACATCTGTGGGAAGAGGACTTGCCCTGTCTGTGGAAGTATGAGATTGAGGTGATCTTATCTGGTTGTCGAAATCTGAGTGCCCCCAGCTGACAACTAGGGTGGTGGAGTTAAAGAGATCAGCCTGTCCTTCAACTTAGGACAGCATGCTGGGTCCTCAGCCAGGAAAAAAACACTCTTCTACTACAGGGGAGTGGCTGTAGAAGACAAATTGAGCCTCCAGTAGATTTTGTCCAGAACAAAGTATGGACCCACACTGTACTCATTACTTTACTTGTATCAACTCATTTAATCTTCACCACACCCCACAGAGGTAGTTACTGTCATTAACACCTTTTTATAAATGAGGAAACTGAAACACAGACAAAAACTCACTCAAAGCCCACTAGTAACTGAAGAAGTAGGAGTTACAGCCAAACAGGCTGACTACAGAGAAGAGCCTGGGTGCTTAGCCTCCCCCTGCTTCACTGCCCCTCAGGCTGCAAAAAGAACTCCACCTGGGAAGAACGGGCCCCACACTGCATGAGAAGTGTGTTTAAGCAAGCCAAACCCCACTGGGGATTCCAGCTTCCTTCTTTATGAAGTGAGAGGATTGAAACAAGCCATCACTCAGTTCCCTGCATTCATTAATATTCAATGATGCTTATGGTCCAGATGTAAAACTTCAGTATAAGTAAACGCCATCTTATCTTTGGTGCCATTTCTCCTGAGCAATACAGTTGGGTTTGGGTCATACACAGAAGCCTTTTGGGAAACTCTAGTTTTCTACCCACCCTACAGGAATCCTCACTGTCTTCCTCTAGAATGATCCCCCTTTCTTGAGGATTGGCTTGGCCACCAAAACAAAATCCCCTTTACTTATTTGGTGGATCTCTTTAGGATAAGAGAAAGGAAAGCAGAGTTAACTAATTCATGTCAAGGTGTGAATGGATGATGAGTTCCAGAATCTTTTCTTGTTCTTGTTCTATAATGTCAAATAAAAATATTGTCAAAGTTTGGTGGTATGACAAATTTTGATAACATCCTTAAATCAACAACACTCATCCCTCTCGAAGACTAAAATGGATTCCAAGACTAAACTGGGTTCCACTGAACTAATCTCATATATATATATATTTTTTTTTTGTATGTCATTATATTTAGCTAAGAGCTAGACTTATATCAGTGCTCAAAAAAGTACTTATTGGTTGCCTAAGAAAATAATGGCTCTTTGTGCCTCAAAAAATTTTATTAAGTTAATCTCTGTTGGAATTTATTTAATTCAAATAAGAGATTTTTCAGAATTTTCCTACATGCTCTGACCTGACATCGTCCTAAAGAGACCTGACATCGTCCTAAAGAGAACTAAAGACACATACCAATATTTTGCTTCTCAGATTTCCAAAGAACTAATTAGGATTGAGAATTTCTAGTCTTACCCCAGACTTTTCTGAAATAAAATCTACATTTTGACAAGATGTTCATAGGATTTGTTTGCAAGTTAAAGAATCATGGGAGGAGTTATTATATTGTGGAGGAGTTGGAGAATCTGCACCTTGATACTTAAGTTTTCCTGAAGAATTTTCTGGTTAAATCTTTATTACTTTGCATTTCAGGAGACAATTTAGGCCTCTCTGTGTGTGTGTGTGTGTGTGTGTGTGTGTGTGTGTGTGTGTGTTATTCACTCAGTCATGTCTGACTCTTTGAGACCCCATGGACTGTAGCCTGCCAGGCTCTTCTGTCTGTGGGATTCTCCAGGCAAGTATATCAGAGTGGGTTGCCCTGCCCTTCTCCAAGGATCTCTCAAGAGGCCTAGAGGCAAGAATTATACACACACACACACACACACACACGTATACACACAGACAGGCATTATCTCTGCCTTGCAAGATTTTGCAATCTAGTGAAGGACAGATACGTAAAAAAGGCAACCACCATCCATTGTGATGAAACAATATTGATAGCAGATACAGGTATGAGGGAAGGATAGATAAAATTATTGGGTTTAGCTAGGGAGTTCAGACAAAGTTTGGGAACAGAGATAGCCAAGAGCTTTTCCATTTTCAGTCTCAAGGCAAAAACGTATTTCAAAGAGTGACGAGCAAGTGGCATCTGTTAAGTATCACCAGGAACAGAAGTCCAAACACTCTGTCCACTGCATCTTGGTAAAGAAATCGCCAGGACAGCACAACTCATTGAGATGCTGGAAGGAACAAGGCTTTACTCACACGGAAGGGAAAGAGCAAGACCAGTTCCAAGGTCAGATGAGGGTGCCCCAGGGCTAGCAGGTCCCTCTCAGCTTCAGATGCAGGCTAACTGTCCTGCACGAATCCCTCCCCAAAGAGGACAGATACCGTGGTACAGTTGGCCAGGTGTCACCACACACATGCTTAAGCAGAAAAAAAAAAGAGCACACACAGAATCATGGAATCTGAAACAGGGAAATATATTCCCACACAAGGTGATAGTCCGGCACAAGCTCTGGGGACTTTATCTCATAAAAAGGAGATGTCCCCAGCTCACAGCCCATTCTCACATAGTGAAGTAAGTAGGGGGTCGAAAGACTACTTGCTTGGGTGCTTGAGACAAACTTTTCCAACACAGAGGCTTAAACCAAAAAAAAAAGAATCTATTGTTTCATGTAACTAAGCAACCCAGGGCTAGGTGGCTTCTGCTGCTGCTGCTAAGTCGCATAGACGGCAGCCCACCAGGCTCTCTCGTTCCTGGGATTCTCCAGGCAAGAACACTGGAGTGGGTTGCCATTTCCTTCTCCAATGAACCCAGGGCTAGCTGGCTTCAGGTATAGCTATCTCTAGGTGCTGAAATCCAGTCCTCAGAGATCCAGTTTTCTCCATTTCTCGAGCTTCCTTCTGCTTTAGCTTCATTCTTAGGCAAGCTCCTTTGGGAGTTTATCACAGAACGTTAAGGCTTAAAATTAACTTTTCAGGTTTCTGAAATTATTTTTAAAACCTTCCATTAGCCTGACTTGAGTTATCCAACCACCTCTGAATCAATCACTATGGGCAACACACCTAGACTTAAATTCCCACTGTACTGTTACTAGCTTGTTTTACTGAGGTGAACCTCAGTAATCTCCATAACACAGCAGACAATACTGCAGGGTTTGTTAGTACTAGTAAGGTCAATGAATGCTCACTAATGGATAATTTTGGTTATCATCATTATTATAGATCAGTATTCTGAAACGAATTGACTTCATTGTTCAATATAGGGAATTGCTATTTGTGTTTTCTAAACAATCTTCTTCAGTTAAGCCCAACACATAAACGCCCATATATGCTCAACACACATCTTGGAAAGAAAGGGCTGCTATCATACCAACCGGCCCAGTGTGTGACAAGGGCCACTGGGAGACACCAGCCAAGCAGATTTGATTTTAGACAGATTTCTAGATAATAACTCTTTAAGAAAAAAAAAATTTGAAACTCTCAGAACAACAAAGATTTCAAACATCTTTTGTATGTAATTCTATTCATGGTTCCAATTCTGGTTTGAATCCTAACCCAACTCCATGGAAAGTTTGGAAAGAATTTTTCTTCCTTTTTTTTTTTCTTTTCTTTTTTTGGGGATAAAGTGAAGGCACTCAGTCGTGTCTGACTCTTTGCGACCCCATGGACTGTAGCCCACCAGGCTCTTCAGTCCATGGAATTTTCCAGGCAAGAGTACTGGAGTGGGTTGCCATTTCTTTCTCCGGGCCATCTCCCCAACCCAGGGATCAAACCCAGGTCTCCCACACTACAGGCAGATGCTTTACCGTCTGGTAAAGGGTACTTTATTGATGGTACACAACAAGATAGGGCTCCCTAACTCTCACCTTCCTCCAGAGGTCTGGGATGGAAACTGTTTGGGGCTTGGGAGATTTCTCAGTGTGCTGGAGGATCAAGGTGGGGCAAGGACTCCCAGGAGTTGAGGACCTCTCTCTTCCTTTCATGCTCTTGCTAGGGCTGGTGATCCAGGACTCTTACTCCTTGGAGGCCATGTGGACCATGAGGTCCATCACTCTGTTGCTATAGCCAAATTCATTGTTGTACCAGGAAGTAAGCTTAACAAAGTGGTGACTGAGGGCAATGCCAGCCCCAGCATCGAAGGTAGAAGAGTGAGTATCACTGTTGAAGTCACAGGAGACAACCCAGTCCTCAGTGTAGCCCAGAAATGTCCTTGAGGTGGCCCTCTGACACCTGCTTCATCACCTTCTAGACCTCATCATACTTGGCAGGTTTCTCCAGGCAGCAGATCAGATCCACAACCAACATGTTGGGGGTGGGGACATGGAAGGATATGCTCATAAGCTTTCCATTCAGCTCAGGAATGACCTTGCCCATGACCTTGGCAGTGCCAATAGAAGCAGAGATGACTTTTGGGGCAACCCCTTGGCCATCACACCACAGTTTCAGGGGAACCATCCATAGTTTTCTGGGTGGCAGTGATGGCATGGACTGTGGTCATGAATCTCTCCACCATGCCAAAGTGGTCATGGATGACCTTGGCCAGCAGGGATGGTACAGGAGGCACTGCTGACAATCTTGAGGAAGTTGTCATTATTCTCATGGTACATACCCATCACAAACATGGGGGCATCAGCAAAAGGCAGAGATGATGACCGTCTTGGTTCCACCCTTCAAGTGAGCTCCAGCCTTCTCCATGGTAGTGAAGATATGAGTGGACTCCACCACATACTCAGCACCAGCATCACCCCATTTGACGTTGGTGATATTTCACTCTTGGAAGATGGTGATGGCCTTTCCATTGATGATGAGCTTCCCGTTCTCAGCCTTGACTGTGCCATGGAAATTGCCATGGAAGGAATCATACTGGAACATGTAGACCATGTAGTGAAGGTCGATGTTGTGGTCACTGATGGCGATGATGTCTACTTTGCCAGGTTAAAAGCAGCCCTAGTGACCAGGTGCCTGGTATAGCCAAATCCATTCACTCTGACTTTCACCATCTTCTTTCAGGGATGCAGCTGACATAGCATGGAAGATATGGCTCTGTCAAATGGGGAGGAGCAGAGAGTTGCAAAGGGTTTTTCTTCTTTGAGGTTTGTGAGATCAGGATCTGGATTTCTATCACTCTACCTATCTTATTTCATTTGTCCAAGTAGAACCAGGTCATTGCATCCCCTTGAAACTGTTCCCACTGGGGCTTTCACTAGATGAGCATCCCCCAAAAGGCACTCCTTGGGCTCTGTTGAATGAAGCCTGGGTAGAAGAGAGACTATAAAGTGATATATCTTTGAAACTGAGCAGGATCCTGTGAGGCTCCTGGGCACAAAAGCCTTCCTGCATCCCCATTTTCTTGTTTGTAGGAAATTGGCTTCAGCCTCCATGACTTTCTCTGAGTTCTAAGGGGCAGGTTCAGTTCAGTCACTCAGTCATGTCTGACTCTTTGTGACCACATGGACTACAGCATGCCAGGCCTCCCTGTCCATCATCAACTCCTGGAGTTTACTCAAACTCGTGTCCATTGAGTCAGTGATGCCATCCAACCATTTCATCCTCTGTCATCCCCTTCTCCTCTCGCCTTCAATCTTTCCCAGCATCAGGGTCTTTTCAAATGAATCAGCTCTTTGCTTCAGGTGGCCAAAGTATTGGAGTTTCAGCTTCAACATCAGTCCTTCCAAAGAATATTCAGGACTAATTTCCTTTAGGATGTACTGGTTGGATCTCCTTGCAGTCCAAGGGATTCTCAAGAGTCTTCTCCAACACCACAGTTCAAAAGCATCAATTCTTCGGTGCTCAGCTTTCTTTATAGACCAACTCTCACATCCATAAGTGAGTATTGGAAAAACCATAGCCTTGACTAGATGGACCTTGACAAATTAATGTCTCTGCTTTTTAATATGCTGTCTAGGTTGGTCATAACTTTTCTTCTAAGGAGTAAGCGTCTTTTAACTTCATGGCTGTAGTCACCATCTGCAGTGATTTGGGAGGCCCAAAAAATAATNGAATATTCAGGACTAATTTCCTTTAGGATGTACTGGTTGGATCTCCTTGCAGTCCAAGGGATTCTCAAGAGTCTTCTCCAACACCACAGTTCAAAAGCATCAATTCTTCGGTGCTCAGCTTTCTTTATAGACCAACTCTCACATCCATAAGTGAGTATTGGAAAAACCATAGCCTTGACTAGATGGACCTTGACAAATTAATGTCTCTGCTTTTTAATATGCTGTCTAGGTTGGTCATAACTTTTCTTCTAAGGAGTAAGCGTCTTTTAACTTCATGGCTGTAGTCACCATCTGCAGTGATTTGGGAGGCCCAAAAAATAATCTGCTACTATTTCCACTATTTCCCCATCTATTTGCCATGAAGTGATGGGACTGGATGCCATGATCTTAGTTTTCTGAATGTTGAGCTTTAAGACAATTTTTTCACTCTCCTTTTCACTTTCATCATGAGGCTTTTTAGTTCTTCTTACCACAAGGGTGAGTTCTTCTTACCATAATACTCTGCCCTAAGGGTGGTGTTCTCTGCATATCTGAGGTTATTGATATTTCTCCCACCAATCTTGATTCCAGCTTGTGCTTCCTCGAGCCCAGGATTTCTCATGATGTACTCCACATAGAAGTTAAATAAGCACAGTGACAATATACAGTCTTGACGTACTCCTTTCCTGACTTGGAACCAGTCTGTTGTTCCATGTCCAGTTCTAACTGTTGCTTCCTGACCTGCATATATAGGTTTCTCAAGAGGCAGGTCAGGTGGTCTGGTATTCCCATCACTTTAAGAATTTTACAGTTTGTTGTGATCCACACAGTCAAAGACTTTGGCATAGTCAATAAAGCAGAAATAGATGTTTCTCTGGAACCCTCTTGCTTTTTTGATGATCCATCAGATGTTGGCAATTTGATCTCTGGATCTTCTGCCTTTTCTAAAACCAGCTTGAAATCTGCAAGTTCACGGTTAACATACTGTTGAATCCTGGTTTGGAGAATTTTGAGCTTTACTTTACTAGCGTGTGAAATGAGTGAAATTGTGCAGTAGTTTGAGCATTCCTTAGCATTGCCTTTCTTTGGGATTGAAATGAAAACTGACCTTTTCCAGTCCTGTGGCCACTGCTGAGTTTTCCAAATTTTCTGGCATATTAAGTGCAACACTTCCACAGCAGGTTGAAAGAGTTGCTAATCAAAGAAAGAAGGGGATGCACGAACAAAGGAGCAGCAGTCAAAAAACAATAGTGTGGTCTTGGGGCAGCATCCTCATTCCACTTCAAGGGATATACATAGCAATATCATTGAACACTTCTGTAGAACAAAATCCCCAACAAATGGAAGATGTTAACTACTTGGTGAAGCATTCTTCATTCCAGAGAGCAGGTCACAGTTTTATAACCTTGAGAAGTGCAGAAGTTTATCAGGAGAACATCTGAGATCAGATTAAAGGAGTGCAGTCCCTATACACTCCTAAATCAAATCCCTTATGATTATAGAGTAGAAGTGAGAAATAGATTTAAGGGACTAGATCTGATAGATAGAGTGCCTGATGAACTATGGACTGAGCTTCATGACACTGTACAGGAGACAGGGATCAAGACCATCCCCATGGAAAAGAAATGCAAAAAAGCAAAATGGCTGTCTGAATAGTCATTACAAATAGCTGTGAAAAGAAGAGAGGCGAAAAGCAAAGGAGAAAAGGAAAGATATAGGCATCTGAAGGCAGAGTTCCAAAGAATAGCAAGAAGAGATAAGAAACCCTTCTTCAGCAATCAATGCAAAGACATAGAGGAAAACAAGACAATGGGAAAGATTAGAGATCTCTTCAAGAAAATTAGAGATGCCAAGGGAACATTTCATGCAAAGATGGGCTTGATAAAGGATAGAAATGGTAGGGACCTAACAGAAGCAGAAGATATTAAGAAGAGGTGGCAAGAATACACAGAAGATCTTATTTAAAAAAAGATCTTCATGACCAAGATAATCACAATGGTGTGATCACTCACATAGAGCCAGACATCTTGGAATGTGAAGTCAAGTGGGCCTTAGAAAGCATCACTACTGTAAGGTATAGTTCAGGCCGAGGCAGAAAGAGAAAAGATGACCTCAACAGAAGTAGGTTACCTTTATTCAGGCAAGGAGGGATGCAGGTGGCCTAATGACCAGGCTGAGCATGGAGAGCGATCAGGGAGGCTCTATATTTGTAGGGACGCTTGTGGAAGCGATAAGGGACTGTCTCTT
>SJYV01055728.1:173855-220148 GCA_006410875.1 Neotragus pygmaeus
AGTGCCAAAGAATTGATGCTTTTGAACTGTGGTGTTGGAGAAGACTCTTGAGAGTCCCTTGGACTGCAAGGAGATCCAATCAGTCCATTCTTAAGGAGATCAACCCTGGGATTTCTTTGGAAGGAATGATGCTAAAGCTGAAACTCCAGTACTTTGGCTACCTCATGAGAAGAGTCGACTCACTGGAAAAGACTCTGATGCTGGGAGGGATTGGGGGCAGGAGGAGAAGGGGACGACTGAGGATGAGATGGCTGGATGGCATCACGGACTCAATGGATGTGAGTCTGAGTGAACTCTGAGAGATGGTGATGGACAGGGAGGCCTGGAGTGCTGCAATTCATGGGGTTGCAAAGAGTCAGACACGACTGAGCGACTAAACTGATCTGAGATACAAACTATTATATACAGAACACGTAAACAGCAAGGTCCTACTGTATAGTACAGGGGACTATATTCAAGATCCTGCGAAAACCAGAATGGAAAAGAATTTTTTTTAAATGTGTGTGTGTGTATAACTGAATCACTTTGCTGAATGGCAAAAATTAACCTCACATTGTAAATCTACTATACTGCAACATAATAAATTTTTAAAATACGTTTAGCTGCCAATCACACATAAACAAGGTGAAACTGACGCCTAGGGAATGAAAAGGCAGTAAGTACATTAGCATCTCCCTGTACAGGCATACCTAGCTTTATCATGCTTCGCAGATGGTATTTTTCACAAACTGAAGGCTTGTGGCAACCCTGCTCCCTGCAAGTCTGTCAGTGTCATTTTCCAAACACATTTGCTCACTCCATGTTACTGTGTCATGTTTGACAATTCTTACAGTATTTCAAACTTTCTGATTACTATTATATTTGTTACTGTGATCTGTGAGTTTTGAGGGACTATTGCCCAAAATTTCAACTCACTGAAGATGCAAATGATAGCATTTTTTGCAATCCATATTTTTTAATTGAGGTTTATACATTGTTTTTAGACATAATGCTATTGCACACTTAGTAGACTATAGTATAGTATAATCAAAACTTTCGTATGTGCTGGGAAACTGAAAACTTCATGTGACTCATGTTATTATGATATTCACTTTATTGCAGTAATCTGGAACCAAACCTTCAGTGTCTCCCAGGAATGCCTGTACTCCTTAGAGTCTGTGGAGCCCAATTAAGTAAAATTAGCATGTGCCAAGGTGGATAAGGTGAGTTGCTGGGGTTGTAAATTTCCCTAAGGTGTCAAAAGGACAGCAACTTCTAGGTGAGATATAGTACCTTGCCATCTGCTGGGGATATTCATTACTTTCCAAATGGCCTTAGTCTTTTCTAGGCTAGGTAACAACACAATTGAATTGGGTGATAACTTCTACCCAATTGTTTCCATGTCCTCTATAGAGTTTAAACAACTTGTTATACTTTCTCCTTCAGAATTCTCAAGGTCTATGCGAGGTGATAGCAAGAAAGAAAATGGAAGGTACAGATAAACTGTATCATACTAGAAGATGCATCTGTTGCTATCTAGACTCTTCATGGAATTCTATTAATTTCTGACCATCTGTCTTGGTCAAGAATGATCAGCCTATGTTGAGGAGACAAATAAACACTGAGATCTTGGTGGCTGAATACAGCAAGTTTATTTTCTGTTCATGCAACTGGTTAGAGGAACTCTCCAGAGCTGCTGTCCTGTTTTATTTTCTTGTGGCTCTGCCATATCAACATCATTTCAAGCTTCCTAGAATCAACAAAGCAGAAAAGAAAAAGACAAGACCTTTTCAACTCCCATGTCACTTTTGTTCATTGCATTGCCAGGACCTAGTCACATGGCCCTGCCTGCGTGCAAGGGGCAGAGTAGTCTCATTTCAAGCTACCAAAGGAGGAAGAGGAGCCAGAAGTAGCATCTCTCATATTAGCCCATATGCAAAGGCACTGTGCTGGGGGCTGGAATTCAAGAATAAACTAGACCAGTCCCTGCCCATGAAGGGTTCACGTCCTCATAGAAGAAACAGGAATGACAGTTCGTGTGTGTGTGTTAGGCTCTCAGTTGTGTCTGACTCTTTGCAACCCCATGGACTGTAGCTTGCCAGGGTCCTCTGTCCATGGAATTCTCCAGGCAAGAATACTGGAATGGGTAGCCATTCTCTTTTCCAGGGGAATTTTTCCAACAGAGGGATAGAACTCGGGTCTCCCAGGTCTGAGCCACTAGGGAAGCCCATGACAGAGTTTACCATAAAGTAAAACACACAGTGAATTGTACTCTAATCCAGCAATAAAGAGTGCAGATAAAGGAACGATTAACTACAGCAGTAGTTTTAAGACAAGATTTAATGGAAGAAGTAGCATTTGAGTGGAAATGAAACTAATTTTTACATGTCATTCAAAAAAGTATATTAGGGTGATATCTGAGAGAAGAAAGACAGCATGTGGTGCTGCAGAGCCCACCAAACTCTTTCCCAGAAATTTCCCAGCAGCAGAAAGAATGCCGAGGCACTGGAAAAAATATCCTGAGGCTGCCTGGCCATCTTACCCTCACAATGAAACCTGTGTCTATAGCAAAAATGTGTGCACATAGCATAGCTCTTTGTTTTAATACAATTAATACCCTTTCTTCCATAATCTCTGAGCAAAATTAACACTGTTATAATCATATTGCCATGATTTCTTATACTCTTATCACAACCTGGTGTGCTCCCTGCAGGCCCATAGTCTCTCACATGTAAAGCAATGAATCAGCAACAACCTAGAACAAAGATCTGACAGCATTGCTCTGACTTTGCCAGAAATGAGCTGTGTGGCTTTTAGAGGAGTCACTTTACTTCTCTGCACCTCAGTTTGCCCACCTGTAAAATGAGACGGTTAGATATACTCTTGTCAAAGTCTCTTTCTGCAACATAGGTCTCTGTAATGACAGTGTCACTGAACATTTAAACACTAGATAGTAAAAGCCCATCAGCAGTTGACGTGGATGCTGTGAATTCATTCCCTAGACTTCTATGCACCATCCTTGTAGTGAAAGAGGATGAAAACTGAGAACTATGTTCCTAGACTCTGCTGCAGTGAGAGTTCTGCAAGTAGCATAGATGCACTCCTGTAAGATCTCAAAGGCAGGAGGGAGGTGCTGGCCACCTGCCTGCTCCTTTTGTCTGCTTTCCTCCTTGCAAGCCTGTTTCAGGACATTGAGGCTTTCTCATAGCTGAGTTCCAGAGTCCACCTCCCAGCTTCCTAGGCATCATCAGGAGGCAATCACAAAGTAGCAGCAGTGATGGCAGCTTCTTGATTCCAGCTTCCTGATTCCTGGATCGTGAACTGGGGATGTGCTCTTAAATACAACAGTGGTAGACACAGACTTGAGAACTCTCTGCTGGGTCTAGGAGTTATCCTTGAGAATCCAGCCTAGTAGTTCCTATTCAGGGAACTTTATAAGCACCTTATTCTCTCTATTAAATGTCCTCCTATTTAAAATATCAGCAAACTTCACAATCTGTAAAGGACAGTAAACCCGAAAGAGAATTGGCTCATGGAATGTGTCTGGGACACCTTAGGAGCCAACTTAAAGTTTCAGAGATCACTCTCATGTCATCAAGAGACATATGCAAGGAAGGGCCTTATGAAGAATTATAAAGAAATGAGGAGAAGAAATCCCCAAGGCGAAGTTCCAAGCAAACTCCCCAATCAAAATGAAAAAGAACCATCTACATATAAATAGGTTGAGACTATAAACAGAAGACAGAGAGTCCTAGACTTCCTCTCCCAGTTTTAAGTCTGTTCCTGAGTAGTTTTTGGGAATCCTAGAAAGTGCCTTTCTCATGTTCTGAGTCTTCAGCTGGATATTATATTTCACATCTTAGAATGAGAAGATGCCCAAAGAAGCAGGAGAACTTTTTGTTTCTAGGGATAATAGCCAACTTTAATTTTTTTCTTCAAGAAAAAAGTTTAGAATAAAGAGAATGGTAAAATAGTAGAAAATGGACAGAAAAAAAAAATGTTATCTCTAAGAACAAGCATGCTTTGAAGAGGGAGAAACAGACTGAGTAACTAGTGTGGAAGGACTCAGGAAGAATGCTGGTAATGAGCCACACTGTGCTCCTGAGGACACAGGAGATGTTATGGGTCTAGACTACAGACTGCTGTCCAAGAAACAGAACTGCTTTGGGCCAGTGTCCCAAAGACCAATGTCCTCAGTGAGACTGAGATGACTGGTAGCAAGTGTCTGTTCCCTTGCAGAGCTTGACAGAAGAGATAGGAGAACACAGCATATAAGATACAGCAAGAGACTAAGACAGATCCCTGCCCCCTTGCTAGTGACAGTGAGTGACCTGGGGCGATGTCCAAAAGATTACAATGCTGGTCTCCCTATGTAATCTTCCCAGGAAATACTGTGATGGTTTCCACGAAGTAACTTATTTGTCTGTCTCTTATTACTCAGGACCTTTTAAATGAGGCTGGTAAGGTACATTCTTCTTCTCCAGCTGACCTCAGGGTTCTAGCTGGAAAAGCTGCCTCTTTGAGGAGAGCCCTGGCCAGGTCAGGCTGAAGAACAATCGCAGCTCTTTGACTGGCAGCCACACTGTTGTTGCCTGTGGCCCTTAAGCAGCTCCAGAAGCTTTGTGCATGTCAGGGACCTTGCCGATGAAGGCTCAGAAAACCTCCTTCCCTCTCTGTCTGGAAGTTTGAATACCATGGGACTCAAGACAGCTGCAGCTGCTCCAAGTTCCTCCAGGCTCAATGTCCAGCCTTTGATTAGGCTTCTTTCCCAGTTTTCCATCTCTCCATGGAACATTCCTCCACATTCCTAATTATATGACTTTTAGGAACTGTCCCACTTCCATGGGCACAGAAGTAGCCCCCAGCTCTGCACTCCCTCTGGGCTATCTAGAGCTCCCCTTTGCAGCCACCTGCCTATGGACACTGCCAGTGACTTCAACGCCTGCCTTGCAGTTGGACCTTAACTATTTTGGTTCCCGTAGATGTTGGGCTTCCCTGGTGGCTCAGACGGTAAAGAATCTGCCTGCAGTGCGGGAGACCTGGGTTCGATCTGTGGGTTGGGAAGATTTCCTGGAGGAGGGCATGGCAATCCACTTCAGTATTCTTGCCTGGAGAATCCCCATGGACAGAGGGGCCTTGTGGGCTACGGTTCATTGGGTTGCAAAGAGTCGGACATGACTGAGCAACTAAGTACAGCACAGCAAAAGTTGTCTCAACTCATTTTCCCAAATCCCTCAGGAAACAGTATGCCCTCTCAGAGAGAACACTAAGTGGTTCAAAATGGGCAATTCACTTGAAACCCATACCAAATCCCATGACAGAGCAGAGATGGGGTACAGGAGTGAGCATCTCAAAGTGCTGAGTCCTAGGTACCTGATTATCACTGTGGAGCAGACAGTGGTATAATGGAGAAAAAAAAACTGGCAAAGAGTCAGGAGACCTGTGCAAAGTCTGGGTTTAGGAAGTCACTTAGCCCTTCACAGGTAGACAGGGTCATGACACTAGGCCCTGCCAATGAGATGAACAAGAGTGACATGGATCAATTCTAGGCTGAGGCGATGAAAGAGTCTTGTCTTTTTCTTCTCTACTTTGTTGACTATGGAGGCTTCATGTTGAGAGGGCAGAGCCACACGAAGAAAACAAGATAGATGCCTGGAAAGTTGTTCCAACCAGTTGCATGAGCAGGAAATAAATGTACTCAGCCATCAAGACCTCAGGATTCATTTATTTCCCCAACACAGGCTAATCATTCTTGATTAATACAGGTGGTCAGTAATTCAAAGAATTGCATCAAGAGTCTAGATGTCTACACATGCATCTTTTAGTAAGACATATCTCCAGTGTGCTTTACAGAAGAAGGTCTTTGTGATAAAGATGGTGTTTCTGCATCTACTCAAGGTTTCTACTGGGCTCAGACCTATAATATGGAGCTCTGTTTTTTCTCACACACAGAGAAGTTCCAAAGGGATTCATCCCATACAGACTCAACGTGAAACCCTGCCCTTCACAGTCTCCCCATCTTCAACATTAGAAAGGCAGGGAGGGCTTCTCCCTGAGCAAAATCTTCCTAACGAGTGCAAAGCAGGTATGAGAGAGAAGTCTGTGTTGGAGAGAAGTTTATGTATTCCCACCTGAGACCTGGGCATCTCTTAGAAGCTTAAGAGAGATGGCTACTCTGAAGAGAAACAACTAAAACCATTGGGACACCAGATTCCCAACAACCCCAGCCCCAAAGAGAGCATTTTTCATTTTATCTGAGGTAAAACACAGGTTCCCCAGCGGAGCCCCATCCTTTCCAGGTAGGCTCCTGCACCTCGCATCACTCCCTCCCCTGTCTCCTCAGTATCCCCTTCACCTTCCATCCTTTACTTCTTTCTCCATCTCCTATTGCATTTTCTCTAGGTCTTCCTGTGGCTCCTTCTTCCTTCCCTTTCCTCCTCCAATGAGCCAGTGTTTTGAACTTAGATGACACTGAACACTTGAAAAACAAAATCACTTGCAACAGAACATTGTCTTCCATGGAATTCTCTTATTTATTGCTTCTTAACCACACTCAGCTAGAGGAGGCTCTATTTGTTTCGCTGTTTTCCTTTCTTGGAGAAGTATTTAAAGGATCACATGATGTAGTGCACGTGTAATTATTTGTTGTTGTCTGCCCTGTACTCATCTGTTTATTTCTGCCAAATAGTCCCAATTCTCAGAAATTGGTTAGTTAACATTATTCTGCATTAATAAACATCCAGGCCTTCTTGTGTTGATAGAAGCATCGTGTACATATGTAAATAGAGTTTAGAAACTCTATTTCTAAAATGTCTTCTGACTACCCCTTATAACCTGCTCTCAGTTGTCTCTTGGTTTTTGGCTTACCTGGAGAGGAAACTGAGGAAAAGGGATATTATTTTTTATTTCTAGAACTCTTCTGGCATGAAGTTGCCGTTGCTGTTTTTTAAACTAACTGCTCTGGGGCTGTTTTTCAAAATTATCCATGAGAAAAACCAAAGAACCATGGTGCATGACAACAGTCATTTCATCATGAGTCCGTGACATCTGAGCAGTTCTGTAATAGGTCAGTAGGACTGTGAGAGGCAGCATGCCTTTGTCACGTGAAGTTTTCAAACTGAACACTGCAATATTTTCCTCTCATCATCCCCCAGGGTTTGCATGTGTCCATTTATAATGCCCTTAACAAGAAACATCATCTGACTTAATAGCTGAGGCCGGCAGCAATTTTCACAGTCCAGGAAAAGTCGAACTCCAAGGTACGGAAATTCCGAGTGTAACTCTAACTCTTATCACAGAAACTCATTACGTCAGTCTTCTGTCAAGAGTGTGGGTGTGTGGGCATGTGTGTACGTGTGCACACGTGTGTGGTATAAAGGCCACATGTTGCAAAGAAGGAGATGGATATCCCAGTTTCTCCCTAGAGAAAACAGCAGTGGCCACACTAATCAGTACAACTGCAAGTGTCTACATGTCAGTATTGAGTTTTCTGAAATTATGTACTGTGACTCCATAATTCAGAATACACCAAACTAGTGGACACATATGGATAAATTGTAAGTAGAGAGATTATTTCTTACAATGAATGCGCTTGTTAGCTCAGTACAGTTTTCGCCCATCCCACCCTGGTGGCTCAGATGGTAAAGAATCTGCCTGCAGTGCAAGAAACCTGGGTTTGATCCTTGGGTGGGGAAGATCCCCTGGAAATGGGAATGGTTACCCATTCCAGTATTCTTGCCTGGAGAATCCCATGAACAGAGGAGCCGGGGGTCTATAGTCCATGGGGTTGCAAAGATTCAGACATGACTGAGCAACTAACACTTTGACTTTCACTTTATTGGTATAAACATAGTTTTTCTAGACACAGTTTTTTGATTTAAACTCATGCAAAGATGTTGAATGCAGTATCTTCTACCTCCTCAACTGGCTGTTTCCTAGTAAATTTTTTTGTTTTTCAAATTAACATCTTCCACTGAGCAGAGTTTATTTTGGCTGTGTTGCTCTCCTAAATGGTGCTATTTCTAAAGTACAGCACCTTAAGGAGAAGATGACTTTGTGTTGAGCCACCTGCATCCATCCACAGACTACTTTCATATTTACTGCCTCATCTTTATTTCAGTTCATACAATAACTTCATGAAGCAGGTACTACCATCTTCTTCATTGCAAAAAAGTTTAATCTGCCAGTTGGAAAAAGTAAGGAACACACCCAGAGCCTCAGAGTGAATTAGAGCAAAGCTGATGCTCCATCCCAGTCTCCCTGAATCCAGCTCTCCTTCCACGCCTCACCAGTCTCCTCCCGAGTAAATGTTATAATGAAACTGTGCTCCTGGCAACAAGGCTGATCAGTAGGAGACCTCAGCCTTCAAATCACCTTGAAGGGCTCTCTCCTCTGCATTCCTTCTCACTAGCTATCAGAAGTGGCCCCATAACCAAGAAATGAGCCAGCACACAACACAGCAGGACCATGAACCATATGAAAGATGATGACAAAGTTTGAGGAAGTGAACAGAAGGGACACTCCCCTCATCCTCACCTCTTAAATCCTCGCAGCCATGATTCACATTTCCAAGGCCACAAGACAAGCCTGATGTCAGACCTGGAGCCTTCTGCAGAGAAGGCAAGCTAACCTTCCCAAAGCGTAGTCATAAATCTGTAGAAGTCAGAGATCAGGGACAAAAACAAATGCTTTAGTCACTGAATTATCAAATAATCATGTCTGAAGATCTTTTTCCATGCCTAGAAAACCAGGAGAAATTTATTTTCCCCTGCACTTTACCCAATATCTCAAAAGTAATAGTCTCCTTGGCTTGATAATAATTATCATTTGTGCATATACCTTTCAAAATATAGGACACAGAAATCAGAGGCATGAGCACGAAAATAAAGAAGCATCTGTTGACAGCTGTATATGAAAAATGAAAAATAAAAGGAATTGAGGGAAAGAAAAGTCATGTCCTAGAATATTAAGGGGATGACAGAAGAATGTCAGAATGTCACTTGAGATGATGAGTTACGTGTATCTAAAGGTGAGGTGTAAATGCAACTTTCTGCCACCTTCTCCTCACTGT
Source organism: Neotragus pygmaeus (assembly GCA_006410875.1). Lineage (NCBI taxonomy): Eukaryota > Metazoa > Chordata > Mammalia > Artiodactyla > Bovidae > Neotragus > Neotragus pygmaeus. The sequence continues at coordinate 182,905 of SJYV01055728.1, forward strand.
CTGCTACAAAGCTGCCTAGAATTCTCCACAGCAGGCTAAACCCCAGAGTCATTCTATTTTCTCTGAGTCCCAGCTCTTGTCAAAACCCGGGACTTGATGGCAATCCATAGGAAAGTAAAGCAGTAATCAGTGCTTAATATCGGATGTTACCTGTTAGTCTGAAGCTGTCTGATTAAAAGGGACAGAAAACTAACTTAAAGCCAAATGAAATGTGATGAGCACACAAAACAAGGGGAGGGCAGAAGAGTGTCTGGCTTCAGGGAATGATGGAAGGTGGGCATTTACACATTTTCATTAGCTCGCTCTCATGTTTGTACTCTGTCTGTGTCTCTATCTCTCCTTCTCCATCTCTCTCTCCCCTCCCACCCCTTCTTCTTCCCATCATGTGTTGCCCTCACTCCCTCCTTATAGTACATTTTCTCCATGAATGAGGTTAGGCCAAGCGAGTGCTGAGGAAGGCACAGTTAGATAACTCCAGGCTTGTACCAGTTCAGCTAGCAACCTAAGACAGGATAAAAAGTGTTTCCATGTAGAAAACTCCATGTGAAAATTCTCATTGACTTGGTTTGTGTCCCAAACCCATCCCTGGGCCAATCACTATAACCATGACCGTAACCCTAACCCAGGGGATGGGGTAATATAATAAAGCAGTCTAGGTCACATAATCACCTCTATGCCCTTGTGGTTAATGCAGTAGTCTCCCTGATCAGAATTAAATAAAAGTGACTGGGCAACTCCCCCTGCCCTCCCATTAAAAGAGGAAATAATGAATGATACCAGAATTAGGGGTGGATGAAAGAACTCAGAGGAAAAGGAAGTATCTTTTACAAAACATAGCTAAAACATGAGTCTTCCAGATTTTCCAATTCATGCTCCCCAATGGAAAGTCAAGGATAAAAGAGTCCTGTGGATTGAGTCTGCCCTGCATTCAGTATGAATCCATTTTCTTGACCACTCATTAAAGAAAATTTAAGATATTTTCCAAGTAGGCTTCTGTTAAGAACTAAGTGTTATCAAAGTTTGATAAATCCATGTAAATAAGATTATTCTTCAGTCTACCACTCTACATAAACATCATATGTTGATGCAAAAGGAAGGCAAAACTCTGAATCTATCATGCATCTTTTTGTTTAGAAAATGTAGGTGAGCCCTTATTATTATCATATTAATATGCTGCTGCTGCTGCTAAGTTGCTTCATTCGTGTCTGACTCTGTGCGACCCCATAGATGGCAGCCCATCAGGTTCCCCTGTCCCTGAGATTCTCCAGGCAAGAACACTGAAGTGGGTTGCCATTTCCTTCTCCAGTGCATGAAAGTGAAAAGTGAAAGTGAAGTCGCTCAGTCGTGTCTGACTCTTCGAGACCCCATGGACTATAGCCAACTGAGCTCCTCCATCCATGGAATTTTCCAGGCAAAAGCACTGGAATGGGCTGCCATTTCCTTCTCCAATCATATTAATATATATAATTGTATTATTATATTAATGTTATATATATAATATGTTGTTATTGCTCAGTCTCTAAGTCGTGTCCAACTCTTTGCGACCCCATGGACTGCATGCAACACGCCAGCCCTCCCTGTCCCTCACCATCTCCTGGAGTTTACCCAAGTGCATTTCTATTGAATCGGTGATGCCATTCAACCATCTCATTCTATACATATCAATAATTAGAGAAACGTTCTCATTCCCCAGTGCAGTACAGAGCAACCAAGCCAGAAGTAGAGCCAAAATTGGGGGAGATAGAGAGAAAGAGGGAAAGCAGTTTCTTTCCTTGATCACATTTTTCACAAGCTGTTCTCTGAAACAATTTTAAAGGTAATAAATGAGTTATAAGACAATAATAAAAATAAAGTCAAAGAGTTAAAGCAAGACTGTAAGACACAGAAAGTAATCAAAGGACACCATTGACTTGGTATATGGTTCTCTGGAGAACTCATAGCTCAGATCCCCCGTCCCAGGCCCGGCCTCAGGCCTCACACTCTGTCTTTCTAGGAAGCTGTTTATTTCCTCTGAATCAAGGCTAATTTGATCCCAGAAAAGTGAAATGGAGCATTAAGACCATTATCTGGTTGCAGGAGGGAGAACACACACAGAAAAGAAAATCTAGGAAAAGTTCTCTTCATGTGAATTAATTGAGATGAGCATTTATTTTTTGTTTCAATTGACCTTGTAATTGTTTCTACTTTCTTTCCCATGAGGTATGTAGAGACATAACCTCCAGGGCTTGTCCATTTACAGCAAGAAAGAACTCAGCGTGGCTCAGACGCCCTGTATCATTCACCCATGCAGGTCATCCAATTGATTCTCTCGCAGACACGGCCATATGGATTGATTTAGCAGCATTTCGCTGGCTGCCTAGAGACACGGCTTGAGTCATCCTGTATAAATTACTTAACTCTCCACCACAAAAAGGAAAAAAAAATGTTTTCTTGCACAGCAGTAGCAATTAATGTTCAACATGTTTATGGAGTTTAATAATATATGGCCCAGCACCAATCTCCATATGCAATACCATTATCTTGAGAGAGGGACTTAGGTGGTGTCATCAGCATACAAGGCATGGATGATTGATTCATCAATAACTAAGCTTGGCCTTATTACAGCAAACAAATTAGACAATGCAAAATATATTGCCATATAGACAGGACTTCCTTTTCTTCAAATATATGTCATAATTGATAGTGGTGACCTTTTGGCAACACTGAGAAATAGCTTGCAATTAACAGGCTCACAGTCTCCCTCTTCTTGGAGTTCCTGCACGCACAAGTGGTTGTTCAAGGTTTGGCCCAGCTCAGTGGAGTGGAGCAAGGTCTAGACAACACCTTTTAGACCTTGGAAAGAATTTTCCCATAAGGTCAGTCTTTTCATCTTTCTCATATTTTATTCAGGAGTGATGCAAAAAGGAATGTGGTGAGTCACTGAAATGCATCTATTAACCTACTTCTGTGTGCCAGGCAATGCTCCAAAACACAGAGTACAGAGCAAAGAATGAGACAGAAGGAACTTTGTCCTCACTACTGGGGGGTGGAGAATGATAACAAGCACGTAAGCAAATAAATAATTTGTTTATAAGTTCTGATGTGTAACATGCTGAAGATAAAATAGGGTGCTCTTGAGTCTATGTATTTTTAAGTGGCAAACAGATTTTAACAATAGGAGATATTTTATGTATTCAGCATTCATGTGATTAAAGAATCATGAACATAAGCAAGATTTGTTTATTTTTATAGTAGTTTACTTTTCCCCCTGAATTCTAAAAATACAATACCAGTTCCGAAGAGGAATGGGCATTGTTCGTAACTTGATCACTGAAAAGATTTAATTCCTTTAAAGTAATGAGGTCTTTCACAATAGCCCAGAGTAACCAAAAAACACAAGGATTTCCTAATGCTAAAAACAACAACAAAAATAGAGATCATTCTATATTTTTAAAAACTAGTTGTAATGTGAAAAAAAAAATAGCGCAAGGATGCATCAGAATCACAGGAACAACATACCGTATCCCTGTAGATTGAGCCATAAGTTCTGCACAGATTTTGTTCTCTTGAAATGTTTTATCTCTGTAACACAATATAGATGATATATATACAGACATATTGAAGTTCATATTTAGGGCGATTGTCCATAAAAAAATATAATCCTTTCAGCTGAAATACATAAAGAGGTGAGGCAAAAATCCTTCTCACATGAATTCTCTGAAATCCTCCTTCAATTTTCGACTCTAATTTTAGACATCAGCTTGCTTCATTTACGCAGGAAGGAAGAATATTTTAACCACAACTGCTGGTTCTCAATCCCTTGGTGGCAGGAAACTGGGACAGTTGGGTTGGTTATGAAATGTATCTCTGTCACAGGTGATTTATCTGTGGTGATTTACTCTTCTCTGTCTCCCATAACAATGCCACTCTGCTGTGAATCCCAGTGTCCTTCTTGAGTCATGGCAAAGGAGAAGAGGCATGCCCTTGGCAGTGGCTAATAACCTGGGCACGCCCGTGACACTCGTGGGGATGTACTCTGCAAGTCACCAGCATCGTGCATACGCATCACAGCTGAAAAGCATTCACTCCCTCCAGATGACCCTCCTTGGCTCCAGCTTCCACCTGGAGACCTCAACCCTGTAGTCCTAGCAACCCCACCTTCTCCTATGTTGTGTTCTGTTGCTTGCTCAGTCATGTCCAACTCTGCAATCTCATGGATTGTAGCTCCTCTAGCCCTTGGAATTCTCCAGGCAAGAATACTGGAATGGGTTACCATTCCCTTCTCCAGGAGATCTAACCAACCCAGGGATCGAACCTGGGTCTTCTGCATCACAAGAAGAATCTTTATTGCCTGAGCCACCAAGGAAACCCACCTCTCCTGCTGTTGCTACTCTCTGACTGGCCTCATTTTTCCCTGTCCAGCTTGTCAGCCCTTCCGTCCTCTGTACAAAGAATTAGCTGTATTGGAATGCCTCTGTTTTCAATAATAAGAGCACTTTGCTGTTTCTGTTTGGAAAGTAATTGATACCAAGAGTTTGCAAGAAGAATTCAGTTCAGTTTATACTGAGTACCTCCTGTCCCAAGCATTGTGCTACATACCAGGGAAATTATGATACAAAAGACATCATGTCTGCCTCCAAGGAGGTCTGGTTATAGTGAACAGATCATTTCAAGATTACATGGCAAGCATGACAACAAGGCAGAGGCCCTGGGGCTCTGGAAACACTGAGTCTGGTTCTTCGCTTAGCTGGATCTGGGGCTTGAGGAAAGCTTGCTAGAGGAGATGATGGTTGAATTGAACATTGTGGGATGAGAACCAGCCAGGTGGAAGATATTGGAAAGACCTTTCAGACAGAGGGGACAGCATGAATAACTGCACCAAAGCATTAAATCAAATGCCCTGTGTTTCTGAGGTTGAGGTCAGGGTGGGGAAAGATGGGGCAGATATCGACTGGAAGGTGGTATCACTAGACCTTAGGTATGAAGCCAGAGGACAGAAAAGGCAGTCAGAGATAGAAGGCAACTAGGGAGCTTAAATTCCCTTCTATGTACATTTGGGAGTAATTGAGGATTTTTTAAATAATGCGACAACATGGTCACATTTACAATTTATAATTTAGATGGATCTCTTGGGCCACACAGTTGTAGTAAGCAATAGCTCTACAAAAGCGAAGATAGAAAAAAGAAACGGAAAACACTACTTGAGCCAGATCATTCTAGTAATTCAGTTCAACCTATCATCATCAAGACTCTGGGTGGAAACCACCCAGAGAAGGGTGAAATTGTGAGGACATGTCATAAAATGATCCCTTATATGTGTGGCCTTTAAGTTTACTCAGTAACTTTAAATATCTCTCATAATTCTCATAAAAATTCCATTAGTTAGGTATTAGAATTCCCATTTTTCAGATGAGGAAACTGAGCCTCAGAAGGTAAAAGATTATGTTTCCTAACTGCTGAACTTAATATTTTTCTGCTCCCCATTATGTGATAGGATAAATTGATTTATCAGAAAGTTGAGTTTTCACTAGTTAGAGAAATAATATGGGGACTCTCATAAACACATACATTGGACTATTTTGTAATCAGTGCATAACCTCTTACCAGGCATGGGTTTGTTGGTGTTGTTGCTGTTGTTTAATTACTCATCTCATGGCAGATTTCATTTCCTTTGGGAATAGAGAATCACCATAGGTAACTGACTCAGCTTCTCTGGATTGGGACTGGCAGAAGACAGTAGGATGTAACCAATGGAAGTTCAAGTAAGACTTTAATTATCCTTCCCCCAACATAACAGAGGTGAGAATGTAGAAGATGTGTATAAGAGACAGATCTAAAGGTGAGGTGTAAATGCAACTTTCTGCCACCTTCTCCTCACTGTCTGCTACAAAGCTGCCTAGAATTCTCCACAGCAGGCTAAACCCCAGAGTCATTCTATTTTCTCTGAGTCCCAGCTCTTGTCAAAACCCGGGACTTGATGGCAATCCATAGGAAAGTAAAGCAGTAATCAGTGCTTAATATCGGATGTTACCTGTTAGTCTGAAGCTGTCTGATTAAAAGGGACAGAAAACTAACTTAAAGCCAAATGAAATGTGATGAGCACACAAAACAAGGGGAGGGCAGAAGAGTGTCTGGCTTCAGGGAATGATGGAAGGTGGGCATTTACACATTTTCATTAGCTCGCTCTCATGTTTGTACTCTGTCTGTGTCTCTATCTCTCCTTCTCCATCTCTCTCTCCCCTCCCACCCCTTCTTCTTCCCATCATGTGTTGCCCTCACTCCCTCCTTATAGTACATTTTCTCCATGAATGAGGTTAGGCCAAGCGAGTGCTGAGGAAGGCACAGTTAGATAACTCCAGGCTTGTACCAGTTCAGCTAGCAACCTAAGACAGGATAAAAAGTGTTTCCATGTAGAAAACTCCATGTGAAAATTCTCATTGACTTGGTTTGTGTCCCAAACCCATCCCTGGGCCAATCACTATAACCATGACCGTAACCCTAACCCAGGGGATGGGGTAATATAATAAAGCAGTCTAGGTCACATAATCACCTCTATGCCCTTGTGGTTAATGCAGTAGTCTCCCTGATCAGAATTAAATAAAAGTGACTGGGCAACTCCCCCTGCCCTCCCATTAAAAGAGGAAATAATGAATGATACCAGAATTAGGGGTGGATGAAAGAACTCAGAGGAAAAGGAAGTATCTTTTACAAAACATAGCTAAAACATGAGTCTTCCAGATTTTCCAATTCATGCTCCCCAATGGAAAGTCAAGGATAAAAGAGTCCTGTGGATTGAGTCTGCCCTGCATTCAGTATGAATCCATTTTCTTGACCACTCATTAAAGAAAATTTAAGATATTTTCCAAGTAGGCTTCTGTTAAGAACTAAGTGTTATCAAAGTTTGATAAATCCATGTAAATAAGATTATTCTTCAGTCTACCACTCTACATAAACATCATATGTTGATGCAAAAGGAAGGCAAAACTCTGAATCTATCATGCATCTTTTTGTTTAGAAAATGTAGGTGAGCCCTTATTATTATCATATTAATATGCTGCTGCTGCTGCTAAGTTGCTTCATTCGTGTCTGACTCTGTGCGACCCCATAGATGGCAGCCCATCAGGTTCCCCTGTCCCTGAGATTCTCCAGGCAAGAACACTGAAGTGGGTTGCCATTTCCTTCTCCAGTGCATGAAAGTGAAAAGTGAAAGTGAAGTCGCTCAGTCGTGTCTGACTCTTCGAGACCCCATGGACTATAGCCAACTGAGCTCCTCCATCCATGGAATTTTCCAGGCAAAAGCACTGGAATGGGCTGCCATTTCCTTCTCCAATCATATTAATATATATAATTGTATTATTATATTAATGTTATATATATAATATGTTGTTATTGCTCAGTCTCTAAGTCGTGTCCAACTCTTTGCGACCCCATGGACTGCATGCAACACGCCAGCCCTCCCTGTCCCTCACCATCTCCTGGAGTTTACCCAAGTGCATTTCTATTGAATCGGTGATGCCATTCAACCATCTCATTCTATACATATCAATAATTAGAGAAACGTNGATTTTTCCAGTAGTCATGTATGAATGTGAAAGTTGGACTGTGAAGAAGGCTGAGCACTGAAGAATTGATGCTTTTGAACTGTGGTGTTGGAGAAGCCTCTTGAGAGTCCCTTGGACTGCAAGGAGATCCAACCAGTCCATTCTGAAGGAGATCAACCCTGGGATTTCTTTGGAAGGAATGATGCTAAGGCTGAAACTCCAGTACTTTGGCCACCTTATGCGAAGAGTTGACTCATTGGAAAAGACTCTGATGCTGGGAGGGATTGGGGGCAGGAGGAGAAGGGGACGACAGAGGATGAGATGGCTGGATGGCATCACAGACTCGATGGACGTGAGACTGAGTGAACTCTGAGAGATGGTAATAAACAGGGAGGCCTGGCGTGCTGCAATTCATGGGGTCACAAAGAGTCGGACACGACTGAGCGACTGAATTGAACTGAACTGACCCACTCCAGTAATCTTGCCTGGAGAATTCCATGGACAGAGGAACCTGGCAGGCTACAGTCCATGGGGTCACACAGAGTCAGACATGACTGAGACTAACACGTTCACTTTCCTAGGATAGTGACTCCCACACCAGGAAAACACAAACCTTGGCTGGAGCCAGAGATTTACAGACTTATTTCCACCCCTAACAACTCCCATCAGTAACACTGATTCATTCAGGCAGCCACAATTCTGCCCACATTTGACAATCACTTTTTGACTTTTATATGCATGTATCCAGGCTCCACATCTTTGTCATAAATAAACTCTCTATCATCACAGAAGAACTGGAAGCTGGGCAGCTCTGAACTGTATCTCTTCTCTCTGGATCACATATGCCTTGAGGATGTTTGTGCAAGTAATACTCTAATCACCTATAAGCTCTATAAGCACACAGACCTTTCCCATCTTATCTACTACTGCAATCCCAGAATCTAGTATAATACATTTGCAGGGACATAAGAGATACTCAATAGATGATAATAGCTAATATTTATTAAACATGTACTGTGTGCCAAGGCACTGTTATAAACATTCCGAGGCACAAACCCATTTAATCCTCAAAGCAACCCTATAAGTTAAGTAGTATTATCTGCTTTTATGAGCTTCCCAGGTGGTACTAGTGGTAAAGAACCCGCCTGTCAATGCAGGAAATATAAGAGAACTAGGGTTCACCCCCAGGAGGAAGGCATGGTAACGTATTCCAGTATTCTTGCCTGGAAAATCCCATGGACAGAGGAGGCTGGTGGGCTATGCTCCACAGCATCACAAAGAGTCGGGCACAACTGAAGTGATTTAGCACACCTGTCTGCATTATAAGATACAGAATCTATAGCGCAGAACAGTTATGTAATTTGCCTATTGACATGCAGATCATAAGCAAAAAATGTGAGATTTGAATCCAGCTGATTGGTCAAGGAGCTGGTGCTCATGACCATGAAGTTACACTGCCTTCCATTGATTAAGTGACTGGGAACCCAGGTCTGTAAGCGGACAACTGCACGTCCTTTCGCCCTTTTAGCCTACCTCACATGAATCAAACACTGCCGTCCATTCAGGTAATGGTCCTTCTTCAGAGGATTTCACTCTCCTGTTTTTCCAGTGGTTCTCTATTTTGGGAGTAAAAAGACTTCAGTAGCCCAGGCAGCTTCACTTTCTCTTGCGTGAACCTGCAGTTCACTCTGTCTCCAGATCCCCTGACTGTACTTAGTGCTCAGATGTTTTCAGAAATAAAACAAGGACGCTGGGTGGCAATTTGTCACTTTTAGCAAAGCCAGCATCTTCTTTCAGGGTGACCATGTATTTCACAAATCTCTCAGTGATTATGTTTAAGCTGGATTCCTATGGAAAAAAAAAAANACTGTACTTAGTGCTCAGATGTTTTCAGAAATAAAACAAGGACGCTGGGTGGCAATTTGTCACTTTTAGCAAAGCCAGCATCTTCTTTCAGGGTGACCATGTATTTCACAAATCTCTCAGTGATTATGTTTAAGCTGGATTCCTATGGAAAAAAAAAAATCACTTTGGCTGTGAAACCCATCCCCTCCTTCAAATATCTGTTCCTATTCCTCATGAAGAAAAACAGAGGGGGAAGGAAATAAATGTTTTCAGCTTCAGCTGAATTTACACCAAGAGTTTCCTATCTCAGTAGTGCTGTGGTCTTCAAATGCACGTGTCTCTTTTATAATGGTTACCCAGGTGATTTTAGTCTCTCCAGAACATTCACCTTCTGATCCAGGTTTAAAAGGGACGATACCACTAAAAAGCTGCTTTAAACTTAAAAGCAGACCCTCGACGCTCAGAGAAAATGCTTATGAGAAAGAAAAACGATTTTGACCTGTATAGAAACATTTAAGGCTAAAATGGTTATTACTCTTCAAGAGCCCTGCAAATAGCCAACTTTTCCAGAATTGAAGAAAATTCAGAGACATTCTCACTGAATCCTGGACACTTCCTCTGTTTTCTAGCAAAGTAGATACTACGTCATTAGGCACATAACTGTAGTTTGGTCTCATCAGTTCCCCAGGCCATGAGCGAGCCAGCTAGACCCCAAATAACCCAACTGGATATGTTCATAGTCACTCAGCTATAAAATGATAGATATGTAGAACAGTACAGGACCATGCCATAAGATTCACACCTGCTCCACCTCTAAGGTTTCTCTTCCCTACACTATATCCACTCCTCTGGCAAGTTTTGTAGCTCTACTACAAAAACACAGAGGTCCCAAATCTATCCACTTCTCTCCATCAACACAACTGCCCTCCAATCCAAGCTATTGATACCCCTCTCCTATTTAGAAACATTTACCTATGGCTTCTCTGGTTCTGTTCTTTTCCTTTTTAGCAGCTTAGATTTCATTTATATCCCAGGAATTCACCCATTTAAATTGTAAACCCAATTTAGTGTTTAGTATAGCCACAGAGTTCAACAACCACCACCACTCTCTAATTTCAGAACATTTATATCACCATAAAAGGAAATCCTAAACTCATTATCATGGAAAAAGCAAGATAGTTCCAGAAAAACATCTATTTCTGCTTTATTTACTATGCCAAAGCCTTTGACTGTGTGGATCACAATAANGGACTCGATGGACATGAGTCTGAGTGAACTCCGAGAGATGGTGATAAACAGGGAGGCCTGGCGTACTGCAATTCATGGGGTCGCAAAGAGTAGGACACGACTGAGAGACTGAACTGAACTGAACTGAGCGGCCATTGTATGAGCAGCCTATTTAGATACTCTGTATCTTCTATTACAATCAGTAATTGACCACATGAGAAAGATGGAGGAGTCCCAGCTGTCTTAGCCCCCCAGTTTAAATCTTCCCGGCCTGGGCCCCAGACACATGGGCAAGTGAGCAAGCCTCCAGGTGACTCTAGGTCTCAGGTTTGCGCCACAACACCCCATGCTGAGTAGAGCAAGAGCTGAGCTGTCCCTTCCCAGAGCTGATGGAAGATTCATTCATAAAGTGAATTTGTTTTCTCCTACTTGGTTTGAGAGCATTTGTTATATTGTGATAGAGAATAAGAACAATAAAGGATTTTTTTAAATACCTGCTATACTTATAAAGTTGTGAAGCAGAGAATGTAGATGAAAGACTTTGTATGTTTTAAAAACTATGCAAACGCAAAGAGTTCTGGTAGGAAGATTCAGGTAACACACAAGCATATCTCTGAACATGATGGACCTTCCAGCTCTGTCCCACGAGGCAGCGGGATTTCTAAATCTGCTGACCCTGACTGGAGCTCTTCAGAGGCTCTTGATACAGTGAGAAATGAAGACTGGACAAAACATTCATAAAAATTCTGGCTCATTTTCAGCATTTTGTAATTAAAAATCAGTATTTTTATTGAAAATATACTTGGGATATCCACAATACAATCAAAGGGTTTATAAGAAGGAAATTCCTAGTGCACTGGAAATAGGCACAGTCTGATGAGCTTGCTCTGTCGTATCTCTGTGACCCAATGAATTCATCTGGAAATAGCGTCAAAAGTCTACGTTTGAAGCCATTGTGAATGTGAGTCCTGGGCAGTTAGGCCAGATCTGTGTTGGCGCTGAGCTGGGCGTGTTGGTCTTGTCTTCCCAGTTCCAACGGGCTGCTGCTCTGCCCCTGGTGACTGTGGCACCCTCCCAGAATTTGGTGTCTTTGCAGTGGCACCTGCTGCCCTCAGGCTCTGGGCTTCCTTGGGCTCCCCCACATCCGAGAGCTGTCCTCCTTTGCTGCCCAGTTTCTAAGGGGGCTAATCTCCCCACACACACCCTTTTCTGGTCTTTCTCCCTTCCCAGTCTCTCTCCTTGCAGGCCTCAGAGGTTCCTCTTGGAGCCGTTGTTGTCTCTCTGCCGCGCCGTTACGTCTCTCCTACTGTAAACTGTAACAGCCACCAGAACAGTGAATGTCTGTACAGTGAATTACAGTTTGCAGAGCATTTTCACAGACATCCTTGCCTCCAAGCCTCGCATCCAACAAATCATTATTATTCTCATGTAGTTATCATGATGATTTCAAGTTTACAGGAGAGGAACGAGGCTCTTAGAGGTGAAGTGACCTATCCGAGATCAAATGGCCTGTAAGTGGCGGTGCCTGGGCCCAGGCATTTGGAAGCTGCTTCCCCTCTTCCTTCCGTTCTGTCAGGCCGGGTCCCGGTGGGCAGACAGTGCGGCACCTCTTTANCAGGAGGAGAAGGGGACGACAGAGGATGAGATGGCTGGATGGCATCACGGACTCTATGGACATGAGTCTCAGTGAACTCTGGGAGTTCGTGATGGACAGGGAGTCCTGGTGTGCTGTGATTCATGGTGTTGCAAAGAGTCGGACACGACTGAGTGACTGAACTGAACTGAACTGAACTGAAACATTAAAAGTCACTTTCCCACTTTAATCCCACCTTCCCAGCTCCAGGTAACTGCTTGTCTATGTTCTGCCTCTGCCTATTTGTGGAATTATACAATACATGCTATTCTGTTACTGGATTCTTAGACACAGCATAACATTTTTGAGGTTCATCCAAGGTGCAGTTTGCATCAGTATTTCATTCCTTTTTACCGTCCAGGGGCATTTGATTATATGGCTGTGCCACAGTTCCTCTTTCAGTTCAGAAGGTGATGGACATTTGAGTTGGTTCCACTTTTTGGCAATTATGAATAATGCTGCTGTGAATATCTGAATGCAAGTTTTTACACAGACATATGCTTTCATTTGTCTTGGGTAGACACCTAGAAACTGAATTGCTAAATCACATGCAACTCTAACTCTCTAGTAACATTTTGAGAAACTACCATACCTTTTTCAAAGTGACTGCACCATTTTGCATTTCCAATCAGGAATTCATTAAGGGCTCCAATTTCTCTACATTCTCACAAACATGTGTTTTTCTCTGTCATTTTGATTATAGCCTTCCTCATGTGAAGTGGTATCTTATTGTGATTTTGATGTGCATTTTCCTTATGGCTATTGATACTGAACATCTTTTCATGTATTTATTGGTCATTAGTATACCTTCTTTCCTGGTGGCCTAGTTGATAAAGAGCCTGCCTCCAATGTGGGAGACCCAGGTTTGATCCCTGGGTCGGGAAGATGCCCTGGAGAAGGAAATGGCATCCTACTCCTATATTCTTGCTTGGAGAATTTCATGGAGTCTGGTGGTCTACAGTTCATGGGCTCACAAAAAGTCAGACACAACTGAGTGATTGACACTTTCATACCTTCCTGAAGAAATATAGCTATTCAAAACCTTCATCCATTTTTTAATCACTTTGTCTTTTTGATATTGAGTTGTAAGACTTCTATATATGGATGCACATACCTTATCAGATGTATGATTTGCAAATATCATCTCCTATTCTGCAGGTTGCTGTTTCACTTTCTTGATGGCTTCATTTGTAGCATAAAACTTTTAATTTCAATGAAATCTAAGTTATTTATTATTTTCTTTTGTCACATTTGCTTTTGGCATCATATTTAAGAAATCACTACGTAATTAAAAGGCACAAAGATTTACTCCTACACTTCCTTCTAACAGTTTTCATAGTGTTACCACTTCTGCTTAACATATAGATATACCATTATCCCAGTATTTGTTAATACAGACATTCTTCCCCCACTGAATTATTTGGCCCCCTTTTTGAAAACCAGTGGACAATAAACATAAATGTTTACTTTTGGACTGTAAATTCCATTCACTAATCTGTATGTCTACCCTTGTTCCAAAACCACAGTATCTTCACTATTGTAGCTTTGTGATAAAGTTTTGAAGTTGGAAAATGTGAGTCTTCCAATTTTCTCATTTCTCTACTTCTGCTCTTGCTACACAATATTTAATGGTTACCTCCATGTTAGATCTTGTTATTTAATGTGTCAATAAAATACACATATTTTATGTAACAATTTTAAGATATGTTTTGATAACTGTATTCTGATAGTTTTATCTTTTGCAATTCCACTTATGCCTAGAATTCTGTGGGATTTTTTGTACTTAATACCTTTCCTCAAAAAAACCTTTCTACTCCACAGCCTTAACCATATCACTCCCTGACAAAACCCTCCAACTACTTCCAATAACACAGAGTAAAATCCACTCCCCTTTTCTCTCCCCATTTACTTCACTAACCACGCATATTTCCACTTTTTCCATGCCCCTTGCTTCTAACCTCCCTGGCTTCTTTCTGATCTTAAAATCCAGGTCCTTTCCCACACAAAGCCTTTTGCTCCACCTTCTTCCTTAGCCTGGAATCTTCCTCCTAATGTTGATGGGTGGATCCACTTACCAGCCAGATCTTGGCTCTAGTCCAGCCTTCCTTTGTTTGTGACATCAATCCCTTTGGCAGTCTAGTAAAGTCTATGGACACCTTCTCAGAAGAATGCTTTAATGCCTAAAATAAAATATATAAAATAACAAAGAACACCAATATCAGGATGCAGCTATAAAAATATTATAATAGAGAAATAAATAAGAAATATCAAAATACATAATCCTCTCTAGTGCTATAATAAGTAGTAAGACCTAGTTGTTGGTCTCATAACTATCATCATTCTGAAGTAGAAAGGAGCATAAAAGACAATTTAAGATATCCACCAACACTGCAATGTAATATGAAAATATCTGTGATTTCCACTTGTGACAAGTCACAGGCATAGTTAATGGTAATTATGTTTTGTTGCCTACCATTATAATAAAAAATGCTATCTTTTATTAGCAATTACAGAAAATAGAGGTTTTTTTTTTTTTTTAAACCATCAGTTTAAAAGGTACCTTGAATTCTTTTCCAGTTTAAAACTTCAGTAATTATGGGGATGAACTTGGGAATCTGCTTTTTAATAAACTCTCAGTTGATTCTACTTTTTGCTCAACACTGGGAGAGAGAGAGACTTATGGGTGTTGCACGAGCTGTATTAAGAAGCCACGTTCCTCTGACTAAGTTCCTCTCACCCCATCAGGGGACCTACAATGCTATTACTATTATGGATTTGAGTTCAGGGGCTTTTGAGGAGAGCCATATTAAAAAACAGCTCTCTCTGGGCATCTTCTGCTAAAAATTGGAAAGAGAAGCTGAGCTGTAGACAGTCAGAGAGAGGCACTGACCATCTGGCCAGAAATCCTACAGACCCCAGAGACACCATGAGCCTGTTTACCAAAGAGGTGTCATCCTTGTAAGTCAACAAAGCTTCATGCTTCAGGCCTAAAAGATGGTTAAGGGCAAATCAAAGAGCCGGAGTCTCTGAATAAGAGGAACACATTGGCTCCCAACTGCAAAAAGAAAGCTACAAAATCTAAAATTAATCCACGGGTCAATTAAAAGTCTAAAAATGTAAAATCCAACTGTAACTAAAAATAAATTAATTAAGTTGAATGTAATGATGCCTCTAAAGTGAATGTGCTCAAGGTAGCAAAGTCTTAATATGTGTCTGGTACCCAGAACCATCCCCTCACCCCAGCAACATCCCACTGCAAGCCTGGAAACAGTGTCCCAGCGAGATCCAGGGATCTTATTGAATGAAATCTCCAAACTCTAAATCCCAAAAAGATATGGGAGGCCACATTATTTCTCCCATTCCAGTGTCAGTGAACTCTTCCCTCATCCTTTGGGATACCATCCAGGCTTTTCTAATCTCTAAAATGCCAATTTGTGCCAAGCCAGGACTCAACTTCAAACACCATTGGAGATCTGTAGGCCCCTTTGATTCCTGAAGCAATTCAGGCAGTGCCTTATGTAGATGCACTTTTAAAGGATCTATGATAGTGTTTGAAAATTTGTATATAAATTAAGTGTATTATTATACTTTTAACTATATAACATGTACCATATTATATATTATGTATACTATTATAATGCATGTACATATTATATATGTTTACATACATATGTATATTATATATTTTGTATCTACATCCAAATATAGACACATACTCCAAAATATGAAAATGGAAAAATTGAAAATGTTTTTCAAAGGAGAAAATTTATGATCCTTACTAAGTCCTTTTTGGCTCCTCCCTTCCGCAAAAATCTCTATTAAATGTGGCATGTGTTTTAAATATATTTAATATGATGTGAAACAGGACCTCTAAGAGTAAGAATTGCTAGAGCTCATGAAATTCAAATCCTTAGAACCAGGTAGGAAATAAAATGGAGACAGGTATAGAATGATGACCAATAACTGATTCCTGGAACCCACATGGGCTATAGAGTTTGGCAAGCACAAGCCTTTCCTGAAAGGGGAACTGATGACTTAGCCCTAGCTAACTGGTGTCTCTTGGAAAAGTAGGTTCAGCGTTGCCAGATTGTCCAGTCTCTAGAAAAATCAGAAATGTAGATTCCTATGTAAAATCTCCAATTTCCAAATGTTGACGACTACTTGAAGGTTTTTATAAACACTCTGGCCCACAAGCAAAAACTAGCCACACTGGGTCTGGAAGCATGAATTCAGAATGCTAATTCAAAACAAAACCAACTTTTTTTCAAAGCCAAAGACATTCCCCCCACCCCCAGGTGGTTGGGGCAGGCTCTGTGTCTAACTAGGTGGAGTGGGGGTAGGGTGCAGGAGCAAGCAGGACAGCGCGCCCTAAGTGACTTCAGCCTATATTTATAGGTCCATAATGGTGTTCAGTGTGAATATTATAAAATTATTTGAAGAATAATTAGTTCGATAATGAGTCTGCAGGTGAGAAGCAGCTGTTTTGCTCCTGGGCTTGGGGTCACTGTCTCTGCTGTGTGAAGAGTCAGCAGTAATTAGAAGAACCCATGGTGCCAAACTAAATTAAAAGTTTCTCAAACCGTTACTCACTGTATGATATAATTTTGTTTCATGTTCCCAGGATGAGGAAACTCGAATTAAGTCTCTATTCATTACAAAAATAGGCTAACTAATTTAAGGCTGTGAACTATCTGTTTGTCGATGGTACTGAATGGTTTCTATCCACTGTAACATATCATTCCTCATGGAAATAAATGGCAGTTGATTATATGCCAGTGGCTTATTTAATAGCACTCAATTGTACTGAACTCCGAAAAAGGTAATGGGTCTCGGTGGACCGTCCTGCCGGCTATTTTTCTGAAAATAAAATATTGATGTAATTGGATTTCCCACCCACACTGATCCTCAAACACACAGATGGGATCCGTTCAAGCAAAAACTGGGAAATGAAGAAACCATGATAATCACTGAATAAAGTTATTTCTTTCAGAATGTTTGGGGTGCACTTAATTAAGCTGCCCTGAAATCCATAAACAACTTCGGGACAGTGTTTTTCCTAAGTCATAGGGATTGTTGTTAAACTCCAAGAAAAGGCCAGGAAGGAGGAAAAAAAAAAAAAAATCTGTCAATGAACACTTAAGAGGAAAGAGAAGAAACCTTTAGAAAGATTTCATGGACCCTATCTTTATGATACCAGACCAAGTGGTTGGTTCTGCCAGTTTAATGAAGAAAATGCTACAAAACCAGTTGAACAGTATCTTTTGGAGAAAAAAACAAGTTTGTTAATTGAATCTTTCACTTTTCAACTTGGCATTTTGCTGTTGTATAGACATAGCTTTAATCACACCCTGCAAGCAGTCAATTTCCTGATATGACTGTATAAGTAAGACCACAAAGTTGAGCTTTTAATAAGATGGGCTTACTCTAATGAAAGTTCTTTAGGTCTTTCCTTTTAGCTTTTCTCTATTTTCTTTAGTCATCAACCTCTGGACTAATCTTGTTAACAGAATGTTTCTGTATGATTTTTTTAAATGTCTTCTCTGATCCAATCCAACTTGAGCAATTGAAATGCTTTCTTTCATCAGCATTCAAAAGGTAGCATTAGTAATAGCAACAGTAAAAGACTCAAATCCTTACTGAATTTTCCCATCATTCCAAAAATAAGATAAATAACTCTTAGAGTACTGAAGTTCTCAGCATCTGAGCAGTGAAATATTTTATGTCTTGAATGTAGACCACACCCTCACAAGAAGGGGATTAGTCAAATGGTGCCATCAAAGGTAATTTAGAGATCTGCCAGGTTTTTCTGCCATTAAAGCAAACAAAATGGCTTCCCTCCCATCCTATACAATGTCTCCTTGTATGAACAGATATTCATGCTGGAGCTGTTTCTCCTAAAGTAATGTAAACAATGGCTTGTAAATTAGATCAGACTTTAAGTACATTGGAGAACTTGACAATTCAAAGAACTTTGTTGTGAAACTTTTCGCAAAGTGAATTTTCTGTGAATTTAGAAAGTGTGTTTTTACCTCCTCCGATAGATGAGATATAATTAAGAAAAGCAGGTCCATGGTCACAAGAACTGGGCCCTAGTCCAACTCTTTTACTGACCGGCCAGGTAATCTTAGAAACCTTGCTAAACCTCTCTAGACCTCAGTTTCCTCATAAGTGAAAGAAGGATCATTTCTACCTTCCACAGTCTTCAAAGAATTAAATAAGTTTCTTTTAAAATATGAAGGTATTTGTATACTGTAATAAACAGTTAGTGCCATGCAGTATAGTTGTTATTAATAATTATGGTCAGAGTGTGATAGGGAATGGTGTTGGGCAGACAACAATGAAACTATAGGAGGATGTACATTCCCAACCTGACCCTTCAAAGCCCCCCCTCCCTGGGAATGGTATCCTAGTTTGAAGAGATCTGTAAAGGTCATTCTCCTGACCCTATTAAAATGTCCTCACAAGGGACTTCACTAGTGGTCCAATGGCTAAGATACAAGGCTCCCAATGGCAAGGTCCAGGGTTCAATCCCTGGTCAGGAGGACTAGATCCAACATGCTGCAACTAAGAGTTCCCATACTGCAATTAGATCAAAGATCCCACACGCTGCAACTAAGACCTGGCACAGCCAAATACATCTACGTGCATGCCTGCATGTCAAGCCATTTTAGTTGTGTCCGACTCTGTGCAACTCTATGGACTGTAGCCCATCAGGCTCTTCTGTCCATGGGATTCTCCAGGCTGGAGTGAGTTGCCATGCCCTCCTCCAGGGGATCTTCCCAAATCAGAGATGGGATCTTGTCTCCTGCATTGGGAGGTGGGTTTTTACCATTAGCGCCACCTGGGATATTTAAATGTCTTATCAAAACCCAGTTTAACTGGAGATACCCTCTGAAAATGCAGTTAGTCTTTGGATATGCACATAGATGGAGAACCTTGGCATATTATTAAATTAGCACTAGAAGGAGTCCCTTGTGTTTCCTGGGGCAAATGAGGGAAAATCCAGCTTCATGTTTATAACACTTTAGTCATTCATTTCTTTTTCTCTGGGGATTCTTATGCACATTTTCTACAGTAAAGTGGTAATTGGTAAATTTTTAAGATTTTATTTTTCCCTCTTGATCAATAGAGAAATGTGACTATGGTGGGCAGGTAGGCATCCAAATGGCCATGCAGATACATGAGGGAGTTTATACAAATTAGTATGCCAAGAGTCTAATATTAGTATTAATGGGCGAGCCATATTCATTCCTCCAATTGTATTCTTTAAAAAAATGTACCAACACCTTATAAATGTCTAAATCAAGCCTATGTAAGGGTATTTTTTGAAGCCACTTAATAGGAGAACAATGACTAGTAAAAGAGGTCTAAAATTAGTTTCTTATACCAGGCCTTCCCAAGAAGTGGTAAAACTGAGCACATGGGAGGTCTTACCCTGCTCTCTTCTCCCTGAAACCTTATGTAACCTGTGAGGAGTTGTTTAACCTGTGTTTGTCTCTTTTCTCTATAAAATCAAAAGGGGGGACTAAGCTTAAATTCTCAGACTTAAAAAATACAAAAGACGAGTTGCTTGTTTTAATCCAAAACCAGGCTATAGGCAAAATACATTAGATCACAGCATGAAGATTATCACAGAATCAAAGGATCTTAACATTTAGTGCTGAGCAGTGGTGTGTGTGTTTAGGGGGATGGGGGGGGCAGTATTTGAATAAACCATTGGTGGTCTGGTTACATAGTCTCTCCAGAATTTGAGTACCTTGGGTCAGTCTTCCAAGGCCTGATCTTTCTGAATTCCAATGGCAAGACTCACTCTGAATACCCCCAAATCTGAGGATTCCAAATTTCCAAGTGTGAGTGAAGGTCCAGCCTTATCAAGGTCCATTGTCGGGGGACTCCTCTGGCCATCCAGTGGTTAAGACTTCTCCTTCCAATGCAGGGGGTATGAGTTTAACCCCTGGTTGGGGAGCTAAGATCCTACCTGCCTCATGGCCAAAAATTCAAAACATAAAACAGAAACAATGCTGTAACAAAGTAAAGACTTTTAAAATGGTCTTTAAAATGGTCTACTTATTAAAAAAAATTTTAATAAAAAATTTAAAAATCAAGGTCCTGTAAATGGCAAAGACCCTACTTTCATAGCCACATTCATGCTGTACCATCCACTCCTACCTATTATCCCATAGTGCTTTTTACTCCTCTCTTAACCATAAAAAACAAAGCTTGCATTTGTAAAATCTTTGAAGGTTTATAATGTACCTATACCCACAGACACATTATCACACAGGGAAGAGATTATTCATAATTTTCAGAGGAAGAAATAATTTCTAAGGAGTCAATTAATAGCTTCATGCTTTCCATTACAAGTAAGAGGTAAAACCTAATCTAGAATTCTTGTAGAGAAGGATTCCATGAATTGGTCAGAACACAAGGCTCTCTATGTCTCTAAAACTAGGGTATTCCGTTGCTTCTTTAGAGGACCCCAAAATGTGTCACACAATAATGTCTACTGTAATCTGGAGCAAATAACCCACATTTAGTTAATACTTCCTGAATTACTTGGACTATTTGTGAGCGCCTTCACACACTGCCTGCAATGCAGGAGACCCGAGTTCAATCACTGAGTAGGGAAGATCCCCTGGGGAAGGGAATGGCAACCCACTTCACTACTGTTGCCTGGAAAATTCCATGGACAGAAGACCTGGCAGGCTACAGTCCATGGGATCGCACAGTCGGACACGACTGTGTGACTAATTTTCCTTTCCTTTTCTTTTTCACCCATCCTCCTTCTTCCCTGTGATGATTCAGCATCTAGCTTGGTAGAGTTCCAAGACTTCCCACACAAACAGCTCCATTCAGAGACTAAACCAGCAACTTTCCAACCCAAGACAAAGGCAGCAGACGCCTTGTTTAGAAGATGTTATGATTATGTCACTGCAGCTCAGAGAATGTATCTAGTCCCTTAACCTCCCCACATCACAGCTCTCAATCCCAGTGTTACCTACCTTGCCTGTTTCTGTGCTGTGCTGTGCTTAGTTGCTCAGCCTCTAACGTTTCTGATCTGCTGCCAAATCCTCCCATTCTGTCTTGGCTTTGCCAACACAGTCTGCTCATTCATTGATTTTGGTCACTACCCAGACTGTTGTCTCTGGCACTCCACAGCCAGGTATCCTATTTGGCTAGAAGGAGACATAGAAAAAGCAGGGCTGTCTGCTGCCATCAACCACAGTATCATTAGTGTTCTTATTTCAATATGCATGACTACATACCTCCCAAAACTCAAATATTAATTGCAGCTGCCCCCAAAATGGATGCTTCTATAGAGCCTTATGTGGGTGCAAGAGTTTAGCCAGGAGCTGGCAACTTGGTAGACAGATACTTAAGTGGTCATGGGCTCATGAGCACCCCGCCCACACCCAGCACCTACAGCCTTTGAGTCAGGCCCAGGGCATGTGCGTGTGTGCTGAGTTGCTTCAGTCATGTCTGACTCTTTGCAACCTCATAGACTGCAGCCTGCCAGTCTCTTCTGTCCATGGAATTCTTCAGGTAAGAATACTGGAGTGGGTTGCCATTCCCTTTTCCAAGGGATCTTCCCAACCCAGGGACTGAATCCGCAACTCTTAAGTGTCCTGCATTGGCAAACAGGTTCTTTACCACTAGCACCACTTGCAAAGCCCCAGAATTTGCCACAGCTTTAATTCATAAAGTTTTCCCTACAATTCTGCATCTCTAGATTAATTTGGTTGAACTTTTAAGTACTTGCACCACCATTTTCTCACATATTTATATATCTGACTTCACATTGCTCTGGTCTCCACTCAAATGTTAAGTCCTCAGAGGAATCCTCTACCCACTCTGAATAACCACTGAAAAATAAGCCTTACCTCTCCCTCCATCATTCCCTATCCCATTGCTGTGATCATTTGCTTCCCAGCACTGATAACTCATTGATTTTTTTTATTCCCTCTTTACTATCTAGCTGCCTTGCCTAGGATGGCAGCTATCTGCCTTGACTAGGATGGGAGCTCCATGGGGATAAAAAACCTTTGTCCATTTCATTCATACTCTAAAAGAGCTCCAGGCATAGAGAAGGTTTTCAATAAATGTTTGTTTTAGTAAATGAATGGATGGATGAATGGACTGCTGGATGGATGGATGATTTGGCTATAAAAGAGTGAATACATCACAGCAGGTACTCTTATACATGCCAAGCACTGTACATAGCACTTTTCATACATTATCACAGTGATTTTCAAAAATATCTTTTTTATTCAAGCAAAATTTAATAAAAAACACTATATATGACCCAGACAAAAAACACACAAAAAGCCAAAAGAAATAGTGATAGGTGACCAGCCACTTCTGCCTATTCAGAGTCTTATATCTTATTTAATTATTTTTTATCAACACTGTTAGATGTGAATTATCATCAGTCCCATTTTATAGATTTGAAAACTGAAGCTCAGGAAAATTAAGTCCAGGTTCACTTGTTCAAGTTTATATAAGCTAACAAGTCACAGGACAAGGTTGTAAACCAATTCTGTCTGGTGCTAACTTTCTAAACCAGGATTCTAAGGAGCCTGCACATCCACAGAAATCTCAGGGAACTCTTTCCAGAATAAGTTAACTAACATTAGGTTGGTATTTTCAGAGCTTATTTGAATAAGACTGGAATAGCTTATTGTAGTGTTTAATAATTAATTGCTGTAGGTATATGAAGAATGACTTTCTCTTAATGAAAAATTTCAGGATTATATTATAATGTTAATATTCTCAGAAAGTACTCTCGTGTGATATGGACCTCACTGTTAATGGGAGAAAGTATATTCATATTTTTTTCACAGATAATTCTTGAAAGCCAAAGTATTTAAGAACCTTCATTGAGGCAAAATTCTATTATATGAGAAGTAGCTGCTTGGCAATTTCTAAGAATTTAATAAATCTCTCCAGGAAAAAAGTTAGTTTCAAAGGAAAATTTCAAAAGGGACTCAAGAATTCTGTTTTCTTGTATTTGCATTACAAATAAAGAATGTTGGGGCTGACTGTGAGAAGTCAGAGAAAACAAGAATGTTCATTTTGCATTATTTGATGAGTGGTATTGTGTTACCATTCTTTTTCCTTTAATATGAGAAGCCCACAGGTTTCATAGTGCAGATTCGTAACTACAGAACACACATAAAGAGGTCTGTGGAATATAACTTTCACCGAGATACACTGTCTTCGAGTTTTTCAGATGACTTCAGTGAGAAAAGATGGCTGCTATTACCAGGTCCAGGAATGGCTGCCTTGCAGGACTTACACTCCATCTTCTTTTACACTTTTACTTTTAGAGAATGTGATCCACATTCTGTGTGGGGGGGGGGGGCATGCACGCGTGCCAGTGCAGGAGATTTAAGAGATATGGGTTTGACCGTTCATCCCTGGTTTGGGAAGATCACCTGGAGGAGGGNCTGTGATGATTCAGCATCTAGCTTGGTAGAGTTCCAAGACTTCCCACACAAACAGCTCCATTCAGAGACTAAACCAGCAACTTTCCAACCCAAGACAAAGGCAGCAGACGCCTTGTTTAGAAGATGTTATGATTATGTCACTGCAGCTCAGAGAATGTATCTAGTCCCTTAACCTCCCCACATCACAGCTCTCAATCCCAGTGTTACCTACCTTGCCTGTTTCTGTGCTGTGCTGTGCTTAGTTGCTCAGCCTCTAACGTTTCTGATCTGCTGCCAAATCCTCCCATTCTGTCTTGGCTTTGCCAACACAGTCTGCTCATTCATTGATTTTGGTCACTACCCAGACTGTTGTCTCTGGCACTCCACAGCCAGGTATCCTATTTGGCTAGAAGGAGACATAGAAAAAGCAGGGCTGTCTGCTGCCATCAACCACAGTATCATTAGTGTTCTTATTTCAATATGCATGACTACATACCTCCCAAAACTCAAATATTAATTGCAGCTGCCCCCAAAATGGATGCTTCTATAGAGCCTTATGTGGGTGCAAGAGTTTAGCCAGGAGCTGGCAACTTGGTAGACAGATACTTAAGTGGTCATGGGCTCATGAGCACCCCGCCCACACCCAGCACCTACAGCCTTTGAGTCAGGCCCAGGGCATGTGCGTGTGTGCTGAGTTGCTTCAGTCATGTCTGACTCTTTGCAACCTCATAGACTGCAGCCTGCCAGTCTCTTCTGTCCATGGAATTCTTCAGGTAAGAATACTGGAGTGGGTTGCCATTCCCTTTTCCAAGGGATCTTCCCAACCCAGGGACTGAATCCGCAACTCTTAAGTGTCCTGCATTGGCAAACAGGTTCTTTACCACTAGCACCACTTGCAAAGCCCCAGAATTTGCCACAGCTTTAATTCATAAAGTTTTCCCTACAATTCTGCATCTCTAGATTAATTTGGTTGAACTTTTAAGTACTTGCACCACCATTTTCTCACATATTTATATATCTGACTTCACATTGCTCTGGTCTCCACTCAAATGTTAAGTCCTCAGAGGAATCCTCTACCCACTCTGAATAACCACTGAAAAATAAGCCTTACCTCTCCCTCCATCATTCCCTATCCCATTGCTGTGATCATTTGCTTCCCAGCACTGATAACTCATTGATTTTTTTTATTCCCTCTTTACTATCTAGCTGCCTTGCCTAGGATGGCAGCTATCTGCCTTGACTAGGATGGGAGCTCCATGGGGATAAAAAACCTTTGTCCATTTCATTCATACTCTAAAAGAGCTCCAGGCATAGAGAAGGTTTTCAATAAATGTTTGTTTTAGTAAATGAATGGATGGATGAATGGACTGCTGGATGGATGGATGATTTGGCTATAAAAGAGTGAATACATCACAGCAGGTACTCTTATACATGCCAAGCACTGTACATAGCACTTTTCATACATTATCACAGTGATTTTCAAAAATATCTTTTTTATTCAAGCAAAATTTAATAAAAAACACTATATATGACCCAGACAAAAAACACACAAAAAGCCAAAAGAAATAGTGATAGGTGACCAGCCACTTCTGCCTATTCAGAGTCTTATATCTTATTTAATTATTTTTTATCAACACTGTTAGATGTGAATTATCATCAGTCCCATTTTATAGATTTGAAAACTGAAGCTCAGGAAAATTAAGTCCAGGTTCACTTGTTCAAGTTTATATAAGCTAACAAGTCACAGGACAAGGTTGTAAACCAATTCTGTCTGGTGCTAACTTTCTAAACCAGGATTCTAAGGAGCCTGCACATCCACAGAAATCTCAGGGAACTCTTTCCAGAATAAGTTAACTAACATTAGGTTGGTATTTTCAGAGCTTATTTGAATAAGACTGGAATAGCTTATTGTAGTGTTTAATAATTAATTGCTGTAGGTATATGAAGAATGACTTTCTCTTAATGAAAAATTTCAGGATTATATTATAATGTTAATATTCTCAGAAAGTACTCTCGTGTGATATGGACCTCACTGTTAATGGGAGAAAGTATATTCATATTTTTTTCACAGATAATTCTTGAAAGCCAAAGTATTTAAGAACCTTCATTGAGGCAAAATTCTATTATATGAGAAGTAGCTGCTTGGCAATTTCTAAGAATTTAATAAATCTCTCCAGGAAAAAAGTTAGTTTCAAAGGAAAATTTCAAAAGGGACTCAAGAATTCTGTTTTCTTGTATTTGCATTACAAATAAAGAATGTTGGGGCTGACTGTGAGAAGTCAGAGAAAACAAGAATGTTCATTTTGCATTATTTGATGAGTGGTATTGTGTTACCATTCTTTTTCCTTTAATATGAGAAGCCCACAGGTTTCATAGTGCAGATTCGTAACTACAGAACACACATAAAGAGGTCTGTGGAATATAACTTTCACCGAGATACACTGTCTTCGAGTTTTTCAGATGACTTCAGTGAGAAAAGATGGCTGCTATTACCAGGTCCAGGAATGGCTGCCTTGCAGGACTTACACTCCATCTTCTTTTACACTTTTACTTTTAGAGAATGTGATCCACATTCTGGGGGGGGGGGGGGGGGCATGCACGCGTGCCAGTGCAGGAGATTTAAGAGATATGGGTTTGACCGTTCATCCCTGGTTTGGGAAGATCACCTGGAGGAGGGCACAGCAACCACTCCAGTATTCTTGCCTGGAGAATCCCATAGACAAAGGAGACTGGTGGGTACAGTCCATCCCAAACTGAAACTCACCGAAACCCATCAAACAGTCAACTTTCTATAACCCCAATCCTCCCCATTCCCTGGGAACCACTGTTCTACTTTTTGTCTCTATGAATTTAACTACTAAAAATTTTTTGACTATTCAAGTGCCTTATGTAAGTGAAATCATTCAATATTTGTCCTTTTGCCACCCCATATTCTTGGTATTCTTGACTTTTATCACCTTCAAAATGAGGGACATTCTTCAGGGTCCACAATAAGGTTACAGTCTTTGCAGCATGACCCATAGGTGACACTGAAAAGGTTATTTTTTTTTAATGCCTGCTTTACCCACTCAGTAGTAATAATGCCAATCAATCTGCAACATTTTGTCAAGTTACCAAGATTAGATCATTTGGTCTTTCCTTTATTAAAGAAAAAGTAGGGAGAGGGGTTAATAAATTCCACTCTTGAGGATGGAAAATTAGCAGTTGACCCAAATCATCTTACAGAACAGCCTAGAAAGTCAGGCTCTGTGGTCGCAGTCACGGTGGGAAGGGACCAAAAGAAATAAGAATCCTTAGTCCGACAGCTTTGTGAGTTTTTAGAACTTTGTTTATGAACTTTACCTCTGTTACCTTGTCTTGTAGCCTTTTCCCAGCGATGGAAAAATGGAGAGAAAAAGAAACAAGATGTGTAATGGAGGTAAGAACTCATGAAGAAGCAAGGAAGGAGGAAGCCTAGTGTGTCCATTTCTTTCTGCAGCTGGTCTGGAAAAATGAGAACCTAGACAATGGACAATTACAAATTGGCAGCTATGGAGAAGAGAGGCAGGAAGGTGGCTTACAGATTCCCAGAAAGATGTGACCAGGATTGAAAGCAAAGCCCTTTGGAGTGACCTGAAAAACACCTCTGCCAGTCCCTGGTCAGTCTGGGGACAGCTGTTGTGGTCTCATCAGCATGGCCATAGGCTCCTCTGGAAGAAGTCAGAGCACAGGGCTTCCTCTAGTGCCTCAATGGTTGAACAGTTAGAACCAAGAGATGACCTTTTTCCAGTGTCTGCCCAAAATATCTGCAATAGGACATTGATGGTCTCACAGAATTTAGCCAACAGGAGTGTGTGTGAGAGAGAAAGGGGCAGGAAAGAGACAGAGAGGGACAGAGAGGGACAGAAAGAGAGAAAGACAGAGAGTGAAAGGAGGAGGAGAAATGGGAGGGAGAAGTGGTTTTTAAAGAGAAAGATCCTGCTTGAATAATTCCCAATTTACCACAGCCCCCAGTAATTCTGTCCCTGACGGCTCAGTTGGTAAAGAAACTGCCTGCAATGCAGGAGAATGAGGTTCGATCCCTGGGTCAGAAAGATCCTCTGGAGAAGGAAATGGCAACGCACTCCAGTAATTTTGCTGGGGAAATCCCATGGACAGAGGAGCCTGGCAGGCTACAGTCCATGGAGTCCCAAGAGTTGAACACAAACTAGCAACTAAACCACTACCACCAATACTGCTAATCACGTGGTACTCAGTCAGTTTCCATCCCAGTTTTTGCTTCCTCAACTAAACAATCAAGGTCGGAGTCTGTGGATTTCTCTGATGCTATGTGGACTCCTATTGGTCTTGGTGTTGAGTTTTAGGGATATTCCATTGTATTTCTCAACTCAAATATTGATCTCTCTGCCTTTCTCCTTTGCCACACAGATAACATAAGTTGTAAGGGCAAGAACTTAACAAGGGGAAAACAGAGCTGATTCACATAATCAGTTATTACATCATGCTGCTCCTATTCACACTTTGAGAGAAGTGCTTTGCTCATCAGAGATCCACTACAAGGGCAGAGGAAAAATGCATCAATCCTCAGGTTAGGGTCAGCTAATGTAGGTAAGAACTGCCTTGCACTTCACCCTTCTCCCCACTTCTCACTTCTGTCAGGGGTCCCGACTTGCTGTTATCTATCCCATCGACTTGCCAGGGACAAGATCTAACCGTGATTTAAGACCAGTACAATAGGAAACGGACAAGGAGATTTGCATAAGTTTCCTTGGGCTGCCATAATGAAGTACCATGTATTGGTTGCTTTTAAACAACCAAATGCATCCTCTCACAGCTCTGGAAGCTAGAAATCCGAAATCAACACTTGAGGGCTGGGAGCGGGCACCCTCTGAGATTCTGGGTAGGCCTCTTTCCATTCCTCCTTAGTTTTCAGTGTTGGTCATCCATCCTTGGCATCCCTTGACTTGCAGTTACATCATTTCAGTCTCTACCTCTGTGGCCACCTGGACTTCTCCACATGTCTCTCTCTACATGCAACATTTTCCTCTTCTTAAAAGGACATCAGTCATACAGGGTTAGGATTCACCCTAATGACCTCATTTTAGCTTGATTACATCTATAAACGCTCCATTTCCAAATAAGGTCTCACTGGTTCTGAGGGTTAAGATTTCAACATATATTTGGAAGGACACAATTCATACCATAACAGACTTTAACCTCATATTCTTTCTTCACTGAGGACTCAGCCTACTTGTCATCATTTTGACTTGTTGGTTCCAAACTCATTCCCCAAGACTTTAATTCTCTGTTACCAGCCTCTTCTTTCTGTGTTGCTTTTCTGGTTGACAAATTTGACTTCTATTTACTGTCCTGCACTTGAAAAACATATTGATCCTGTGGCATTTGTCTGTCTACTCAGACTTTGAAGCTAAGATTTGTGATTTCAGGGAATAATCCAGGCCTGTTTCCAGCACCAGGTCCATAGCTCTGTGATAGCCACCGTGTCTAAGCCCAACCCCAGATCCAGCCCCTCCCCTGATTCACCACCTCCACAGTCTTCTTACACTTCCCTTTACTAGACCTCAAACTGAATTCTACCATCTGCCAGGCCTGACACAATCAACAAGAGCATTCCAACTAGAGTAAAATTTTCTAATTTGCTTTTTATATATCTCAAATTAGGATTATGTTCACAATGTTTAAAATGGTAACCCCTGCCTCATGTTATTCTCATACAGCTTTAGGTATCTATATATGTTTACCATAGTTTCTCAAACTCATTTTGAGAAGTAGGAAAAGTTAGCTAACTTTATGGCAGGGCAGCAAATAGTTTAGACAAATGGAGAAGCCAATTATGAGGAAAAAATTATGTAATTTCTTCAAAGGTCAAATAATTAAATCATTTAAGGTTTACATCAATGAAAACATAAATGGAAAGCTGTAGCGATTTTCCAAATTTTGTTTCTTTAAATAAGTCTTAGCCACAAAATATTTGAAGGAAATTTTTTAACTTTAATTACTTGATCAACTCATTTACCATTTTGGTATAAACTTGGTCTAAAACTATACCCACATACAGGAGCAAACACAGCTAGTCTATTAGCCCACCATACTCTTTCTAAACAATAGTGCCAGCTTAATTTAGAAAGATTTGATTATCTCTCAAGTCCACAAAAGTCAAACACTTTTCTAAACAGCCACAATTTCCATTCCTTCAACACAGAGAGACGACCAATGATAAAATTAAACACTGACATTGCCAAGAGCCATGTCATCTTTCAGCTGTAAAAATCCTGTTACTTACAGTTTATAAAAAGATTATCAGCTTAGCCATGCTTATGGTCCACAAATACAACTTAATGACATCATTTGAGTCTTCCAATTGGCCACGTACATGACCTCAAAGAAGAAAATCAACAATCTTCCCACTATTAGTCATTCTAGTTATTGATGTGTGCATGTCTCTAATCCGCCTGGTCCTCCCTTGTGACGCTTTAAAATAAATCATCCTCATTTGGGTGGAAAGAAACTCAGAAAGTACAACTGACCAGCACATTTTCACTTCCATCCAATCCAGACAACTCTTCAGCCACTCCTTTTGCTCATGGGGCCACCAGAGACTAAGCGGAACATTTCCATCCTCTGCCAAAAACACGTGCCAGTGTTTACTAGGACTTCTGCAAAATAATTTTCCAGAATAACTTTTCAAAAGCAGAATGCTCCGTTGACTTACAAAAGCCTAAAATGGAATAATAGGAAAGAAACAGACAGTCCCAGATGTGCAAGTTATCAATTGTAGGCACAGGATGAGTAAGCCTTACATATTTCAACTAAGTTGGAATTACAACAACCTCATTTCTCTTGGTGGCTGCTCTAAAATGAAGATGTGCTTTGTTTTACTTTCATAACAGAGAGTGTTCTTGGCTGGATCAAAATGTTGCCATGAAGGCTTGAAGATGCTGCCTCACCAACTGATTTGTCACAGTTCTAAGCCATGTCTACCTGACTTTGCTGAGCTGAACGATGTTAGATGACCTTTCTATGAATTCATTCATTTAACCATTCTGTTCACCATCATTTAGTGAGCACTTATCATATGCAAAGCATTGACCTAAGACCTCTGAATTCACAGATGAAGAAGAAAATACTCCTTCTTGCAAAGGAATCATAATCTTGTAAAAAACTTCTCTAACCTCATATGTATTGCCTTTGTATCAGTCAGGGTTTTTGAGTTATAAGCAATAGAAACTTTCTCTTGCTTTCTTACATCTGGGAACAGGGCAAAAATAAGCTTCAGAAAGGACAGGAGCCACATGCTTCATGATTTTCTAGATTATAAGAAAAAGTAGAGCAAGTTTTCAGGTTCCTGCATTTTAAGTGAATGTTCTCTATTTCCAGTCTGTCACACCACTTTGGATTCTAATTAACTTATATTGTATCACATATGAGGTAAGGGTGAGTTACACTGAGTGACAGACTCACCAAGATTGTCTCTAACAAAGGAAAGCAGTTTTCCCAAAGCAAATTCAAGTGCTCTTTCTAGAACAGAGCAGACTCTGGGCAAGCAGAATAGCCCTGCCTAAATCTTCATTCCTCCCATATTCCAAAGTGTGCTTTTTCCATTGTGAAAGCCACTTAATACTCCACCTGAGGGCTGACTTGCCTTAGGCTTTGAAAGAGGCCCAGTCCAACAGTTCAGAAAATCAGTAGTAATTCAGTCTTGCCTCAAGTCTCACTCAGTCCTTATACTTGACTCATAGCTGGGCTTTGCATTGGTGCTGAAAACCTGAGTGTCAGGGACCTAGCATCCATCATCTCAGCATCCCTTGCGCCCAGAGCAGGACCTGCTGCAGGAGTACTTAGGAACTGCCTGATGGTTGATGCATTTTCAGCACTGGGTCCTGTCTTCTTTGTGTTGCCACCTCTGCCCTAATAACCTGTCTAAGTATTTTAATCCCTATCAAACTAGGGTCTTGTCTCCCCAGCCTGACCTCCCTCCTTATTTCCACCTAAAAACTGGAATTCTGCACTTAAGTATGGGCAGCAAAACTGGGTGGTTAAGAAGCAACTCTGTTGAGTCAGAAAAGGTTGAGTTAAACCCAGATTCTTTCACTTACTATGTGATCTTGAATAAATTGTACCTTTTAAACTGCAGCTCCTTAAAATGGGTACAATAATATTTACCTCCTTAGGTTGTTACGGAGATTAAATGAGATTAGTTATTTAAACATTACTTAGCACAGTGCCTGGCCTAGTAAAATATTTAATAAATCACCTTTGATCTTCCAACCAAACATTTCGTAATTTTACATGTTAATGTCATATTGGTGCTATTTGACTCTTTGGATTTCAAACCCCCTGTTTATATGCACCTCCAAGTCTTGACTACTCCCATGATTCAATTTTCCACCTCCTACGATATGGATCGGCCCCAGCAAGTGATATCCAGACTTTTTACAATGGGCTGTGGCTGCCCTGCCAGCACCGAATCCCCATGGCCGAGCTCATTCCTTTCAAACAACCAAGTTTCCTCCCCTGCAACTTCACAGGCTCAGGCTCAAATCTTCCTCAGCCCTCTCCCTCCTCGCAGCCTGACAGGCATGACCAAGGGACTTGGCCCTTCAGATTTACTCATCCTCATTACAACTGTTGTGAAAACAGTTTGGTCTGCTTCCAAAGAAGCAACTCTCCCAGGGCTGCTCAATACTCACCAAATTGCAGAGCAATTTCTGATTTTTTTTTTTTTGCTATAATTATTGGAATAAATCCTTAGTTACCTAAACTTAGAGAAGGACTTTTGCCCTCTTCAGCAAATAGTTTATCTAAACACATAGATCAATGTCTACATGCCAAGCACTAGAATTGTTGTTCAATCACTCAGTCATGTCCAACTCTGCGACCCCATGGGCTCCAGCACACCAGGCTTCCCTGTCCTTTACTATCTCCTGGAGCTTGTTCAAACTCATGTCTATTTAGTCAGTGATGGCATCCAACCTTCTCATCCTCTGTTGCCCCCTTTTCCTTTTGCCTTCAGTCTTTCCCAGCATCAGGGTCTTTTCCAATGAGATCGCTTTTCGTATCAGGTGGCCAAAGTTTTGGAGCTTCAGCTTCAGCATTGATCCTTCCAATGAATATTCCAATTGATTTCCTTCAGGATTAACTGATCTGATCTACTTGCTGTCCAAGGGACTCCAAACAGTCTTCTCCAGCACTGCACTGGAGGTAGAGATGCTTAAGACACAATGCTCTTCCTATGGAAAGAGGACATCAAGCTAGAAGAATCACAGAGACACCATTGCTCCTCATCTCCTTCCATTTTAACTAGCAAGCAATGATAATATCGATATCCTAAAAAATAATATTAATAATTCTTATTAATGAGTAATAAAGATACAACTTAGGTTGGATTTTTAGAATGCTCTTTGGCAATGACATTTACAGAAAAATACAATTTTAAGAGTAGATTTCAAGACTTTTCACATCCAGTGCCCAGATCAAGAAATAGAACATTGGCAGAACATCAGTAGCCTTCCCTTGCTCCTTCTCAACCACTCTCCATCACAGGGAACCACTGACCTGGTGGTGAAGCTTGCATGGATTTATACAGCAGGAACTTTTGGATTGGCTTCTTTCACTCATCACTGAAGCTGTGAGATTCATCAACGAGATTACTTGTCACTTCAATTTGTTCATTCTCATTTTTGAATAGTATTGCTTTAGGAAATAGTTCACACTTTATCCATTTTCCCTACATGAACATCTCTTTTATTTCCAGTTTGTAGTAATATGAATAATGTTGCTATAAATATCCTAACCCATATATATATAGGGTTATATATATATAAGGACTATCCTATCACCCAGATGGTCTCCACTGGGAGGAGAATCTTAATTCTGACTTACAATTTGCATTAAGCTCAAGAGTTAAGAAAGAACTCACATATTGGGACAGGTTAGCAATGTTCGTTTCCAGGAAATAGGGCAGAAGTTCTCCTGTGGGAAAAGGAAAAAGAACAAGGAACAAAAGTTTTCCCATGCTCTCCTGTCCTAACACATATCTTTTGGTTCACCTATATACTCTTCTCTGTTGAGTTTATAGGAGTGGAATTGCTACATCAGAGCATAAGCACACGTTCAACTTTAATAGACATTTCTAAATGGTTTTTCTCTTCTGCATGTGTTTTTAAAGAAGATGTCACCTTCTAGAGAAACAGCAGTTCACTTGTAGAGGCCAGATTCTGTGGGATCTAAGAAGCTGATTTTAGGACCTGTACTCAAAGCCCCCTTCTCTGTGTTTGCTCTGTGTGCTCAGGGGAGACCATTTCTATTACCTACTGGGCAAGCGCACAAGGCCAGCATCATGGAAAGAGTCCATGCACTCCCCTGGAAAACTGGCAGAAGTCCTCAGGGCTGAGAGCATAGTTTATCCAGGGCTTCAGGAGCCTCCTGGAGACAAGTGAGTGAGGATTTTATCAGAGAAAAAGAATGGGAGGAGTACGGTAAAAAGAGTCAGATCAGGACACCAGGCCACAAAATCCAAAAACAGGCCTTTGGTTGATGGGAAGAGACTAGGTGGGTCCCCAAGAACAAAGGAAGAGTGAACAAGTCATAGGGAACTACAGATGAAGAGCGGGAAGGCAGTAGGGCAATACATGAGTCTAGGCCAGTCGCCCTCCACCCAAAGCTGCCTCATCTGTTTTCTGCAGTGTGGTAGTGGGTGGGTGAGTAGCAAGGAAGGAAAGGGATGAACCCCACAGCACTCTAGTTTCCTGGCTCACTAATTTCTCACGGTGACTGCTTAAAAGACCAGACCTGGTGGTTGAATTACCAAAACCCTTCTCTACGTTGTCAAACCTTTAAACATCCATGTCTACTGGGGCCATCCATTTGGGAAGCAATACAGCAATAGATGGGTTTCCCTGGTGGTTCAGTGGTAATGAATCCACCTGCCAAAGAAACAGATGTGGGTTTGATCCCTGGGTTGGGAAGATCCCCTGAAGTGGGAAATGGCAACCCACTCCAATATTCTTGCCTGGAAAATCCCTCGGACAGAGGAGCCTGGTGGGCTACAGTCCATGGGGTCTCAAAGAGTTATACACAGCTGAGCATGCACACACACACACACTGCAGTAGATGATGATTCATAAGATATTTATATCTCTTAATGCAATAATCCACTTCTGAGAATTTGTAAGACTATCATTTAAACAAAGAAAAAAGAAGAACAAATGTATTGACTTGTACATTGTAAGTATATCTACATTGCTTTAAAAGAAAAAGTGGGGGCAACCTAAATGTCCAACAGTAGTAGAGAGTGTATCAGTTTGATTGACACTTATAAAATCATTAAAACTAATTAAAATTAAGCTTCTGTGCAAACTTGTGTAAATTAAAGTCTCAGGAGACAAGATTGGACAGACATTAAGATTACGGTGAAATAAACATGCATTTAGAGGTAGGCAAAAGCTCAAAAGGAATAAGAATAGCTAACATTACATGCTCACCACACAATATTNATTGACACTTATAAAATCATTAAAACTAATTAAAATTAAGCTTCTGTGCAAACTTGTGTAAATTAAAGTCTCAGGAGACAAGATTGGACAGACATTAAGATTACGGTGAAATAAACATGCATTTAGAGGTAGGCAAAAACTCAAAAGGAATAAGAATAGCTAACATTACATGCTCACCACACAATATTGTTCCGAGTGTTTTATACAAACATCCTCACAATCATTTATGAGGTAAGGAGTATTTTGAACTCCATTTTACAGATGAGGAAACCAAACCACAAAGAGCTAAAGAAAACTGTCCAATTAGTAAGTTTCAGAGCTCAAGTATTTGACCTTTAGGTCCTTAGGACTAAACCCATTACTGTGAAAATATGAGTCAAATGAGGGAGTGGGACAATTGTTTTTTCATCTTTGTATGGGAAATTTTCTAATATCTTTATAACTAAATCAGATATGACAAACATTTAATATGACATCAGCTAAGACATCCATTATATCTCTTGTGTAGAGCTAAATTCTTTCACAGACATCATTTCACTAAATGTTTGTGGTGTTTGTGAGAATCTTAAGCCACTGGAACTATTAATGTTTATTTTAGAGATTAAAACTAACAGTTATGTTGGCCAATTAATTATAAAAACTTCAAGTACAAACAAAAGGAAGCAAACCCTACAACCTTCCATAAATCCACATAAGAAGTAGAAACAACATAGAGAAAATGCTCTCAAATAGGAGCAGAGTCAAGGACCTCCTCCTGTGAGACAACCCACCTGTGTGAAGTAGGATATGGAAAACGTGGCAAAGGATGCCGACTTTAAGCTGGAATTTGGCCAAATTGTAGAAAGGAACATAGAGCATAAAACAAAGTAATATCAGTAAATTATCTAAAGGTTTTAAAATGGCTGTTTACAGAGAAAGGACAACAAATGATTAATTGGGAATCTTGACATTTTCTTGGAGTTATTGTGAATCAGTATACCAAAGGCTCACAGATGATGAAAAATGGGAGCACCCTGAGGGCAGGAACTATGGAAATATTCTTTGAGGATATAAATGAAAATACCTTTGACTTTGAAATCCATTTGAGTTTGGAAACATTGTCTTAGTGCTGACTCAGTAAGATTTTCCTGGCTTAGCATCTGTATATATGTAAATATATATGTAAAAATATATGTGTATATATGTAAAGCTGACCTTTGAGCAACAAGGGTATGAACTGCAAAGGTCCATTTTTACGTAGACTTTTTTTTCATAGTAAATAATTGCAATAGTACTCTACCATCCTCAGTTGGTTGAATCACCAGATGCAGAACCGTTGATATGGAGGTAATGAGGATACAATATGGAGTTCAGTGCAGTTCAGTTCAGTTGCTCAGTCATGTCCAATTCTTTGTAACCCCATCAGCTGCAGCACACCAGGCCTCCCTGTCCATCACCAACTCCTAGAGTTCACCCAAACTCATGTCCATTGAGTCAGTGATGCCATCCAACCATCTCATCCTCTGTCATCCCCTTCTCCTCCTGCCCTCAATCTTTTCCAGCATCAGGATCTTTTCCAAAGAGTCAGTTCTTTGCATCAGGTAGTCAAAGCATAGCAGTTTCAGCTTTAACATGAGTCCCTCCAATGAACACCCAGGACTGAGCTCCTTTAGGATGGACTGGTTGGATCTCCTTGCAGTCCAAGGGACTCTCAAGAGTCTTCTCCAGTACCACAGTTCAAAAGCATCAATTCTTTGGTGTTCAGCTTTCTTTATAGTCCAACTCTCACATCCATACATAACTACTGGAAAAACCTTAGCCTTGACTAGATGGACCTTTGTTGGCAAAATAATGTCTCTGCATTTTAATATGCTGTCTAGGTTGGTCATAACTTTCCTTCCAAGGAGTAAGCGTCTTTTAGTTTCATGGCTGCAATCACCATCTGCAGTGCTTTTGGAGCCCTCCCCGCCGACCCCCGCCCCGCCAACGAAAAAGTCTCTCACTGTTTCCACTGTTTCCCCATCTATTTGCCATGAAGTGATGGGACCAGATGCCATGATCTTAGTTTTCTGAATGTTGAGCTTTAAGCCAACTTTTTTACTCTCCTCTTTCACTTTCA
>SJYV01055728.1:224204-329636 GCA_006410875.1 Neotragus pygmaeus
TGCCATGATCTTAGTTTTCTGAATGTTGAGCTTTAAGCCAACTTTTTTACTCTCCTCTTTCACTTTCATCAAGAGGCTCTTTAGTTCTTCTTCACTTTCTGCCATAAGGGTGGTGTCATCTGCATATCTGAGGTTATTGATATTTCTCCTGGCAATCTTGATTCCAGCATGATGTACTTTGCATCTAAGTTAAATAAGCAGGGTGACAATATGCAACCTTGACGTACTCCTTTTCCTATTTGGAACCAGTCTGTTGTTCTATGTCCAGTTCTAACTGTTGCTTCCTGACCTGCATACAGATTTCTCAAGAGGCAGGTCAGGTGGTCTGGTATTCTCATCTCTTTCAGAATTTTCCCCAGTTGATTGTGATCCACACAGTCAAAGGCTTTGGCATAGTCAATAGAGCAGAAATAGATGTTTTTCTGGAACTCTCTTGGTTTTTCCATGATCCAGCAGATGTTGGCAATTTGATCTCTGGTTCCTCTGCCTTTTCTAAAACGAGCTTGAACATCAGGAAGTTCAGGGTTCACGTATTGCGGAAGTTCATGGTTCACGTATTGCTGAAGCCTGGCTTGGAGAATTTTGAGCATTACTTTACTAGCATGTGAGATGAGTGCGATTGTGCAGGAGTTTGAGCATTCTTTGACATTGCAATGAAAACTGACCTTTTCCAGTTCTGTGGCCACTGCTGAGTTTTCCAAATTTGCTGGCATATTGAGTGCAGCACTTTCAGCACATCATCTTTCAGGATTTGAAATAGCTCCACTGGAATTTCATCATCTCCACTAGCTTTGTTTGTAGTGATGCTTTCTAAGGCCCACTTGACTTCACATTCCTGGATGTCTGGCTCTAGGTGAGTGATCACACCATCGTGATTGTCTGGGTTGTGAAGATCTCTTTTGTACAGTTCTTCTGTGTATTCTTGCCACCTCTTCTTACTATTTTCTGCCTCTGTCAGGTCCATACCATTTCTGTCCTTTTTTGAGCCCATCTTTTCATGAAGTATTCCTTTGGTATCTCTACTGTTTTTCTCTATTTCTTTGCATTGATCACTGAGAAAGGCTTTCTTATCTCTCCTTGCTATTCTTTGGAACTCTGCATTCAAATGAGTATATATTTAGAGTTAGATATAAATTAAGTGTGGATTTTTGGCTGCATGGAGGGTCATTATCCCTAATCCCCACATGGTTCAAGGGTCAATTTGTATACTTGTACACATATACACATGCGGCTTCCCAGGAGGGTTCTCAGAGGTAAAAAAAAATACTCCTGCCAGTACCGGAGGTGTGGGTTCAGTCCCTGGGTTGGAAAGTTCCCCTGGAGAAGGAAATGGCAACCCTCTCCAGTATTCTTGCCTGGGAAATCCCTTGGACAGAGGAGCCTGGGGGGCTATAGTCTATAGGGTCACAAAGAGTCAGAGACATCTTAGCAACTAAATAACAACATGTACATACATACATACATACATATATATGGATAAATACTTTGTGGATGTTAAAGTACCTGGAATTATAAAACACAAAGAGCAACCCCTTCACACAGATTGCCAAGACCGCCAAAGCTGAGACACTTGTCCATATAATATGAGAAGCCCCAGGAGTGTCATCACCATCCTCTATCTTTGTCTCATTTATCTCTTCCATTTTAACGTTTCTTTTCAAAAGGAAGTCCTAGCAAAGGTAACATTGAATCAGGTCCTAAGGCAAAATTTTCATCCACCCTCAAAACCAAACCTGCCTCCAGCTACAGCTGTGACGTGGGTCTGTGTCTTTCCCGATCACCATTGTGTTCGCAGCACATAGCAGAGTGCCTGGTGCATGTTCAGCACTCAGTGTTTGAACAGACTGCTGCTGCTGCTGCTACTAAATCACTTCAGTCGTGTCCGACCCTGTGCGACCCCATAGATGGCAGCATACCAGGCTCCCCCATCCCTGGGATTCTCCAGGCAAGAACACTGGAGTGGGTTGCTATTTCCTTCTCCAATGCATGAAAGTGAAAGTGAAGTCGCTCAGTCGTGTCCGACTCTTAGCGACCCCATTGACCGCAGCCTACCAGGCTCCTCCATCCATGGGATTTTCCAGGCAAGAGTACTGGAGTGGGGTGCCATTGCCTTCTCCGTTGAACAAACTACTGTTACGTAAAAATAAGAAGAGAAGCAAGGAGATCACGTGCAGTTCAGGAAATGATGACTGAAGTTAAGAAAGGAAAAGTGTACCTAAATATCTGGGACAGACACCTTGTTTACTGGGAGTCCGGAAGAGGGAAGGAAGAGGGAGGCCCTGAACTGGAGGCAAGGAGAGAGAGCACAGGGCCTCTGGACTGTGGAGGTACAGGGAACACTCCTATAGTGCTTCCAACTCTAGTGCTTTAGAAACTCTGCAATCTCCTAACTTTCCTGAAATGCTCAGTTGGCATCACCAGGTCAGAGGAGAGGCTAGAGGACTCTTAAATCCAAGAGTGTTGAAGCTGGAAGAGAGATGATCTCATCTACTTCATCTCAGTTTTGCAATAAGTAAACCGGGACCATGGGAGTGAAATAGCCCCTCCCAAGATAATAGGCTGTGATGGGGAGCCAGAACTATTCTCTGGAGCACAGTGGGCATCTTTACTGCATCTTTACTCTTTACTTTAGTGACAAGAGTGGCACACATGTCAGTGAAAGATGTCAAGTCACAGTAGTCACCACAACAGATTTGCTAGACGTGGAAAAGGAAAAAAAGTTGGTCGATCTGGTTACCTAGTGTTTGATACAGCCCAGAGGCCATTGGAATATAAAATCCTGTGGGCAGACCTGGAAAATATAAATCAGAACAATTGGGTATAATAATTTGGCTATCAGCTGTTAGCCTAACAGAAAGACATTTCTTTAGGAGGAGGGGAATAGAAAGAAAGCTTTGTTAAATGCACTCAAACCTGGTGAAAACATCAAAATAATCTCATTAAAGAGTAATTCACTTACTCAAGACAGACAAAAGGAGTTCACTGCAGTCTTAAAAATCTGTTTAAGGAATTTCACTTAATTCTCTCCTCAGTAGACTTGCTTTGTTTTTTTATTTGCAAATTTGCCTGTAAGGCAATACTTAACATCATTATATTTAGAGTAAGGGTCTATCGCTGCAAACACTTATTTAAGTAAATGTTCCTTCCACAACCTAAAAGGACCAGGTGGTATTGAATCATACCTTTGTAGTTCATCTAGGAACAAACCTTTCTGCAAACCTCTTAAGGCAGAAATGACTTGTCTTCTCATTTTCTCATAAGTAGTAGTTTCTTGTAGACTTGTTCAGTTGTGTCCGACTCTCTGTGACCCTGTGAACTGCAGCATGCTAGGCTTCCCTCTCCTTCACTGTCTCCCTGAGTTTGCTCAAACTCATGTCCACTGAGTCAGTGATGCTACCAACTATCTCATCCTCTGTCAGCCTCTTCTCCTCCTGCCCTCAATCTTTCCCAGCATAGGGGTTTTTTCCAATGAGTTGGCTTTTTGCATAAAGTGGCCAAAGTATTAGATCTTCAGCACCAGTCCTTCCAATGACTATCAGGGTCAATTTCCTTTAGGATTGACTGGTTTGATCTCCTTGCTGTCTAAGTGACTCTCAAGAGAACTTCTCCAGCACCACAGTTCCAAAGTATTAATTCTTTGGTGCTCAGCTTTCTTTATGGTCCAACTCTCACTTTCGTACATGACTACTAGAAAAATTATAGCTTTGACTATATGGACCTTTGTCAGCAAAGTAGTGTCTCTTCTTTCTAATACACTGTCTAGGTTTGTCACAGCTTTTCTTCCAAGGAGCAAGCATCTTTTAATTTCATGGCTGCAGTCACCATCCACAGTGATTTTTGAGCCCAAGAAAACAAAAGACTTCACTTTTACTTTTCACTTTCATGCATTGGAGAAGGAAATGGCAACCCACTCCAGTATTCTTGCCTGGAGAATCCCAGAGACAGGGGAGCCTGGCAGGCTGCCGTCTATGGGGTCGCACAGAGTCGGACATGACTGAAGCGGCAGCAGCAGCAACAGGAGATTATAAGAGCTTCCCTGATGGCTCAGGCAGTAAAGAATCTGCCTACAATACATGAGACCCAGGTTCAGTCCCTGAGTTGGGAAGACTTCCCTGAAGGAGGAAATGGCAACCCACACCATTGTTCTTGCTTGGAGAATTTCATGGACAGAGTAGCCTGGCTGATGATAGTCCACGGGGTCACAAAGAATTGGACATGACTGAGCAACTAACACATACACAGGAGGTGATAAATAATGTCATGCTTAATACCAAAGAAATATTTACAGAAACCAATAACGTCCAAGGTATGCAGTTTTAAAAAGTGAATGACTAATCAGTCTGTCAAATTATATATCCCCTCCCAGAGCAAGTCTTACTAAATGATGAGTGATAAAATTTTCCATGATTGAAGCTCTTTTTTAATTGAGTAAATAAGCGAAGGTAGGAATGAAAGCATAAAATTATAGCATAAAAGTAAAGACAGTATATGCGAGAACAGAGAAAAAGGGTGTCCAGTCAAACAGTAAGCAAATTTATCCATTTGATTTTTAAAATTTTTGTATCTCCTTTTTATTTAACATTGTGCCTGTACCTGTGTATATGCATGGTGTACACAAAAGAAAGTGTAATTCAAGCCTTGGAATCACATCCCTTTTACTTATGTCTCTGCCCTGCACCTTCCATATTTATTCCTTAACATTCCATCAAGAAAAAAAATGAGCTTCAGTTTGTGACTCTGTTGTCTGTTAGCTCTGGTGAGGTACATTATTAGCCCAATTCTTCCTTCCTCCTTGCATCCCTGATTTGTGTTTAGCCATGTGACCAGTTGGCCAATAGAGTGAAATAGACATGGAAGTGTCCCATTTCCAAGCTTAAACCTTGAGATGTCTTGCAAGTTTCGGCTTGCCCTCTTGTACCTCTGCTGCCACCAGGTGAAGACTTGTCCAGGCCAGCCTGCATGTCCAAGAGGAGAATAAGGGTTACATACAGTGAAACAAGTCTGGTCATGCCCATCTTAGATCAGTCAAGCAAGTCAACCAATGTCAGCAGAGCCACCCAGGGAAGCCTAGCCAAGAGGAGCTGATACACAGCTAATCTATATGGCCTTGGATAATAATACTATAGTAATAATAAAACTAAAATATTATAGCTATGATAATAACTATTATGCTATTTTATATAGGTTTTGGTTTTAGGATAGCTTATTACACAGCAATAGCCACAAGTTATACTCGATTTGCTCAGAAATTCAACAAGCAAAAGGTTTCATTCTAACATATTTTGAGTAATAAGGAAGACATTTCCCGTCAATGCTTTACTTCTCACAATTGTAAATAGAATCCAGTACTAGCTGTTTCAGTCTTCCAGGCACTGCAACAATCAGATGCCCGTACGTTTCTTATTCTAAAAAACATATAGCTGACTACAAAGAATTATGCTATGATACTTCAAAAGATGAAAGAAATAGAAAGAAAAAAAAGGAAGGAAGAAAGAAAGAGGGAGGAAGGGACAAAGGAGCAAGAAAAAATCCTCATCTCTAGAGGTCATCGTATGACTTTAAAGGACACAAATTTACGCAGTGACTAAATATACATATCCAGGGAGATAAGAGAATCGCCTGCAATGTGGGAGACTCTGGTTCAATTCCTGGGTCGGGAAGATCTGCTGGAGAAGGGATAGGTTACCCACTCCAATATTCTTAGGCTTCCCTTGTGGCTCAACTGGTAAAGAATCCACCTGCAATGCGGAGGCCTGGGTTCAATCCTTGGCTTGCAAAGATCCCTGGAGAAGGGAAAGGCTATCCACTCCAGTATTCTGGCCTGGAGAATTCCATGGACTGTATAGTCCATGGGCTTGCAAAGAGTCAGACATGACTGAGTGACTTTCATTTTCAGGGAGATAACTGAGGCATTTGTTTAAATGGATAGAGATTACCTATTTTAAATAATCCAAACAATCCATTTGCATCAGAAGATACAGGCTAAAGAAATATTTGGATGTTCCAATGAAGTGCTACCCTAGAAACCAAAACAGTGACATCTGCTAAATGAAGCCCAGTTTATTCCTTTCTTCCAGGCTCTCATGGAAGTCTGCTTAAAGGAACAGTAGCTGAGAAACCTCCCATAGGATTCCTGCCCCAGAATTTGTATAAAAGCCCTAGACTGCAAGCCCAATTAATTGCAGAAGCTACAGTGCCCTCCTTGCTCAGGTGTGACAGGCACGTCAGGGACTGTTCACTCTTTACATTATGCAAGCGCAGTTGGACTGAATCGTTGACTAATTACTAACCTGCCCTGCCCTCCACCTAAGGCCTTACCACCCAAACTGCGATGAGATAACTGTTGGCCAGGTCCACACTACAAAGAGAAATTGCACTTCTACTAAACGGCCATCACCTGAACATTTAATTGCCTAGAGAAAGCTCCATCAGGAAGAGTTGTGTGTGCCCCATTCAGCAAATCAAGCACAGACAGAGACAAGGTCGGACATGTCTTTATCAATCAGAAATTGGCACCAAGACAGCAAAGCTGTGAATTGGGAGAGACGAGAAGTTTGAGGTAGGTATAGTGAGGGACAAGGAGCGCATGGCAACCCACTCCAGCATTCATGCCTGGAAAATCCCACGGACAGAGCAGCCAGCCTGGTGGGCTACAGTCCATAGGGTCGCACTGAGTAGGACACGACTGAAGTGACTGAGTGCTGCAGCACAGCGTGGCAAGGGGTTCCCAGGCCTGGGATGTGAAGGCGTTCCCTAATAGTCTGCCCAGCCTGGAACTAATAAGAAACAAACAGGCTATGCCTGCAATCAGACACTCATTCATATGAAAATAGACCTAGGGTATCAGATGGATTTCACATTGTCAACATCTTTTCCCTTTGTCCCATCAAGCATTCGCTATGCAACAATTCAGCAACTAAGAGAACCGAGTTGCCACTAATAGCACCCAGATTCCCAGATAGAAAAGGCAAGCCACAATCCTAGGATGTTTACCTAATCTGAGTTGATGGACATGCATCTACTTTGGAGCTGAAAAGAGAGGTTGTGTGTTGCTAACACTGTTGGGGAAAGGGCCTTGTTCTCCACATATTCCCATGTCATTACTGGAGGGAGGCTGGGTCCTTTTCAGGCAACATCACTGTTGCTCTTGGATCTATAGATTCACCCCTTTTATGTAACTAATCTTCTTTTACAAGGTATATCCTCTATCCTCTTAGGAAAGTAGATAGCATAGTGCTTTGTGTGTGTGTGCATGTGTGTGTGTGCACGTGTGTGTGTATGCACAGGCGTGTGTGCGTGCACATATGTGCTCAGTCATGCCCAACTCTTTGTGACCCTATGGGCTGTACCCCACCGGGCTCCCCTGTCCATGGGATTCTCCAAGCAAGAATATTGGAGTGGGTTGTCATTTCTTTTCCCTGGGGATCTTCCTGATCCAGGGATCGATCTTCTGTCTCCTGCTCGGCAGGCAGATTCTTTACCCCACTGTGCCACCTGGGAAGCCCAGACAGCATAAGAGTCATTCACAACTTAATATGAGTTTGGTTAGATTACTTCTGTCCAACAGAAAAGAGTTGATGGTGAAAGAATGGTCATTAGGTTGGACTGGTGAAAAAGGTCAGTTTGGAGTTTTAGCCAATGTTGGGGGTCCAGGGAAGTTGCAGGTGGGGAGA
Organism: Neotragus pygmaeus; assembly: GCA_006410875.1. Taxonomy (NCBI): domain Eukaryota; kingdom Metazoa; phylum Chordata; class Mammalia; order Artiodactyla; family Bovidae; genus Neotragus; species Neotragus pygmaeus. The sequence goes on from SJYV01055728.1 coordinate 231,878, forward strand.
GGGAACTTCCAAGTATAGACTCCAGACTTTGAGAGGCATCTGTGAGGTTGAACTTGTATGGACCTCAATACGAATGGTACAAGAGATGGGACTGAAAGGGCTGGGGGTGAGGGATGACAAAGACTGATTGGGAAGCATGGAAAGGGTGGTTCCAGTGAGAACCATTCATACACCTCCATGGTGAGTCTTGGAGCCCAGGTCTTCTCCCAAAAGCTAAGTTCTGTAATGGTCATAGATAGGCTCACCTGTCCAGATGGAACCTGAAGCATTCAGAACCCTTGCAGCTGCCTCCATTTAGCCTACTTCTACCACCCAAATATTATTTTCTATGTGTGTCATGATGGAGGAAATGTTAGAAAGCCCTGCTGCAGATTAATGATGTAATGGAGAAAGTGATTCTTTTAAAAGATCTCTACTTTTATTAGGCTCAACCACTTTTGGATGTTCCCTGAAGCCAGACAACCTGATTAGTCATCCCAGCTCTCCACTCCCATCTGGACTCCCATATTCTCATCTATAAAATTAGAGGGCTGTGCCTGATGGTCGCTAAGACTTCTTCTGGGTGAAGATCTCCACTGACTTCCTGACCTTCACATCCTACAACTTCTTCCCACTGTCCATCCACTTGATCTACCTTAGGGCTCAGCTGAAATGCCACTTTCAGACCCCCATTCATGGACTAGTTTAAGCCTCTGTTACATTGTGCTCCCCCTTTGAAAAGTTTTGTCACACTTGCAAATTACTTCATTCATACATTCATGCAATAAGTATTTGCGGGGAGGCATCTACCTTGATGAGAGCATGGGTTTAGGAGCTGGACCGACAGATGTAAATCCCAGTGCCACAGCTTACCCTCTGTGTGACCTTGAGAAAGTCTGTTAGCCTCCCTCTGCCTCACTTGCATCAGGGATCAAATGAAATCTACGACTCAATGCTCTTATGAGGGTTCAGCTACTGTCGGTAAAGCACAGTGCCTGGCATAGAGCAAGCACTCCGTAAGTTAGCAATGATGATCTTCATGATGATTTCCTTACATCACACGGTACAAGCTGTTTATCCAACGTTATTCTTCTGTTAGGCTGTAATTCACAATTGCTTCTTTACTAGCTGAATTTCCAATGCCTCACGTAAAGCCCAGCATTTAACAAGTAACTGAGGTTCAAACTACTGTTTCAGTGAATCAATGAACACAAGTAACTTGCTTTGTTTTCAGTCCCATCAATTTCTCCCAGTGCTAATTTTCACAGCTAAAATTTTCTTCCTCTTCAGCTTATACTGAAGCTTGCTTTGTTCTCAGTCTTTGCAGAGAGCAAGAACAAATGTACATTTCTCTGTTCACTATAGAAATATTACTGTTTGGGTAATATTTGGGGAATTTCCATGAATACCTTTCCCCAAACTTCTTTCTCCCAGCTCCCCCTTCTAATTGCCACTTAAGGAATAACAGTTTGAGTAGCCAAATATCTTTCCCCACAAAAAGAGAACACTCAAAAATTTATGCATTAGATTTCCAGATGTGGACAACTCTTGTTTTTGCCTAAATTGTGTTGACAATTGTTGGAAAGTCATTTGATTTTGTCTTTGGAAAATCACTTGATAATGATCCAACTATCTAGAACCTCTTTATTTTATGCCTGCTAAAAGAAAAGAAAGTTATTACCCAGGAAAATTTCCAGACTGCCATAAAAATGAACGGGTTTGCTGCCAAGAACCATCTGCCATAAAACCTCCTCTAACAGCGTCTTACCTTTATGTATCTGTAAAGCACCTTTTTTAAAAATGAGGAAAGGCCATCAATCATTTCTTTTAAGGTGAATTGCAAACGTTCAATACAGAAATTGAATATCACAAAATAGGACTAAGTTGTGTGGCTTTATAGAATTAAGTGTGGGCATCTCACAGAGAGGAATGCCACTTCCAGCAACTGGGTGCCTTGCTATCCACATCACCCACAGAGAGTGATGGTGCCAGTTTCACTGGCTTTCAAGGTCTTTTGTGAGAATCACAGGAGATAAGAGCAGGGAGAACACTTTGAAAATCTAAATGTGATATGAAAAATCAAAGATACAAACTTTCTTAATGAAAGAAAACAAAATGAAACAAAAACCTGTAGTTCCATGTTGATATGGTTCAAAGCTGTTGTAATAAAGATGCAATAAAATAAAGGGATTGGACTCTAAGTCAGTGGTTCCCAAATCTGTCTGAGCATGTGAATCCCTGAGGATCCCTAGCTAATAAAACAGGACTCTAAAACTCACCACAGACCTACTGAATCAGAATTGCTATAGACCTACGGATTTAGAATCTGTTCACTAGACCTGGGACTCTGTATTTTAGCACAGAGAGGCAGACAGATGTGGAGATTTTGGACGTGCTGGGCTGCATGATGTCTAAGCTTTCCTGTAGCAGAGAGAAAAGAAAACCCATTATCTTCTTCATTAACGTCTCCACCAAAACTAATGATTCCTGTGACCAATGCTACTCTATATATTGCTCTGCCTGGTCCCTACCAGTACCCATTAATCAGAGGGAAAGATTACACAGGCCGCCACTGGCACAGCATCACCTCCCTCCACCCACAGCAGGGATAAAAGGGAAGGTCCCAGAGGAAACAGGGGGAAGATATCCCTCCCCCCGCTGCCATTGGAGTGCATGACCAAAGCTGGTTCCAATCTGAGTACGAACACCCTGGAAATGAGGCACTTTGTGTTATGTTCACTCTTTCAAAGAACCAAATGGAAGCTGGAACTTTATCCAGAATAACAAAGTTCGGGGGCGTCCCTCTCTCCTTCTTTTCTTCCCTTTCTTCCTTTACCATTTAATTATGAGATACCTAATGAGTGCCAGGCCCTGTGCTAAATATACTAAGGGTTCCATGACAATGTGCTGCTCATGGTCTGTCGGAAGATCCAACATGATGACCTCCCGACACAATGCTATGAAGGAAAAGGAACTCAGCTGCAGAAACCATAACAGGAGAATCTGACCCCATCTGGAAAACTGACCCAAGAAACATAAAGACAAGGCAGAGGAAATAGCCAACACAGAGGTCCTGCTGGATTAAGGCCAAGGGAGCCATCCCGAAGAATGAGGGAAGATTGGGTGGCATACGGGGACGTGAAAGGGGCAGCTCGATGCCTGTGGGTCATCCATTTAACATTTTGGACTTCATCATATGCACAGTGGGCAGGCATTAAAGGGTTGTAAGCCAAGCAGAGAGGGGAGTTGATAAGGGCACTCTGTCTGCAGGGTGGGAGCAAGTAGGGACCAGGAGATAATTAGGAGGCAATTCAGAGAATCCACGTAGCTTGACCATGGCAGTGGCCATAGATGTAGGGAGAAATGGACATTCCAGTGGCTAAAACTAACAAGGAATGAGTTTTATTTTTATTTGGAAACAGAAAAAAAAAAACAAACAAACCACAATCACTTATCTGCTGCACGGGATACATTCCAAGACCTCCAAGGGATGCCTGAAACCTCAAATGGTGCTGAACCCTAATATGTTTTCCAACACATATGTGCTGATGATAACATTTAATTTACAAATTAGGCACAGTCAGATACTAACAACAATAATGAATAAAGAACAATTATAGAACAATTATAGCCATATACTGTTAAAAACCTGGAGTAGGAAATGGCAACCCACTCCCATATTCGTGCCTGGAAAATTCCATGGACAGAAGAGCCTGGCAGGCTACAATTCATGGGATAGCAAAGAGTCAGGCACGACTGAGCACACACACTGTAATAAAACTTATGTGAATTTGATCTTTCTTTCTTTCTCTCTCAAAATATCCTACTGTACAAATTTAATGCCTTTTCCATCTCAACTAAGCACTTACCATGTACTATGGCCGTTACTTTTGTAGTTTGAGGTGCAAGAGCAAAACCAGGAATTTGTTTTTTCTTCTTCACAATTTCACAAATAAAACATTCATGCTTACCATAGATCTTAGCAACCTCCGACTATGATTTTTTTTCTTTCTTTATGAAACCGAGAACTTTCACTTTCACACTAAAAGGAAATGCTTTATGGCTTCCCTTTGACAGATCCGAATTGCCAGCATCACTGTCCTTGTGCTTGGAGACATGAGCAAGAAAATTAAGGATGACTTGAACACAGCACTGTGGTACCAAGACAGTTGATCTGATAACTGAAACAGTTACTAAGTGACTAAGAGGTGGGATGTGCCAGACAAAATGATGATTCACATTCTGGGTGGGACAGAGAGGGAAGGCATGGAATTTTATCAGGCTGCTCAGAATAGTGCACAATTTAAACATGAACTGCTTATTTCTGGAATTTTCCACTTAATATTTTCAGACCATGATGGACCACACGTAACTGAAACCACAGAAAGGGAAACCACGGATAAGGGGGAACTGTTATATTCAGTTTGGCAGGAGAGCAGGGCAATGGATGGGAGGAATAATCAGAGGTGTTTTTGCAGTAGGAAGTTTAAGAAATTGTGATCTAGTCAGCTTCTTATACAGACAAGGACATCCTAACTCAGAGATGTTAAGCGACTTGTTGAAGGTCACATATGAGTTCAATGATAGGGAGAGGCTGGCATAGTCCCCACCCCAGGAGCAGTTCGGGTGATAATCAAAGTGAAGGAATTATACCAGCTGAGACCAGGGTCACAGTAAAGCCAATACCAGGTTCTGCAGAGCTGCTGGAAAGAAAGGAAATGTGTTCAGTGGTCCCCAGGGCCGAGACCTGATAAAGCTTCATATTACAGTGCACCACCATGAGAACAAAGACGATACAAAGAAGGGAGCCAGTGGCACTATCTCAAGACGGTAAGACTCCAGCTCTCCTCCTTCCTCTAGCCAAGAGCCGAACAGCATCATGTCCAGCACAAGTGCAGGTCAACTGGGCCTGGCTCCCAGTCCCTCAGAATACATGCTCTCCCCTCCCTTCTACTCATGGGGGCCTCTCACACTACTTCCCCAGATGTGTTGCTTAGTTTATGGAGCATGGCTGGATGCTCAAAGGCACCACTGGTTACAAGCCTTGGGACTTTGCAGAGAAGCACGCACACACACACACACACACACACACACAAATGGGAGCAAGAGGCTTCCTCCGGTGTGCATTATACATATCCTCAGCCAAAAAAAAAAAGATGAGCAACAACCACAGAAGTGGGAGACTCCACATGAGAGCTGAAACAGCTCGCCCCTCATAAGGATTGATATAGCGGCTGCTACAAGATTAATTGTATTTTTCCTGGAACAATGCTGGAAATCACTCAAAAGGCAATAAATGCTGAAGTCTGTCTATGCTCTGCCAAAATTTCAGACAAAAAGCCAATAAGGCAATTTTTACCTTACGTGCTTGAACGAATTTTCTTTCTTTCTTTTTTTTTTTTTAGGCAGATCTATGTTGAATGCAGTGAACTAGATCAGCTCAAGAGCTCAGAAGAGACTGACCACCTTGGGGAGGTGAGTGCATTCTCCTGAGCCATCTGTACTCCAAACCACATGTGTGATGTGCCACCCAAAGGAGTCCCTTGCCTGTGCCTCCTTATTAAACTGCACACAGAAATAATGGGGTGCCAAGTGTGTGGACCAAACAGGGCAGTTCCTAAGATCACTTCTTGAATGGAAGCCAAGAATAGGAAGTTGATGATGGTAAAGCAAAGGACCCTGTTAGCCACAGCTCCTTTTGAATTTCTGAAATATTTCAAAAGATGAATATTGCTTTTGCAACCAGACCAAAGTCCTTCGAGGCTCCCTCAGGGTTAAATGGATGGTGATAATAACCTGTGTCTTGTATGTGTAGAGCATTTATAGGTTTTCATACACTATCACATTTATCCTCTCAACAACCCTGTGAGTTGGATATTATTATTCTTAATCACACTTTTATAAGTGAGGAAACTAAGGATAAGAAATATTAAACTGGCTTGTAGCAATTTGCTAGAAAGAATCATCAGACATACATAAAGACTGCCACAAATACATCAGTCAGGATTCTAGCAGGAATCAGATCCCAAACTCAAAACAAAACTAGTAACAAGGGGATGTTATATTCCTAGTCTGTTATATTCCACTGACTACACTAAAGCTTTGTCTGTGTGGATCACAGAAAACTGGGGGACATTCTTAAACAGATGGGAAGACCAGATCACCTTACCTGTCTCCTGAGAAATCTGTATGTGGGTCAAGAGCAACATTAGAACTGAACATGAAACAACAGACTGGTTCCAAATCGGGAAAGGAGTATGACAAGACTGTGTATTGTCAACCTGTTCATTTAACTTCTTTGCAGTATACACCATGTGAAATGCTGGGCTAAATGAATCATAAACTGGAATCAACATTGCCAGGAGAAATATCAACAACCTCAGATATGCAGATGACACCACATTAATGGCAGAAAGTGAAGAGTAACTAATGAACCTCCTGATGAAAGTGAAAGAGGAGGGTGGAAAAGCTGGCTTAAAACTCAACATTCAAAAAACTAAGATCATGGCATCTGGTCCCATCACTCATGGCAGATAGAAGGGGAAAAGTGGAAGCAGTGACAGATTTTATTTTCTTGTGTTCCAAAATCACCATGGGGAGTGACTGCAGCCATGAAATTAATTTTTGCTCCTTAGAAGGAAAGCTGTGGCAAATCTAGACAGCATGTTAAAAAACAGAGACATCACTTTGCCCACAAAGGTCTGTATAGTCAAAGTTGTGGTTTTTCCAGGAGTCGTGTATGGACATGAGAGTTGGACTATAAAAAAGGCTGGGAGCTGAAGAATTGATGCTTTCGAATTGTGGTGCTGGAGAAGATTCTTGAGAGTCCCTTAGACACCAAGGAGATCAAACCAGGCAACCCTAAAGGAAATCAATCCTGAATATTCATTGGAAGGACTGATGCTGAGGCTGAATCTGCAATAGTTTGGCCATCTGATGCAGAGTCGACGCATTGGAAAAGACCCTGATGCTACCAAAGATTGAAGGCAGGAGGAGAAGGGGGTGGCAAAAGATGAGATGATTAGATAGCATCACTGACTCAACAGATATGAATTTGAGCAAACCCCAGAAGAGAGTGGAGGACAGAGGAGCCTGGCATGATGCAGTGCATGGGGTTGCAAAGAGTTGGATGCAGCTTAGCAACTGAACAACAACAAAATTCCTAGGCTTAAGAGGCCTGGAGAAGAGGCAGAACCTGGAGAGAACCCAGTTTGAGAGATGCTATGACCATCAGTCCTAGCAGGGAATGAGTTAGAGCTGTAGATAATCCGATTGCCTGGGTTCCATATTGGCCATAACCAACCAGAGATCAGATGACACACTGATAGTTGGATTAACTATGCAGCTGAACCTCCCAGAGCAGAAAGCAGGTTGGGAAAGGTAAGGAGAGCGTCAAATGAAAATTATCTTCAAAGTGATATTTGTAATTAAAGACCAATCTACATACTCAACATTTGGGAAATGGTTCAATATATATGGTTCCTACAAACAAAAGAATATGTGTACAGCAATAAAAATCATTTTCACTCTCAAAGATAATGACAACAGAAAGTATGCTTATGATACAATAAAAACTCTAAGAAGCCACATTTTAAAAAAGAAAAACTACATAGATAGTATGATTCTTAAAAAAGATGAGATAGAAGATGGAAGGAAAGACACAGGAAGGTCAGCATCTCCAGGTGTTATTTCTGGTAGAATTACCTTGTTGTCATTTCCATTTTCTACTTCACTGTTTTCCTAAATGTTGTATAAGGAACACATGCTATCACTGTAACCTAGAAAATGTATATATTGACTTAAAGCAGATAATCTTAAATACTTAAGATATTATGAAGCACTAAGTGTTGGAAACCCTTGACGCTAGCTAACACTTAATAAAAGAAAAATCATCCATTCCTGCAATGATATCAGACTAGGTATTGGATATTCTCAGGATTGCTGAAAGTGAGATTGTGCATCTTATAATGAATCTTCGAAACAATCCTATGACAAAAGAATCATCACCTCCTTCTACAGAGAGATATAGACTTAGACTCACGAGGTCACACTACTGTTAAATGACATAGCCAATATTTGAACCAGACTGTTTGATTCCAAAGTCAGTGCTATTCCAAGAAGCTGAACCATGCTCCTCATGGGGGCTACTCCACTCCTGCATGTCCTGCATATCAGTCTCCCCTCAATCATCACAGCTCTAGAGAACTGCATCACTGTTGACACTTCTTAAGCCTTTTCTGAGCTAACAGTAAAGACTGAGAAATTCCAGGGAGTGCAAAAGAACAAGTCCTGGTCTGATTTTCCACTCATAAAGTCTTCATCTATAGACCAAGGAGTTTGCTGATTTCAGCAGCCACTCAAAGGATTCCCATTATGAATAATAACGATTATACAGAAAAAGATTCATTGAGCACTAATTACATGCCTAGCACTGAGCAGTATGCTTTTATCATCCTATCCTTAAAATCGGGCTTCCCTGGTGGCTCAGACAGTAAAGAATCCATCTGCAATGCAGGAGACCCAAGTGTGATCCCTGGGTTGAGAAACTCCCCTGAAAAAGGGAATAGCTATCCACTCCAGTATTCTTGCCTGGGAAATTCCATGGAGAGAGGAGCCTGGCGCACTACAATCCATGGGGTCACAAAGAGTCGGACACGATTGAGACTAAGCACGCACACACACGCGATCTTTAACACAAACTCTGGGACATGTCTATGACTACCCTTGTCTTATGCAGGAAGACGTTGAGTCCCAGAGAATTTAAGTCACTTGCTCAAAATCAAATAGCTAAGGAAGCAGCAGACTGCTCAGTGAACGCAGATTTGTTTGACCATAAAAACCCAGGCTCTTGGAGCTTATGAATTAGATGGCGAGATAGTCCAGATTTATTTGAGAAAGTCACAAAAACGTAAATCAGCAGGACTTATTAATATCTTTAATAGAAATATTTCCTACTGGGCTTTAATGTTGCTCAAAACCCTACCATAAGAACATCAGCCCATTGTGTGGCTCCCTTTGGTGGTAAGAGATGCTGCTTCTCAATGCTAGAAAATGTAGTCAGCCTATGTGCCCAAGAAAAGGACATGTGTCTGTAAGCCTCAGCAGCTTGTGCCACAGACAGAAAACTGGCCCTTCCTCTGAGTCCTCAGCCCCAGACCTCATCTCTGGGTGGCAGAAGAAGCAGGTAGAATGGTCCAACGATGGAGCAGTTTTAGCCTCCGCTTACCTCCCCTATTCTATTCCCAGCACCATTAAAAACTAACCCCACAAAGTTGTGGACCCCCAGTTGCCATGGGCCACATATTACAAAACAAGACATTAAAATGTCTCAAAGAGCCCCAACCACAAAATTCTCTCTGTTCTGTCTCTCCCAGTTTCAAGAGTTCATAAAAATTAACCAGTAACTATCCAAGTGATAGGGCTTCCCTGGCAGCTCAGTGGTAAAGAATCTGCCTGCCAATGCAGGAGACACAGGTTCAATCCCTGGATCCAGAAGATCCCTTGGAGGAAGAAATGGCAGCCCACTCCAGTAGTCATGCCTAGGAAATCCCATGGACAGTGGAGCCTGACAGGCTACAGTCCATGTTGTCACAGAAGAGTTGGACATGACTTAGCAATAGTACAACAAATAAGCAACAACACATCCCAGTGAAACCATGACAGCATCTTTATCCTTGGCAACCGAAGCGACACCCACCCAACCCAGCTCCTGTTCTTGCCTCTCCTGCTCACCCCCGACTCCAGCTCCACAGCCAGAGTCTCCTTCCTGCCCCACCAGGGCCTCTGTACATTAAGATTCCATTGCACAGTGGGGAGAAAGGATAAGATGTATCTTAATTTACTTGGTGTTCTGCCTGCCTTGCTTGTTTAGATTTTCAGCCTGCTGAGAAGGAATTGTGCCTAGCTTAATGATCAGCTCAGCACTTAACCTGTTGCTGACACTTGAATGTGTTCTAACCTTGGTTAAAATTCTGGGATAGCATTTAGGCTGGCAGCCTGCGGGTACGAGCCACTCTCTGGCCCTCCATCATTACTGAATTTTCTGCTCAGCAAAGTCAAGAAAATAGGAGCTGTAATGAGATTAAGTCTGAACTTGGAAAATGTCATTCCTTGAATCCCAACTACTGGTATTAATGCTTTTTGGCATGAGTGAGGCCCCATATTTCTCTAGCCTGACACCCAAGCTTTGTGATTCCTACAGATTCTAGGGGCTTGGTGCTTCTCGTCTGCCTACCTTCTACAAATTATTAGAAATTAATTTGACTTGGTTCAGCATTATCTGACAATTGCACTGACCTCCCTACCCCACCCCATGAACCTTCTGGGCTAATTTACATCCCCGCCATGCGGCTTAATGTCTCCAGTGCTGGCGCACATTATTTTAAGCTCATGCCAATTATAATTTTTAATACAGTCTGAAAATCATGCCGTTACTTAGCAACAAAGGTCACTCCAATAAATAATAACATTTTGTGAGCCTATTGATACCCTCGGTTCCTTTTCATGGGATTGAAAGTTAGTGGCGAGGCCTCTCTCAGTCCTTCCTGGTGGATTTCTGTTACCTGTAGCTCCTCCCCTAGACACCGGCTCAGTCCCCACACTTAGTCCTCTGTCTCCTCACTCTTACCCCTTTTAGACAGTGATAGGGTGAACCTGGATAAGTTCCTCTCTTCTCATCCTTACTCCCCAGTCATATCTGGGACCCCAACAGAAAAACACATCCAAAGGGTAGTTGGATTCAGAAACACTGAGCTAAAGTCCCAGGGACCTGTTATATCCGAAGCCAAGGGTCGAATATCACCACTGAAATGGGAGACCTCAACTGTTTCTGCCCTGCAGACTTTTTTCTTCATTTTTCCCTGGGAGATGACTTTAGCTGCAAGTGCAGTGCATGGGTAGACCTTTCAGCGGACAGCCCCTGTGGTAATCAGGGCTTAGGGAGTCCACAGCACAGCTGGAGCCCAGATTTAAACCGAAGGGCATTCCCCCCACCCTGTATCTCCCAGGCTTCTAGAGCATTCACTATTGTCCCATTTCTGTTGGGGTGAAGATCCTCTTCCTCCCTGGGCAAGGAGGAGCCAAATATCATTTGGGAAAGCTCATCAAACAGGGCTGTTTAGAAGCTGTAAGTTTTTGTATATATGGAAATCTTTTGACATGGACACAAAAGACAATCAAGCACACNTCTCCAGGAAAGAACACTGGAGTGGGTTGCCATTTCCTTCTCCAGTGCATAAAAGTGAAAGTGAAGTCACTCAGTCATGTCCAACTCTTCGCAACCCCACGGACTGCAGCCTACCAGGCTCCTCCATCCATGGGATTTTCTAAGCAAGAGTACTGAAGTGGAGTGCCATTGCCTTCTCCAACAATATAGTCTAGTCATAATCTAAACCTATGCATTATGGTGATAAAACATCCTAGCACGGTAAAGAATCTAAATGAGCAGGTTATTAGCATCATTTAACTTTATTTTCCCTGTAATTATCACTTCACTTATTTCCTAGGGCCTGGAGGAAAATGCCGCTATCATGCAAGCTGGTTTCTCTCCAGACTACCACTTTACATATCCAAATAGAAGGTCAGTGGCCCGCAGAGAAAGAACTCAGGTGGTATCATTTCAACAAGCTCTAGCAGGCCCCTCTGCTTACCCTCAGCCCCAAGCTACCAGCCTCTATTTGTCTGATAACCCAGGTGTGTGTGAAGATCTAAGGGCACTGATGCCAGGCCAGAATGTCCCACTGTGCCAGGAAATTTTCCTTCATCATTTCATGTGAATTAAAAATCATTTGAGATTTTGTTCCTAAGCCAGCATAGCCTGGGGCCTCTGAAAGGACAGCAGTAAGAACCTGCTCAGCATCCCAGGGCTTCCCTGGCACATCACTCAGAATGAGGGTACAGCTCCGCAGGCCTCCAGCTCACCCTCTGGCAGGAAATTGCTTCCTACAGTCATCCATGGGATAAAAGCCAGCCACACCATCAGGAACCATAAAGAGGCCAAAAGGCAGGCAGCCATCCTCTCAGATCAATTTCATTTCAGTATCTCTGCTTCCCAACACTGCTCTCTCTCCCTGCCCTGTTATATTACTAAATCCTATTTACCTTGATCTTTGAAATGTGTTTCTTTTTCATCATGCCTTCCTATTTACCTGTCTTCTTAACTGGTAGCTTATCCTTGGCAACTGGTATGTGAAAGCCACCTTGAAACACAGTCTCCATGTTCTCTGTTTGTCCATTCATTCATTCATCAAATATTTACTGGGAACAATCAGGTGTCAAACTGTGCAAGATGTTGAAGACATAAATGACATCCTTGTATTTGAAGAGGTCAGAGTCAAACAGAAGAGACAGACATGTAAATCAGTCATTGTAATACATGCGATAAGCTTGTTCAAAGCTCAGAAATAGCAAGGAGGAAGGTGAAATTGGGAGGAACAGACACATCTACACAGAAATGGAGGAGAAGGAGGTGAATGTGCTAGATACTAAAAACCAGAAGGGAGGGTACAATCAAAGCCAAGATTTGAAAGAGCCAGTTGGGTTTAGGAAATAGAGGTTCTCTACTGTCAAAGTCTGATATGTGAGATGTGAAGCACAAAAGAAGGTAAGAACAAACAAGCTGCACAAGTCAGAATTTAGAAAGCCTTTTGTGACACACTGGAGGTTTTATTTATTTTGTCTGATCCTTATCAGATCCTCATGAGGTAGGTATAACGTGGAACCATAAGAAATTTACCAATACTCTACCATTTTGATCTCTGGTCATGAAAATCTCATGGTTCAATCTTTAGTTTGAACTGCTATTGTTATCACCATTCGAGAGATGGGGAAATCAAGGCATCTTACATGATGACCAATGGTCACACAGCTAGTGACTGAGGGGGCAAAAAATTGAACTGACAGTCTGATAAGATGAAGGGTAAAATTTTAGTTAAAGACCTCAAGCCATGTGGTCATTTTGGGCAAAGCACTCTGGGAAGAGGGCACCATAAGTACACATTCCCTGGAGCAAAAATGTGTCTGGTATGTTCTAGAAATCCAAGAGGCCAGTGTGGCTGGAGTGAAGAGAATGGCAAGAAGGAGAATGGTAGGAGATGAAGTCTGAGAGGTGACATGGAGCAAGATCGCATGGAGCTTACATATAGTCCAATAACGATTCCGAGTTTTTACTCTGAAAGAAGTGGAAAACCAAGTGTTGTGCTTTAACAATATCATCCAGACTGCCGGGCTGAGAATAGACTGCAGAGGGGAAGGCCAGTTCAGAGAAAAGTTGAGGGTGACTGGGATACAGGTGGTGGTGGCAGTTGAGGAGAGTGAGCCGCCGAGATGTGTTGATCTGGATGTAAGTTGTGCAGGAAAAAGAGAGCCAAGGATACTGCCAAGCTTTTAGAAGGATGAGGTTGCATTAACCAGGATGAAACTGCCAGTAGATCTGCTCACAGGACATTAGTACAAGTTCAGGTTGAGGACTGTCAAGTTTGGGATGCTCACTGGACCAAGTGGAGTTATCAAGTAGGCAGTTGGCTACGCAGGTGCATAGCGCAGGGGAGAGGTCCAAGCTAGAGGATATATTTGGAAGCCATCAGCAGACAGATGAAATTAAACCTGTGTGACTGGATAAGATCATCTAGAAAGTGGACATGAATGGAAAAGAGAAACAGTTCAGGAACAACAGACAGGGCCCTCCAGTATTCAGAGGTCAGGAACCTGAGAAGGATCAATGAAAGAGACTGAGAAGGAATGATGGGACAGTGAGAACCGCCCGTGGGCACTGATTTTAGCAACGTGAAGACCGGGAGGAAGAGGAAGACTGCCCTCACTTCTCAGAACACTGCCTGTTCTCCCAGTCCCAGCGGCCCATCTGCCCAGCACTGCCAGTCAAAGCCCACCCTCAGGACAACTGTAACTATCTGAACTATCAGGGCAGTTCATAACCGGTAATCACTGAATTATTCCAGTTAACAGATTTTTTTTTTTTAAACTGGATAAGAAAGCTTCATTGCCTGAACTATGCAATGGCACACTCTGTAACTAGAGAATTCCCTAAGAGTAGATACAGTTTTATTTTCAATATCAGGGCATTTGCCACGAAAATAATTGAATTTCTAAAAATTCTGGTACTTTCTGTCATTTCCTAAAATTATCCTGAGAATCCTCTGTAAGAGAACTCATCCCCNTAAAAAATAAATTAATTTTAAATGTATATTTTATGCCTTAAATTAATATTTCTTCATATTATAATTTCTATCCTGGCTTATTTTGGTAAAGCTTTTCCTATCTGTTACATACCTTTTTGTTTTTAATAGGTATCTTATAGGCAATATATAGCTTGATTTTATATTTAATTCTATTAGAGAGTCTTTACACTTTGAAGAGTTTTAACTATTTACATTTATCATAATTTCTCATATCAATATTTATTTCTGCCTTTCTTAGGTTCCAAATTGTCCATGCCTTTTTTATCCTTTTCTTCTTTTCCTATTCTGTTGAGTAAATGGAATTTTCTTCTCCTGGTGTAAAAGTTATCCAGTCTATTTTTATTTTTCAAGTAACTGCCCCTAAGTTATTAAAAACACTACCTTTCCCCCATTACTTTCTTAAGCTATTTTTTGCTAAGTCACTTCAGTCGTGTCCGACTCTGTGACCCCATAGACGGCAGCCCACCAGGCTCCCCGTCCCTGGGATTCTCCAGGCAAGAACACNGGAAACTTACGTTACCATATGTAAAATAGATAGCCAACGGGAATTTGCTGTATGGCTCAGGAAACTCAAACAGGGGTTCTGTATCAACCTAAAGGGATGGGATGGGGAGGGAGACGGGAGGGAGGTTCAAAAGGGTGGGGTTATATGCATACCTATGGCTGATTCATGTTGAAATTTGACATTAAACAACAAAATTCTGTAAAGCAATTATCCTTCAGTAAAAAATAAATTAATTTTAAATGTAAAAAAAAAAAAAAAAAAAGAATCTGCTTGCCACGCAGGAGACACCAGAGACTCTGCATCAATCCCTGGGTTGGGAAGATTCCCCTGGAGAAGGAAATGGCCACCCACTCCAGTAATCCTGCCTGGGAAGTCCCACGGACAGAGGAGCCTGACAGGCTTCAGTCCACAGGATTGCAAAGAGTCGGACATGATTGAGCACACACATTCTGCATTCTCAACCAAACTTACTCTCTGTGATTACATCTGCAAACCAATGAGTTAATGAGGATGGTAGTTCCCAAACATACATGAAACAGCCCTATTAAATGCTGATATGAAAGCAAACGTTCATCAACAGGACCCCTAATCCATAGAACAGCATATAATCAATGGCTAAATCCCATTTCTAAAATTCGCTCCTTGTCTTCCAGTTTTTACTTAAAAGTTTTCTATCCCACACAAAAAGTGTTTCCTTGCTACACAGGTCACTTCTGTGATCTCTTCACTCACACACACTTTCATTTCCTTTCCCATTTATAACATTCTGCTCTAAGCAACATTTTGTCTTTCGAATCTATTGTAAAAGAAATTATGACATTTCACGGTAACACCAGAGTCAAACATCTATGTGAACACATAGATACATGTAATGCAAGCAAGAATGAGTTCCATATGTTATTTGAAAAAATAAGGTTCCACAGGAGCAAGAGGGCATCTGATATTAATCATACACAGATGAATCTTACTTGATAGTCTTGCCAGTGGCTTTGACTTCTAAGAAAATTAACATTTCCATCTATGTAAATAATCTTTGATTTTGAAAAAAAGAAAAAATGATGTTTTTCTTTTCCTGCAATGGAACTTCCTCCTTCTGGCTTATCTGCATCAGCGGAGGTCAAGAGAGTATCTGCTCCTACCTTCCAACACTCACCTCTCTTGACCTTGATTAATATCTGGAACAGCTGACAAATCATGCTTTGGCCATCCAAGTCTCACTCCATTCCTAAAGGCAATCAGAAAACGCTCCTGTTCAAGGCATCAAGGCTTCTGTATTCATTCTAAACAGATACACAGTGGAAATTTCCACAAAGTGCTCTTTCCCTTCCAACCCCCAGAAAATACTGATAGGCTGGGCTTTTATTTGATCTTCCAGAAGCTTTAATGACCCAGAAGCTTTCCAGAAGCCTTATGTGATCCCATTGCATCTTACACATGTTAACATGTGTGTTACACTTTCAAATATGAGCACTTTTGCAAATCTACCCTCATCCACCAAGAGAATGGGGAAAAAAGTACTTTGATGATTCTCTGAAACTGCCCTAACGTAGCATGAAAGCCCAAGGCATTCAGCTTTGTTGTCACCCTTTTACCTAGGAAACAGACACCGGAACAGAACTGAAATCACTTCCTTCTGAGAAATCATGGATGCTTGTAATACATCATTTCAGGAAGAAAAACTTCTAAGGTAGTTTTTTTTTTTTTTTTTTTTTTTTTTAATAAAACCATGTCTGTGTTTCTGGCAGCTATTTGGTTAGAAGTTTTTTGATGTGTGATCTTGACATCAATCAGTATTGCCAGAGGGATCACTTCTGCCAACTCCAGGCTCCTCATGGAGCCCCACAAACGGCTCCAGCCACAGCCTTCATCCACGTGGCAGCCATGGAGAAACGGACACTGTGGGAGAAGTCTGGCTCTGAGTTGCTCCACCCAGCTGAGTGCACGACCAGTGAAAGTCACTGAGCTTCTATCAAGCCGCACTCTTCTTATCCCCAAATGCGGTTATCAGTCCAGTTAGGGTCAGACAACCCTAACTTTCAAAAACAGGGGAAAAATTAAGTGAGCCATGACACATTCCATACAGAGATGCCCCAGAGTGAGGTTGAAGAATGAAAGAGACTGCTGGCGCTGACAGGGAAAGATTTCCAAGACACACAGATATACTGCAAAAAGAAAAAGAAGAAATCACAGAGCCAAAACCTACGATGTTTCCATTTTATAGAAAAAGCATCTTATTCCATGTCATAAAGTAAATTACAAACTCATCACCAGTTTATGTCTAAATATATTCAAATAGGGAATTCCCAGGCAGGCAGTGGTTAGGGCTTTACTCTCACTGCCAAAGGCCAGGGTTTAATCCCTGGTCATCCCTGGTCAGGGAACTAAAATCTCACAAGCTGCACAGTGGGGCCAAGTAAATAAATAAATGCAAATATATGAACCTGTGTGTGTTGGTATATATACATACTTATACACACAGATATGTGTGTGACATACCTCTCCATGCTTAGAGATGTGTCTGAAGGGATACTCATCATCCTGATAACAGCACTTATCAGGGAGGGGAGTAAGGTTGTGATGAAGTAAAGAGGGGAATTTTCTCTCTTCATCTTGTGTTCTTTGGAACTCTGGATTGTTTTAATAAGAAGAATGCAAGTAAATATTGCTTACAAAACAAAAATAAATAAGCTTTATTTATTCATTTGTTGATTTACTTTTTCCCCTATGATTCAACAAGTGCTTTGGGAGGAAGTTAGTCACTTTTCCACTACCCATCCCCACTTTCACCTTGCTAACATAATCCTGGTTTTCAGGGGTGCCAAGTTCCGAGTTCAACACTTGCTTTGCCCACTTTTTGGCAGGTTCAAATAGCCAGAGGATATATTCTAGTCAATGAGATACAGATGGCAATGTTGTGGAGGGGAGGGGAAAGTGACACATTTTCCCCTAATCTTGAAGGAACAGGATGTCTAGAACTGCAGCCGCCATGTTGCCAACATGAAGTGTCAAGTATGAGAGGCCAGGACAGACACTGTTGAGTCACTAACCAATGCAGCACCTGCCACCTTCAGAATTCTTATTTTATTAAGAAATATAAATGCTATCCATTTAGGCTAGTGTATGGTGAGTTTTTTGTTACTAACAGCAAAATGCATTTCTAATCAACACAAGTGCCTATGATGTATGGAGCAGAGCCAAGCTAGAGAAGTTGAGTTTACAAGAAAGAGGAGAAATTCTCAGCAACATAAAATGCCTAAAAGTAAGAGGATGCGATCTAAAACATAAGAAAAGGGGTAACATAGGAATGCCCCAATTTCTTCATAAGGGGTATTGAGTCAATTAGATAAGACTCTACCTATGAAAGTAGTTTGTAAATGGGGTAACAATGTACAAATGTAAGGGCTGATTTTGGTGCATATGTAGTCAAGGTGTGCTATGAACAGCGGCCAAAACTGCACATTCTGAAGTCAGACCATCCTGGCACACCACACAAACAAGCTCTGAGAGTCAGGAAAATTATTTAATTTCTTTGCACCTCAACTTCCTAATATGTAAAACTGGAATCATAATAATAATTACACCTATGACTACTGTAAGGATTAAATAAAATAATGTATTAGAGGCTTAGCATAGAGCCTGGCATGGGTGGCCCTTAGGATGAGTCATTCACTGTTATTATAGGATGACTAAAAGAGCACCCAAAGGTGCCCCGGTGCCAAAACATAACCTCCACGGCCTCCCCACTAGTCAGAGAAGGTCTCATGATAGCTACTATCTGGCTTAAGGCCTCAGAGATCACTATTAGAAAGGAAATGTAGAACTCATCTGAGAAAGGTTAAACCTTGATGTTCCAGAAATACTTACAGAGAAGCTATGACAAGCAAGGAACATGCTGAGGATAAAAGACAACTTCCATGGTGGGCCTGTGTTTAAGAATCCACCTGCCAATGCAGGGGACATACATTCGATCCCTGATCCAGGAAGATCCCTCATGCTGCAGGGCAGCTAAGCTGGTACGCCACAACTACTGAGCCCCATGCTGCAGCTACTGAAGGCGGAGCTCTAGAGCTCAGCTCTGCAACAAGAGAAACCACGGCTAGACAAGCCCACTCGCTGCAACCAAGACCCAGTGCAGCCAAAATAAGTAAATAAATACTTCTTTGTGCTCTCAGGGAACTTGAAGAGATAAGACATAAACGCAAAGGTGAAAAAATATACAGAAGATAAATAACAGATCAATGTTGTACAAGAATGTCCCAAGACAGTTGTGATTAATTGCCAAAAAGAGATGCAGAGAAAGATCAGAGTCATCCCAAGGCCAGAGATGATTTTTCGCTGGGAGTTTGAATATGAAGGACTTTAAATAGATGGAAAAGTTTGAAATGCAGCCTATAGCCAGTGGAGAGTCACAGAGATTCCCGATGAGCAAAAATGACCAGAACCTTCTATGGACACTCATCAGAAAGCAATGAGTAGAATTCCAGAGCCAAGAGAGTGAACAAAAGTAGACAACCTACTGGAACCTATGTTATAATGACACAGATGGAAGAGCGTGGTGAGAACTTGGCCGGAGATGGGCCATTGGAAAAAACAAAAACACTGATCCCATTAGTAGTTGATATCCCTCCAAACAAATGGGAAATCTTTCTGATTCCATTTCTATTGTTGTTCACCTTGACTCACACTACTAGTTTATAAGATTAGTTATTGTATGGAGTGGGGAAAGCCCAGGACAGGTAAATCTGGGGGAAACGAGGGAGATGGAAGTGCTTAGGAACTGGGTTCACTGCCTCAGAAGGCAGGGAGAGAAGTGTATGCAACCCAAGCTATGTACAGAGGGTTGGGTTCTTGGGGACACAGAGAGAAGAGATGGAAGATGGCAGAAGAGAAAAGATCTGTTAAGAGAGATTTGACCCATCTTGACCAACAGGTACTCTCATCTTCAGCTGTACTCAAGTGGTTCGATCTCCCAAACGTGGAGGCATCTCCTCCTGTGTGCAGAGCTTGGGCTTGCTCAGCCTTCCAGAGCCAAAAGTACCTCTCAAACAGAAGACCCCAGATCCCCTCTCATCATTGTGAATAGGGAGTGCACACATCCTGTTTCATAAAGGAGTCAGAATATCAAGGTAGAGCAAACCTCCAGCAGCCCATCAGAGATGTCCCCTTCATCTTTACGGTATAACTTCCCCCAAGCCCGGAAGTTGGGGGAATAGCCTGAGTTGCCTGGTCATGGCTTCAATGCATAGATAATACCATTAAGGTGGGGCAAAATCTCTTTAAAACTACTGAAAGTCAACATTCTTTGAATTCTTCATACAGGTCGAACAGTGTGCAACTATCTGTAGATAAATGATCTTTTTGAAGTGACATTTTTGTCCCCATTTTATAGATGAGAAAAACTGAGGTTTAAAGAAATGAAGAAAGCTGCTCAATTCATAGAGCTAATCAGTAACAGGGAATATTTGAGCACAGACAACCTCAACCCAGAGTGTATCTTCCTTAACCACAGGATCATGCCCTTTCCTCCTCTCTGAGCAAGTGAGTGCTAATCTGGTTGACGGTTCAAGCCATCCTCAATGAACAGAGGGCCACCCGGGCACTTGAACTTGGGCTAACACTCAAGCGGCAGAGCTAATAATGAATCAAGCCGCTTCGTCCATGAGACCCTACGGAAGCCCCTGAAATGCTCTGGCTTTCTCTGTGGTCTAGTTAACCCTCTTTAAGGTGGCGCCACTAATTATCAAACTCTATTTCGCTGAGCAGATACTCAGTGATGCTCCTCAATGCTCCTGTATGAGATGTGTCCTCTGTGAAAGCTGACCTCTACGTGACAAGGGAGAATTCAGCTCTCGGCCAGAGAGTCTGCCCTGGCTTCTCTTTTATCACTGTGTCTTAACAAATCTTCCATAGTTTTTTTTTTTTTTTCTTTATTTCTTTCTACCTTGTCAGAAAGCCAAGAGTGGCATTTCAAAGGACACATTTACCCCCCAGCAATTTCTCTCTTCTAGCACCATGCACTTTCTTCTCATAAAATCAGACCAGACAATGAAGCTGTAAACCCAGCTGGTGAGATTGATGTGCTGTTTCTCCAACCTCCCTCCGGTGGGTTTGCCTCAGGAGCTGTGCACTGTGAACGATAAACATCCAAATGAAAATGCTTCGAGATAACGACAATCACAATCACAACAAAAGTAAAAGGCTTTAATTGATAGAGCAGAGGGGTGAATTCAAGGGAACATATGGCACACAAATAATGAACTGGACAAAACTGCAAGGAAAAATCTTGACCTCAGGATTCTGGAAAGCTCCAACTTATAGCCCACCAACATCTGGAGCACATACACCAAGAAAGGACTGTTCCTGCGAAATGTAACCAAACAAATCAACCCCTCTGCTCCTTATTTGCAAACACTTTTCCTTTTTACAATGAATGAGAAATCTCTGGCAATCACTGTTACATCGTTTACGATTAAAAAATCACAGGTAGATTATAGAAAATAAAACAGAGGCTCATATATTCTGCCATCTCGTCCCTGCCAAAAATGAGCTGCTAAAATAAATCCCAGAAGTTTTACATTTTGTCTGCCACCTTTTGTTTTCTAACCCTTCTGTCAAACTGCAAGGATAGAACTTCGACGGAGCTTAACACAAGCTGACTTCAACAGACTCAAGACATGGCAATACTACGAGAAATTAAAAGCCATTGGTAGATTTCTCATTCCCTCTATTATCTGTGACAATTGGCAGGTGAACTTTTCCATTCCCTAAATTCTGAAAGTAAAAAATAGAGGTTGTTCTGTGTGTTTTATCATCAAAATAAAAGTACAAAAGTTGTTGTACATCTAGTGGTGGAGGCCTGCTTGCCAACCAAAAAAAGGATCTACTGACTGCCGAAAATGAAAAGTAAATACACCTCATTTTAATTGTTTTCCTTGAAAGTGAAGTGACAGTGAAAACCATTCAATCATGTCTGACTCTTTGAGACCCTACCAAGTAGGGTAGTCCATGGAATTCTCCAGGCCAGAATACTGGAGTGGGTAGCCTTTCCCTTCTCCAGGGGATCTTCCAAACTTAGGGATTGAACCCAGGTCTCCCACATTGTGGGCAGATTCTTTACCAGCTGAGCCACAAGAGAAGCCCAAGAATACTGGAGTGGGTAGCCTATCCCTTCTCCAGCAGATCTTCCCAGCCCAGGAATCGAACCAGGCAGATTCTGAGCTCCCAGGGAAGCTGAGCTTCCAGAGAAGCTCCCAATTACTTTCCTTCAGTTTCCCCAAAGAACTTATATACATATCTCTGCTTCCAGGGAGTGAATTTCATTTTCCTCATCCATAAAATATAAGTGTTGTATTAGGTGGTCTCCCAGCTGCTTCTCCATTCAAATAAATTCTATGATTTTAAATATACAATACATATATATATGCAACATATATTTAAAATATATTTGTGTCTATATATAAATGTGTATGTACATTTGTGTATATACATATATATAATCTATGTTAACATGTCAAGATAATTTTAAAATAAAAATGTATTTTCCCTTGCATCTGACATGCATTTAGCCTCTCTCTGCCTCAGTCTTTGACTCTGAAAAAAAAGTAAAGACTTGGAATCATGGGTGGAAAATGGGTTTCGACTTGCTTGCCAAATCTTATCCTTTGCCAGGATCATTATGTTGAAAAGCATCGGCAAAGCTATTCCTGGGCTCAGCATAAAAGAGCACTTATATTTATAATGAGTATTTATAATGAGTATTTATATATAGTGAGCATTTAAAATGAGTAATTATAATAAGTTATAACATGAGGCAGATCATACATATTTCTATGGCTCTCAAATAAGCCTATTAAAAGTCTAAATCCTATTCCCTCTGTGGAAGAGTCACTGTAAGGACAAGAGAGACGTTTGGAGTCCACCCATTGGGACTTCACAGCCATGGAAACAGAGGTCCAAAGAGATGAAATTATTTGCCTGTGTTTAAAACCTGAATTCCAGTATTCTGAGTCCAAATCCATTAGACTACACCATACCACCTTTCTTAAATTCTAGCAATCTTTGTGCAAGGGGGTGTCTACCTGTAGTCAATGAATCATTCAGGATCCAGCCAGAAAGTAGAAATCTTTCCTCTTGTAAATGGAGCGGATTTAATCAGGGAGTTAGTTACACAGATAACTAAAGAGCTAAGAAGCAAAACAGATGAAGTAACCCAAGGATTAGTAACAATAGAAAATCGCTATCACCCTTGAACTGAAAAACACAGGGAAGAGATAATGTCCCCAGAATCCTTTCTAAGGCTACCTGGAAAAAACTATGGTGGAGTCTGTGGGGGCTGCAACCATGGAAGAAACGCAACCCTTGATGAAGCATGAAGTAGAGAGAGGGAGAAATACCCCGGCTTCTCCCCACCCCCCACCTCTAGTCTTCTGTAAGTGTCTCTCCATTGACCAACCCTACTCAGAATCCAGTCAGCAAGAGAGCCTGAGAAACCCAGTTGCAGAATTGTAAGCAATGACAAGCACACATAAAATATATAGATAGATAATAGATAAACACAGATCTGATTTCAGGACATAAGTGAAAGTGAAAAGTCGCTCAGTCGTGTCCGACTCTTTGCGACCCTGTGGACCGTAGCCCACCAGGCTCCTCAGTCCATGGGATTCTCCAGGCAAGAATATTGGAGTGGGTTGCCATTTCCTTCTCCAGGGGATCTTCCCAACCCAGGGATCGAACCCAGGTCTCCCGCATTGCAGGCAGATGATTTAACCTCTGAGCCACCAGGGAAGCTATATCCATATCCTAAGGGTATGCCCAATTTTTTCTGCCTAATCCGTTAACTTATTCCTGAAAGTGAAAATGAAAGTTGTTCAGTTGTGTCTGACTCTTTGTGACCCCATGGACTATACAGTCCATGGAATTCTCCAGGCCAGAATACTGGAGTGGGTAGCCATTTCCTTCTCCAGGGGATCTTCCAACCCAGGGATCAAACCCAGGTGTCCTGCATTGCAGGTGGATTCTTTACCAGCTGAGCCACAAGGGAAACCCAACTTATTCCTATTAATATACAAAAAGATCTTCCCTTTCTCAGATGGGGCAGGAAAAAAAGAATCTTTCTGACATTTGTCTATTGATTCTAGACTCATAGTCAATGGGCAGAAGTTAGTTTATAGAAATCTTAATAGAAGTTTACACTGAAGCCAAACTAAAACAACCTCCTATCCAGGTCATTCCAACTCATGTATGAAGGTTTAAGACCTTGAGATGAAAAGGAAATTACCAAAGAGGGAGGTCCAGGAAAATTAGCTCTCCTCAGAAGCTCCTAAATTAAATAAAGTGGACTTCAAAGCTATAGACTAGAGATAGTTCTGTACCCTCAGGATCCCTGACCTCAAAGGCTAAGACAATGACTCCCAAATGATGGTCCTGGCTATCTACATCAGAACTACTCTGAGACTCTTGTGAAAGTTCTAAGCTCAAGACCTTACTCTAGACCCATAGAAGCAGTAAATCTAGAGATAGAACTTGAACACTACATTTTGGTAGAGTCTCCAAGATATCTGGAAAATAAGAGTTCCTGGACAAGAAATCCTTGGCAACAAGAAGATGTGAGCCTCTGTATTCCTTCCCAGATGAGCTACCGATAGTTTTTAATGACCCATGTCCTCTATAGCTGTCAAGAGTGTTTTGTTCTGTCTGACAATCTACAAGAAGGCCTACCAACTGCTCAGACCTTGATTCCTTGGGCTCTGTTCCAACTCTGGACTGTATTGCTCAATTCAGTTCAGTCTCTCAGTCGTGTCCTCTTTGCGACCCCATGAACAGCAGCATGCCAGGCCTCCCTATCCATCACCAACTCCCAGAGTCCACTCAAATCCATGTCCATTGAGTCAGTGATGCCATCTAACCATCTCATCCTCTGTCATCCCCTTCTCCTCCTTCCCAGCATCAGGGTCTTTTCCAATGAGTCAGTTCTTCCCATCAGGTGGCCAAAGTATTGGAATTTCAGCTTCAGCATCAGTCCTTCCAATGAACACCCAGGGCTGATCTCCTTCAGAATGGACTGGTTGGATCTCTTTGCAGTCCAAGGGACTCTCAAGAGTCTTCTCCAACACCACACTTCAAAAGCATCAATTCTTCAGCACTCAGCTTTCTTTATAGTCCAACTCACATCCATACATGACCACTGGAAAAACCATAGCCTTGACTAGACAGACCTTTGTTGACAAAGCAATGTCTCTGCTTTTTAATACGCCATCTAGGTTGGTCATAACTTTCCTTCCAAGGAGTAAGCGTCTTTTAGTTTCATGGCTGCAATCACCATCTGTAGTGATTTTGGAGCCTCCCAAAATAAAGTCAGCCACTGTTTCCACTGTTTCCCCATCTATTTCCCATGAAGTGATGGCATCAGATGCCATGACCTTAGTTTTCTCAATGTTGGGCTTTAAGGCAACTTTTAGTTCTCTTTTATCTTTCTCCTTTACCTGGGTAAAATCTTGCTTCTCTTCTTCACTGCAATTCTCACCAGTTCTCTCTCATTTTGGCCTCACAATGACTCACTGGAGACCCCCTCTCCTGAAGCTAGGAGCCCTCAAGATACCAGCTCCTCTTGTTTGCCATGTTACTCTGAAATGGCAGTGCAAGTGGCTGTCATAGATACAGCTGCCCCAGCTGTGGGTCTGGGAGGCCCACCCACTACAGGTGCTGTTGGGCTCCATCCCCTTTGGGTTTGACTGTGGCTGAAGAGCCTGGAGGGTAGGTGCCATGTGGCACCTGCTCCTGGAAGGCGAATATTCTCCCAGGTCCCCCCCACAGGTAATAAAGCCTGCAGGATTCCACTCTGAGATTTACAGCCGCCCTTTCTTCTCCTCTGTAGGGGAGGGATGCGGATGCAGCACTGCTACTTATGCCTGGTATAGTGGTGCTTCTTTTCCTTTAAACAATCTACAGGAGCCACCTTCCTAGAGACAAAAGATGAAAAGATGGTGAGATTACCTGCCAGGACCATTTAGGCTTTAATGATCTTCATGTGAGTGCTCCCAGAAACACCATGCAGCAACCAAGTCATAGGATGCTGTTCTAATAAAATTAAAATTACTCAAATAAACTGCCAGGCATCTGGAAAGCACCGAGAACACAATACATTATGTAAACTGACATCCAAATATTGTACACCTACATGGCCCTTGAGTTACAACAAAGGCATGATGCATGCTAAAGCCTTATTTTTAAAATTTTAATTTCCTTGTAAGTGGATTTTAATCACTAGGTAACCAAATCATATTCAATACTAATTTCCCTTATGTTGTCCAGTGATTCACTGGTTCTTTGTGTCGAATTCTCAAATTCACATTTACATACAGTCTAGAGTTGCAAATACAAAACAAGAACTATTCAAACGAAAAGTACAAGAGTTTACAAATTCCCAAATAATAGATTCCCCTCCTCCTTCTTTTTACCTCTAGCTCTGTTGGAGTCCATTAAAAACAGACTTAAGATAGGATTAAAGGAGCACTTTGCAACTTGATGAAAATCAAGCTCTGCATATCACTCTTTAAAAAAAGAATATGCAACACCAAGTGACATTCAGTTTGATCATGAATATTGATAATATAATATTTATTTTAAATATAATGTATTCATCGGTACTCAACCAAAAGTAAAATTAAACTCATCAGGATCAGAATAACTGTTTGGTTTTGCAAAAGTCAAGGACCCTCGTTGGGTGGCTTAATGACTTCTTGTTTGTGTTCTGTTTGCATAAATTATCCATCAAGTGCAGCCATTACACCGGATGCAGCATGGCACTCGAGGAGGGATGAGAGCCGCGTCAGGACCCTCATTAAAGGGAAATGTGACTGGAATGGAGTCATCATTCCGTGTCCGCCAAGGCTCTGCTGTCTCCACTCTCCATCCCTCCGCACCAATTCCATCTGAAGTCAAAACTGGGCTTGGCAGACCTGGATGCTCAAAGGCAATGGACGGAATCAAACAATAGATAAATGACAGCCCCTGTGCCTAGAGCCAAATGTGAAAAAGAAAGGGGAGAAAAACAGTAGAATGAGTTTCAATGCAATCAGCTGAGGCTCTGAGAATGCAGGTGCTGGGTAACACGCTCTGCATCCATCCCCCATTTTATGAGCCACAGAAAAATTCCTTTTCTCAATATCTACTGACATTCTTTCCACCTCATAGTATTACTCTCCAATAAACCGAGTATGGATAGGACTCAAGTCATGCTGTGTGTAATACTAATTAAGGAAGACAGGCAAAAATAATGGCTTCCCCGTTTCACATAGTACAATCATCCCATCCCAGTCTGGACACATCCTGCAGCTATTTCAATGTAATTGTATTACTTAACGCAGGGAGAATGTTGTTTTCTAGTAAGAGACGATGCAAAATGAAGTTGTGGGAGCGTCAGAGAAGCCACATAATAGGCAGCAAGGACTTTCCCAACAGAGTGATAAGATGGGTTTCTGCGATGTGCAGAGCTGAGCATATGTTGTATTGGAATAAAAAATGCAGGTGAACCCAAGGGAACTGAGAAACACAACCACTTCTTATTGCAATCTTAAATAAAATTGCCTGTGTACCTAGTGACAGATCTGGTTTGGTTCACAGACATTCAGCTCTGAAATAAGAAACGGAAGAACAATATCAGAGGATGATCATCACCATAAACTAGCCATGGCTAAACCCACCCTCAAGGCTGGAACACTATTTCCAGCAGCTTGAGCTTGTCACAAATGTTACATGCCAGACAGCATCACCGCGCAAGGTCCACACAGCTGGGGCTCAGAGTCAGGCTGTAACTGGCTGAGACTGGTCTTTAATACTCTAAACTAACGCCAGAAACAACTGAGATGTGATGTGCTCAGTTATAAAATACATCCTCAGGCCTGCTAATAGCTCATAATATGGCCTTACAGATAGGTTCAAGAACATGAAAGGACACTGGACTAAACAGGGGACAGGAAACAGCTGTGCTCCATTTACACAGAGGACAGGAAAAGAGGGAACGAAATTTAAATTACAACAGGCAGGTGTGACAGGTGTGAAAAGACAGAAATGAAGACAACTAAGTTATTAGCAAAGGGAAACATTGCTAGGTGGTGAAAGAGTAAAAAGGAAACGGACATTACAGTATTGAATATCAACACACATATACATGGGAGAGTGACATGTTGATTAGAGCAACCAGCCTCTACATCAATGTTTTTTCAAAAAATGCTATCTTGAACAATATGAAATGGTCATGTTGGTAGATCAAAAAGTGGTCACATATCAGCTACTTCAAATGGTTCAACTTAATATTAATACTTTTGTCTTAGATGAGAACCTTGAACAATACCTAATGTAGCCTATATGTATACATTACATATACCAAATACCTAATGTATCCTAGACAATCCACAAATACTCACTTATCCTAGACAGTCCACAAATACTCACTTTGAGGACTGGTAAATCATGAAATGAATTTTCAAATAGTTAAAGTGATAATGTTTAACTGAACAAGCAAGAGTTTTCTGGGTGGTTATACATCTTTTCTCTTAGTTTCTTTGTCTTTCACGTTAGTTTCTTTCTCTCATCTACTTTGACAACTTTTTAGTCCATCACTGAAGTTACACTCATTAGGGACTGTGAGCATTTGCAGCCACTATTAATAATCATCTTTTCTACTTGTTTGGATTACCAATAATGAAGGTTAATAAAACTAACCAAGTTTATGTTCTTTTCTAAACTCTTTGGATATTAATTCAAAAATTGATACCAGATGATTCAATGACTATTGTTTGCTTTTGAGTCTTTGTGCTGGTTTTAAAATGCTTAAGGAAAACTGTTCACCTCCATTAAAGATGTTTGAATCAGTTGTGCACATCAAACTTGTTGAGACACATGTTAATTCCTTAATATCTTCACACCAGCCAACTCCATTCTATCAGTTGCATCAGCCAAAGCCTTGCAGTGAGCCTCAATTTTGTTTTTTATTTCACTCACACCCCATAGTCAATCTATCAGAAAATCTCAAAGCACTACCTGTAAAATATACCCAGGATATAGCCACTCCTCACCACATCTTCTTCAAGTCCCCCTCACACTCAGCTCCAAGCTCCTCCAAGGCCAAGCCAGTATCATCCCTCATCCAGATAACTGCAAGAGCTTCTAAAGGTTCTCCCCGTTTCTGCCTTTGCCTCCCTACACTATATTCTCCATAGAACAGAAAAATCATCACCCTCAAAAGCTTGCTTGGGGCTGGTGCACTGAGACGACCCAGAGGGATGGTATGGGGGTGGGGGTTCAGGATGGGGAACATGTGTATACCTGTGGCAGATTCATGTTGATGTATGGCAAAACCAATACAATATTGTAAAGTAATTAACCTCCAATTAAAATAAATAAATTTATATTTTAAAAAAATAAAAATAAAACCCTAATTTTTTTTTATAAAAAAGCTTCCATTAACTCCTCATTTCAGTCAAAGTAAAAGCCAAGGTCTTATCTTTATATAAAAGCCCTCCCCCACCTGTCCCATTACACCCTTTACCTCCCCGGTTTTATCTCATGTGACCCCCACCCAACCCTTGCACACCCTGCTCCAACCCCTGAGCCTTTTCCAGACTTTGACTCTAGTCTTACCTTCTTAGTCAGTCCTTCCCCAGTCATCCCATCTAAAATGACAACCCCCCATTCACCAGCACTCCATATCTTTCTTCTTTATTTTTTTCCCTTAGACTTTGTGATGGTTTTAAGATATATCCACAAATTCTATGATATTTGTCCCTTCACTTAAAGGTGGAGCCTAATTCCCCTCCTCTTGAGTCTGGGCTTTTCTTACTGATGCTTGTGACAAATAGAACATGAAGTGACAGGATGTTGTTCCCAAGACCAGGTCATGAAAAGTCCTTGTGGCTTTCTCCTTACACACCGTTTCGCATGCTCTCAGTTCACTTGCATCAAGTTTGGAAGGCAGCTGCCATGTTGGAAGTATACTCAAGCCACTCTGTTGAGAATCAGTCATGGAGAGGAACTAATGACCAATAGCCTTAGAACTGAACCATCATGGAAGTGGACCCTCCAGCCGTAGTCAATCCTTCAACTTAACTACAGCCCTGGCCAACATTTTGACTGCAATTTCATGGAAGGCCTTTAGAGAGAAGGTCTTCAACTTTAGCCAGTGAAGCTGCTCCAGGTTTCTGACCCAAAAAAGCTGTGAAGAAATAAATTTTGTTATTTTAAGCCTCTAGGTTTGGGGGTAATTTGTTATACAGAAATAGATAGCTAATTCAGCCCTTATCACCATCTAACCATATTTTATTATCTTATTTATTGACTGTCTTCCCTTCATGAATGTACTTTCTATGAGGGCAGAGACATTTGTCTATCATTAATCTTTCATTTTTAATAATGAATAAGATGGGTATCCAAGATTCCCATACATTAGTGGATCAGCAAAAATGCAACATTCCAACACAACTTACCGTGGTAGCAAGAATTTCTATCACTTGGGTAAAGGATGATTACACTTAGTCATAAAGCAGATTCTACTACAGATGTATTGCAGGATAATGACCACAAAGAGGCTCCTAATTTCCTGCTGAATACTAAAGATGTGTTCTCAAGGAAAAACAAATTACCCACTAGATAATTTGTGAGTTGTTGGTTCTTAATCCAGACAGACAACAAAATCGTCAGCAGACCTCCTACAACAACAAATGTCCAGATTCCACACCTAAAAACTCCGATTAATGGCTTCTGCTATAGACAGAAAGCTTGTGACCCCTGAATATTCCTTTGCTGAAACTTAATCCGCAACATGATGGTATTCAGAGACAGGGTTTTGGGAAGTGATTAGGTCATGAAGATGGAGCTTTCATAAATGGGATTAGTGCCCTTATTAAAGAAATCCCAGAGAATCCCCTCATTGCTTCCACCATGTGAGGATACAGTGAAAACCTGGCCATCTATGAATAGAAAGAGAGCTTCTAACTAGATACGGACTCTGCCTGCACCTTAATCCTGGACTTTCCAGGCTTCAATAAGTAGAGAAATACATTTCTGTTGTTTATAAGCCACTCAGTCTACGGTATTTTTGTTGTAATGCCCAAGCAGACTAAGACAGTGTCTTCAGCTGCAAAAAAATTCTTCTAGATTATTCTGATATATAATATATCCAAGACCGAGGATTCCTTCACTGGTTGGTAAGTAATTAGAGAAGGTAAGCACATTTATAGTCTAATATACTGGACTATACTACTAGTTCCGGAAGCTCTTCCCATCAATTCAGCAACTCTGAATTCTCCTTCTGCATTCACTTACTCACTTATGAAGTATTTAAAAAGACATTGGCACTGTGCTAGACTCTGGGGAAATGAAGAGGCTGGTGAACTCAGGGTCTGGTGAGGGAGATCAGACTCTCACCCAAGGAGACATCCAACCCAGAAAGCCTCATCCCTAACTTTCCAACAGAGCCTGGACTCACCCCACACACATGCCTTGGGCTGGAGATAGCTTGATCAGACATAATCAGAGAGACACGGAATGGGCAGCAATGGATGGCAAGGGAGGGCTGAAAGCATCTTCAAAGAATGTGTACAGTGGAAAGGGGAGGAGATCCAAACTAACCCAAGCAGCTCCAGAACTTAAGGACCACCAAGGGGAAAAGAGCCTGCAGAGCAGACTACAGAGCAGGTTCCCTAAAGCTAAGAGGAAAGCAGAGAGTCTCAAGTCCCATGAGTCTCAGAAAATAATTTGTCAATACATTCGAAGGGTTTCTGTTTCCTCATCCATTAAGTAATAGTGTAGGAATAAATAATTTTTAAAGTTTTTTTCCAACACTAATGTTCTATTAAAAATTATATATGTGAATATGCATGTTTGTATATGTAACAATTCATTACCCAATATTGTTCTCCAAGAAATGGAAGGCTCACTGTGTATAGGAAAGAGATTGTAACTTGACTTTATTGGTAAGGGAAGTAAACACTATCTGGCTTATGCTAATTTCCAGAGCAGTAGTTGACAGTGTTATCCTTCATTTGGAAAGTATTTCAATACCAATTGGACAAGTTAGAACAAATATCCCCAGGCATTCCAGCAGTACCAGAAAACTGTCAGAGCCTCAGATTAAGCTCAGAGTTCATCTGGGTTATGCAATGCCCTGAGCCTCTAGATGACTGACAACGCAAAGCACTTACCCTCCCAGCCAATTGTTTACCAGCTTGTCCTGGTTCAGGGAGGGCTGTGAAGGCCACAGACCCATACCAACCCTCCAACACAGTAGCTCCTCATCTTCCAGCTTGGCATAGGCAGAATATGATGGATGCTGCAACAGATGGCAAGCTGGAGGCTGTGGGAGGTTGTAACTCCTTGTTCCCTCTGCCAATTAATTCCCAAGAAGGAGTCTTTTTTTTAATTGATTGAAGCATAGTTGATTTACAATGTTAGTTTCTGATGTACAGCAAAGTGATTCAGTTGTATATGGATATTCTTTTTCATATACTTTTTCATTGTGGTTTCTTACAGGATATTGAATATAGCTCCCTCTGCTATACTGTAGGACCATGTTGTTTATCTGTTTTATATTTAGTAGTTTGTATCTGCTAATCCCAAACTCCTAATTTATCCCTCTCCCACCCTCTTTCCCTTTTGGGAACTATAAGTTTGTTTTCTATGTCTGTGAGTCTGTTTCTGCTTCATAAATAAGTTCATTTGTGTCATTTTTTGAATTCCAGGTATAAGTGCTATCATATGGTATTTGTCTGTCTGACTTACTTGACTTAGCCCAAGAGGCATCATTTTGAAAAGAGGTTTCCAGCCCTCATCTCATTCCTTCTGGAGGAAAAGAATTGGAGAGTCAGAAAAACAAGGGCAAGATGAGGACCAGGGACAGTCATTCCCACCTCACTCTAAAGCAAAATTTCTCCATCGTGGCACCAATGACATTGGCAGCTGGATAATTCTCTGTGTGGGNGCCTTTTCCAGACTTTGACTCTAGTCTTACCTTCTTAGTCAGTCCTTCCCCAGTCATCCCATCTAAAATGACAACCCCCCATTCACCAGCACTCCATATCTTTCTTCTTTATTTTTTTCCCTTAGACTTTGTGATGGTTTTAAGATATATCCACAAATTCTATGATATTTGTCCCTTCACTTAAAGGTGGAGCCTAATTCCCCTCCTCTTGAGTCTGGGCTTTTCTTACTGATGCTTGTGACAAATAGAACATGAAGTGACAGGATGTTGTTCCCAAGACCAGGTCATGAAAAGTCCTTGTGGCTTTCTCCTTACACACCGTTTCGCATGCTCTCAGTTCACTTGCATCAAGTTTGGAAGGCAGCTGCCATGTTGGAAGTATACTCAAGCCACTCTGTTGAGAATCAGTCATGGAGAGGAACTAATGACCAATAGCCTTAGAACTGAACCATCATGGAAGTGGACCCTCCAGCCGTAGTCAATCCTTCAACTTAACTACAGCCCTGGCCAACATTTTGACTGCAATTTCATGGAAGGCCTTTAGAGAGAAGGTCTTCAACTTTAGCCAGTGAAGCTGCTCCAGGTTTCTGACCCAAAAAAGCTGTGAAGAAATAAATTTTGTTATTTTAAGCCTCTAGGTTTGGGGGTAATTTGTTATACAGAAATAGATAGCTAATTCAGCCCTTATCACCATCTAACCATATTTTATTATCTTATTTATTGACTGTCTTCCCTTCATGAATGTACTTTCTATGAGGGCAGAGACATTTGTCTATCATTAATCTTTCATTTTTAATAATGAATAAGATGGGTATCCAAGATTCCCATACATTAGTGGATCAGCAAAAATGCAACATTCCAACACAACTTACCGTGGTAGCAAGAATTTCTATCACTTGGGTAAAGGATGATTACACTTAGTCATAAAGCAGATTCTACTACAGATGTATTGCAGGATAATGACCACAAAGAGGCTCCTAATTTCCTGCTGAATACTAAAGATGTGTTCTCAAGGAAAAACAAATTACCCACTAGATAATTTGTGAGTTGTTGGTTCTTAATCCAGACAGACAACAAAATCGTCAGCAGACCTCCTACAACAACAAATGTCCAGATTCCACACCTAAAAACTCCGATTAATGGCTTCTGCTATAGACAGAAAGCTTGTGACCCCTGAATATTCCTTTGCTGAAACTTAATCCGCAACATGATGGTATTCAGAGACAGGGTTTTGGGAAGTGATTAGGTCATGAAGATGGAGCTTTCATAAATGGGATTAGTGCCCTTATTAAAGAAATCCCAGAGAATCCCCTCATTGCTTCCACCATGTGAGGATACAGTGAAAACCTGGCCATCTATGAATAGAAAGAGAGCTTCTAACTAGATACGGACTCTGCCTGCACCTTAATCCTGGACTTTCCAGGCTTCAATAAGTAGAGAAATACATTTCTGTTGTTTATAAGCCACTCAGTCTACGGTATTTTTGTTGTAATGCCCAAGCAGACTAAGACAGTGTCTTCAGCTGCAAAAAAATTCTTCTAGATTATTCTGATATATAATATATCCAAGACCGAGGATTCCTTCACTGGTTGGTAAGTAATTAGAGAAGGTAAGCACATTTATAGTCTAATATACTGGACTATACTACTAGTTCCGGAAGCTCTTCCCATCAATTCAGCAACTCTGAATTCTCCTTCTGCATTCACTTACTCACTTATGAAGTATTTAAAAAGACATTGGCACTGTGCTAGACTCTGGGGAAATGAAGAGGCTGGTGAACTCAGGGTCTGGTGAGGGAGATCAGACTCTCACCCAAGGAGACATCCAACCCAGAAAGCCTCATCCCTAACTTTCCAACAGAGCCTGGACTCACCCCACACACATGCCTTGGGCTGGAGATAGCTTGATCAGACATAATCAGAGAGACACGGAATGGGCAGCAATGGATGGCAAGGGAGGGCTGAAAGCATCTTCAAAGAATGTGTACAGTGGAAAGGGGAGGAGATCCAAACTAACCCAAGCAGCTCCAGAACTTAAGGACCACCAAGGGGAAAAGAGCCTGCAGAGCAGACTACAGAGCAGGTTCCCTAAAGCTAAGAGGAAAGCAGAGAGTCTCAAGTCCCATGAGTCTCAGAAAATAATTTGTCAATACATTCGAAGGGTTTCTGTTTCCTCATCCATTAAGTAATAGTGTAGGAATAAATAATTTTTAAAGTTTTTTTCCAACACTAATGTTCTATTAAAAATTATATATGTGAATATGCATGTTTGTATAT
The DNA here is from genome assembly GCA_006410875.1 of Neotragus pygmaeus. NCBI lineage: Eukaryota > Metazoa > Chordata > Mammalia > Artiodactyla > Bovidae > Neotragus > Neotragus pygmaeus. Next base: position 266,807 of record SJYV01055728.1, read on the forward strand.
GTAACAATTCATTACCCAATATTGTTCTCCAAGAAATGGAAGGCTCACTGTGTATAGGAAAGAGATTGTAACTTGACTTTATTGGTAAGGGAAGTAAACACTATCTGGCTTATGCTAATTTCCAGAGCAGTAGTTGACAGTGTTATCCTTCATTTGGAAAGTATTTCAATACCAATTGGACAAGTTAGAACAAATATCCCCAGGCATTCCAGCAGTACCAGAAAACTGTCAGAGCCTCAGATTAAGCTCAGAGTTCATCTGGGTTATGCAATGCCCTGAGCCTCTAGATGACTGACAACGCAAAGCACTTACCCTCCCAGCCAATTGTTTACCAGCTTGTCCTGGTTCAGGGAGGGCTGTGAAGGCCACAGACCCATACCAACCCTCCAACACAGTAGCTCCTCATCTTCCAGCTTGGCATAGGCAGAATATGATGGATGCTGCAACAGATGGCAAGCTGGAGGCTGTGGGAGGTTGTAACTCCTTGTTCCCTCTGCCAATTAATTCCCAAGAAGGAGTCTTTTTTTTAATTGATTGAAGCATAGTTGATTTACAATGTTAGTTTCTGATGTACAGCAAAGTGATTCAGTTGTATATGGATATTCTTTTTCATATACTTTTTCATTGTGGTTTCTTACAGGATATTGAATATAGCTCCCTCTGCTATACTGTAGGACCATGTTGTTTATCTGTTTTATATTTAGTAGTTTGTATCTGCTAATCCCAAACTCCTAATTTATCCCTCTCCCACCCTCTTTCCCTTTTGGGAACTATAAGTTTGTTTTCTATGTCTGTGAGTCTGTTTCTGCTTCATAAATAAGTTCATTTGTGTCATTTTTTGAATTCCAGGTATAAGTGCTATCATATGGTATTTGTCTGTCTGACTTACTTGACTTAGCCCAAGAGGCATCATTTTGAAAAGAGGTTTCCAGCCCTCATCTCATTCCTTCTGGAGGAAAAGAATTGGAGAGTCAGAAAAACAAGGGCAAGATGAGGACCAGGGACAGTCATTCCCACCTCACTCTAAAGCAAAATTTCTCCATCGTGGCACCAATGACATTGGCAGCTGGATAATTCTCTGTGTGGGGCAGCTTGGTGGGCTACGGGATATTCAATAGTATCCCTGGCCTCTACCCAAAAGATGCCAGTGGTACCCCCTGCAGGGGTGTGACAATCAAAAATGCATGCCCAAGTTTCTCCCACTTAAAATCACTCAAATAGTCTGCCCACAAAGGTCCCAGACAAACCTGGCTGGCTGGAGGGAACACTGTTCACCCTCTGATGCTTCAGTCAAAACTTCCAGCATGAATTATACTGTTTAAGCAAAAAAGAGTAATGATGTATGGATGTGACAGATGGACCATAAAGAAGGCTGAGTGCCAAAGAATTGATGCTTTTGAACAGTGGTACTGGAGAAGACTCTTGAGAGTCCCTTGGACTGCAGTAAGATCAAACCAGTTGATCCTAAGGGAAATCAGTCCTAAATACATTGGAAGGACTAATGCTAAAGCTGAAGCTCCAATACTTTGGCCATCTGATGAGAACCACTGACTCACTGGAAAAACATCCTGATGCTGGGGAAGACTGAACACAGAGAAAGAGACAGTAAAGGATGCGATGGATAGCATCACTGACTGAATGGACATGAATCTGGGCAAACTCTGGGAAACAGTGGCGGACAGAGGAGACTGGTGTGCTGCGTTCCGTGGGGTCGCAGAGAGTCAGACACAACTCAGCGACTGAACAATAACAGCAAAGCAATTTAAAAACTAACCAGACCTCTACAGACAACTCCACCCTGCTGCCTTCTGAAATCCTGAATCTAGATATTCAAAGTTCCAGCTAATAGCCTAGCTTTGGGTGAACCCACGGTACAATGTCAATCTTAAATTCCCAGCCTCTGGGCTCCACTCTAGCCACACTGACTGGAACCTCCCAAGTGGCTGCAAAGGACAGGCTGTATGTTGAAATCAGCCTTGTAAAAGAGAAAAGAAGAGGCTAGCGATCAGAATACCCAGCTTGGAGCTCCACTTACATCATTCACTAGCTGTGTGACCTGAAGCACATCACTTAAGCTTTCTGAGGCTGTTTACTCAAGTGCAAAATTAAAGTAATGCTATCTGCCTTTTTTTTCTCCATTCATCATCTTGAAGCTCAAATACAAGACATGGGACGTCTATGGAGCTCTGTACAATGGTCAGGATCCCCATGTTTACTGTTACTATGAGGGCTATGGTTATCAGAGTCCCCTGTCTCTGTGTTAACACACCCACTGCAGGAGTTTGAGGAAATGCTCAAACAGCAGGCTTCTTTCATTTTAATGCTGACTTAATCAGAAATTCTCTCTATTTAATTTTGCCAAAAATGTGAGATACCTCCAAGTGATTTCTTTTCAAAAGATTGTCTATCAATTTCAAAAATAGCAACAAAGACCTCATGCGAAGAGTTGACTCATTGGAAAAGACTCTGATGCTGAGAGGGATTGGGGGCAGGAGGAGAAGGGAAAGACCGAGGATGAGATGGCTGGATGGCATCACTGACTCGATGGACGTGAGTCTGAGTGAACTCCGGGAGTTGGTGATGGACAGGGAGGCCTGGCGTGCTGCAATTCATGGGGTCGCAAAGAGTCGGACATGACTGAGTAACTGAACTGAACTGAACTGATGTATTTAAACCTACTATATACTTTAGGGATTCATCGGTAAACAAAATAGACCAGGATCTCTGCCCCAAAAGTCCTATTTTTTTTAATGGGCTGAGGAATGGGTAATAAGCTATAAATAAACAGAAAACATAACAAACAGTAAGTTGCACAGAATGCTACAGGCTGGCAAATGCTGTGGGGGAAAAAAAAGGCAGATGAGAGGCATGGGGTCAGCAGGAGTGTGGGTAGGGGTTAATTTGCTGTTTAAAGAGGGCAGCCTGATTGAGAAGTGAGATGTGGTGGAGGTGAGGGGTCAGCGTAGAGCTGTCGGGGAAGAGCATTCCAGGGAACAGCCAATGCAAAGGCCTGTAGGCTGGGCCACGTGTTCAAACAGCAGGAGCCCATGGTGACTGGAGCAGGGTGAGCAGAGGAGAGGTTGGAGGAAATAGGACACAGTCCAAGAGTCGGAGGGTGAAGCTAGGCACGTAAAACGCATGGAGGGAACACTGTTCCAAGCTCGGGACTGAGGAGCCACAGCCGGAAACGTGGTCCCTGCTGCAGGGAAAATGAAAAGGGAGCTCTCAGGAGAGCTTGAACTTCCCTGGTGGCTCAGATGGTAAAGTGTCTGCCTGCAATGTGGGAGACCCAGGTTCTATCCTTGGGTTGGGAAGATGCCCTGGAGAAGGAAATGGCAACCCATTCCAGTACCCTTGCCTGGAAAATCCCATGGAGAGCGGAGCCTGGTAGACTACAATCCATGGGGTCACAAAGAGTCGAACACGGCTGAGCAACTTCTCTTCTCAGAGAGCTTGACCAAGTCCTTGGCCTTCTGGACAAGTTTGGCAGGGAAGACAGGGTCAGCAGTCTGTGACCAAGTTCTTCTTTCATCTACAGATCGTGCAGGCATCAGAATTACTGTGCCGAAGCCTCCTTCCCCATCACCATCAGATAACACTGAATCTTCCTGCACATGGGACTTTCCAGCAATCCAGTATGAAGAGAGAATGTCCATCTCAAACTTTCCCCCATTCTTTGGTAGATGCTCAGCCAAAGGATCTGACTCAAGGAGAACCAGAGGCCATTGACCAGTTCACCTTCTGATGCCAATCCACTCACTCCTAGCCACCCCTAGCCAGGATCTGAAGAGCCTGTGTTTCTCACTAAGGGGTTCCAGAAGCTCACCCTGGGCCCCCTCATTTCTCCTCACTCTCCTAGACTGCCAGGAGCAAGTCGAGGGTCTTGGGCTGTCACTTCCACGCTGGATGCAGCCATCTCAACCTTGTCTCTTTCCTGCCCAAGTTATTTACAAAAGAGCCTGCTGCAGGAGCACGCACAGTTGGCTTTGCGCCCGAGGGAGAGGCGGTCTAAAGCAGCGGGGGATGTGCCTCTCCCAATAAAAATTAATGGAACAAAAACCCCCTGTGTGCTGCACAAACTGCCTCTCCCGGGGAGCTTTCATCTCCCCTGTTCTCTTCCCAAGCCCTCCTCTGGGTTCTCCCATCCCCTGGGTGTCTCTGGCATAATCTGGGGCCCATCACTAAAGGGAAAGGGAAAAGGAGTAAATCAGACAGGGGTTCACACACACCCAACATGCAAATGCACACGCACACACATGGCTCAGCCAGATCTACACACACATGCACACTGATTTTATAGACATGCACCTTTCTGATTTCTGTTTTTAGTAATTTCTGTTTTGGTAATTTCATGGTGGGAGAGATTACACCATCAGCACAGCAGAAAGGAGTTACTTATAGAAAAAAAAAATTACCCTTTAAGTGTTTGCAAAAGAGTTAAGAGCCTCTGGTTTCCTTTTCATTTCTATTGTTTGTTTCGCTTTGTTTTCATACACAGGCACTCCATGCACACATTTTTGTCGTGAAAGATTTAGGACAGTATGTTATGAACAGAGCACGACAAGACACATAACTTCTGACCTCCTGGTTCCTGCTCCCTTCCTCAGAGGGAACACAGTTGTGCTGGATTATTCTATTGTCAACTTGGTTTCTCTGGGAACACTTTATCTCANATTTCAAAAATAGCAACAAAGACCTCATGCGAAGAGTTGACTCATTGGAAAAGACTCTGATGCTGAGAGGGATTGGGGGCAGGAGGAGAAGGGAAAGACCGAGGATGAGATGGCTGGATGGCATCACTGACTCGATGGACGTGAGTCTGAGTGAACTCCGGGAGTTGGTGATGGACAGGGAGGCCTGGCGTGCTGCAATTCATGGGGTCGCAAAGAGTCGGACATGACTGAGTAACTGAACTGAACTGAACTGATGTATTTAAACCTACTATATACTTTAGGGATTCATCGGTAAACAAAATAGACCAGGATCTCTGCCCCAAAAGTCCTATTTTTTTTAATGGGCTGAGGAATGGGTAATAAGCTATAAATAAACAGAAAACATAACAAACAGTAAGTTGCACAGAATGCTACAGGCTGGCAAATGCTGTGGGGGAAAAAAAAGGCAGATGAGAGGCATGGGGTCAGCAGGAGTGTGGGTAGGGGTTAATTTGCTGTTTAAAGAGGGCAGCCTGATTGAGAAGTGAGATGTGGTGGAGGTGAGGGGTCAGCGTAGAGCTGTCGGGGAAGAGCATTCCAGGGAACAGCCAATGCAAAGGCCTGTAGGCTGGGCCACGTGTTCAAACAGCAGGAGCCCATGGTGACTGGAGCAGGGTGAGCAGAGGAGAGGTTGGAGGAAATAGGACACAGTCCAAGAGTCGGAGGGTGAAGCTAGGCACGTAAAACGCATGGAGGGAACACTGTTCCAAGCTCGGGACTGAGGAGCCACAGCCGGAAACGTGGTCCCTGCTGCAGGGAAAATGAAAAGGGAGCTCTCAGGAGAGCTTGAACTTCCCTGGTGGCTCAGATGGTAAAGTGTCTGCCTGCAATGTGGGAGACCCAGGTTCTATCCTTGGGTTGGGAAGATGCCCTGGAGAAGGAAATGGCAACCCATTCCAGTACCCTTGCCTGGAAAATCCCATGGAGAGCGGAGCCTGGTAGACTACAATCCATGGGGTCACAAAGAGTCGAACACGGCTGAGCAACTTCTCTTCTCAGAGAGCTTGACCAAGTCCTTGGCCTTCTGGACAAGTTTGGCAGGGAAGACAGGGTCAGCAGTCTGTGACCAAGTTCTTCTTTCATCTACAGATCGTGCAGGCATCAGAATTACTGTGCCGAAGCCTCCTTCCCCATCACCATCAGATAACACTGAATCTTCCTGCACATGGGACTTTCCAGCAATCCAGTATGAAGAGAGAATGTCCATCTCAAACTTTCCCCCATTCTTTGGTAGATGCTCAGCCAAAGGATCTGACTCAAGGAGAACCAGAGGCCATTGACCAGTTCACCTTCTGATGCCAATCCACTCACTCCTAGCCACCCCTAGCCAGGATCTGAAGAGCCTGTGTTTCTCACTAAGGGGTTCCAGAAGCTCACCCTGGGCCCCCTCATTTCTCCTCACTCTCCTAGACTGCCAGGAGCAAGTCGAGGGTCTTGGGCTGTCACTTCCACGCTGGATGCAGCCATCTCAACCTTGTCTCTTTCCTGCCCAAGTTATTTACAAAAGAGCCTGCTGCAGGAGCACGCACAGTTGGCTTTGCGCCCGAGGGAGAGGCGGTCTAAAGCAGCGGGGGATGTGCCTCTCCCAATAAAAATTAATGGAACAAAAACCCCCTGTGTGCTGCACAAACTGCCTCTCCCGGGGAGCTTTCATCTCCCCTGTTCTCTTCCCAAGCCCTCCTCTGGGTTCTCCCATCCCCTGGGTGTCTCTGGCATAATCTGGGGCCCATCACTAAAGGGAAAGGGAAAAGGAGTAAATCAGACAGGGGTTCACACACACCCAACATGCAAATGCACACGCACACACATGGCTCAGCCAGATCTACACACACATGCACACTGATTTTATAGACATGCACCTTTCTGATTTCTGTTTTTAGTAATTTCTGTTTTGGTAATTTCATGGTGGGAGAGATTACACCATCAGCACAGCAGAAAGGAGTTACTTATAGAAAAAAAAAATTACCCTTTAAGTGTTTGCAAAAGAGTTAAGAGCCTCTGGTTTCCTTTTCATTTCTATTGTTTGTTTCGCTTTGTTTTCATACACAGGCACTCCATGCACACATTTTTGTCGTGAAAGATTTAGGACAGTATGTTATGAACAGAGCACGACAAGACACATAACTTCTGACCTCCTGGTTCCTGCTCCCTTCCTCAGAGGGAACACAGTTGTGCTGGATTATTCTATTGTCAACTTGGTTTCTCTGGGAACACTTTATCTCAGAATCCCCCTTCCCTGTATGGCTCTAAGTTATCGTTGTTCTTCAGTCACTAAGTCATGTTTGACTCTTTGAAACCCCATGAACTGCAGCCCACCAGGCTCCTCTGCCCATGGGATTTCCAAGGCAAGAATACTGGAGTGGGTTGCCACTTCCTACTCCAGGGATCTCCCCAAATTAGGGATCAAACCTGCATCTCCTACATTGGCAGGCAGATTCTTTACCACTGAGTAACCAGGGAAGCCCCATGGTTGTAAGTTAGAGTCAGTCAAAAGCTTGCATGAGATTTTGGAGTCAAAAGTGGAGCAGCCACGATGCTCTGAAGGAAGGTCGTGTTGGTCAAAGGTGATGAGAGAAAGAGCAGAGATGCTGGTGGGTCCAGTTTGTCACTGTTCTTTCCTTCTCCATCTCCAGCTCACCTTCCAACCATCAGCCTGCCCTGTAAAGCAGCAGCAACACCAGGTAACCTCCAGATGCTTCATTGAAAATCCAGAAAATTCAGCCACCTGCCAAGGGCCCCTTTTACAACCCCACTGCAGCAGCTGGAAGAGATGGCTTCCAGATCCTTCACCTCCCCTTCACAGACCCTTCCCTAATCAGCCCCTCCCACAGCTGTGTCAGGACTCATTCCTACAATAAATTCCTTATTCAAAGCCTCTTCCTATTTCTGCTTCCCTGATTAACTGTCTGACACAGCTGGCAACAGAGCACGATGCTTCCATCCCTTTTCTATACAAAGGTACATACCCACACACATCTCTGCTTTTTTTCCCTCCCTTTTCCCTAAATGTAACCATCTCAGTGGGATTTCTGGCGCAACACATAGAAATCAACCTCCTTCTTTTTCATGGCTACATAGAATTCCATATGTGTGATTTATCTATGTATTCCCATGTTGGCGAATATTTAAGTTGTATCTAGTTTTCCACCTTGACAAAAATGCTGCAGTGGCATTTTTATATATCCTTCTTTATGCCTAACATGAAAATCTTCTACCAGGCAGATTCCTAGAGCTGGAATAAACAGGTGAATATATTTTTAATTTCTACAGTTATGACCTAATTCCCTTTCAAAAGGCTTCTTTCTCTAGAATGCTCTTGCCCTGCAGACAGCTTTGTCCTTGTTTGCTAAGCAGAGCCCTGCTCCATGGGTCCCCTGCAGATGCACAGCCTAGCATGCTCTGCCTGGAAGGCAGTGGGCATTTGAAGCAGACACGTGGACAGAGGGAAAGCACAGGTTAAGTGCACGGAGAGCATCTCGCTCAGAAGAAACATACAATTAGCTGCTTATAGACAAAAAGATCTCACGGCTACATAGAAAAGACCTCCTGGTTACAGAGACCAAATTGCCAACATCTGCTGGATCATTGAAAAAGCAAGAGAGTTCCAGAAAAACATATACTTTTGCTTTATTGACTACATTAAAGCCTTTGACTGTGTGGATCACAACAAAATGTGGAAAATTCTTAAACAGACCAGACCACCTGACCTGCCTCCTGAGAAATCTGTATGCAGGTCAGGAAGCAACAGTTAGAACTGGACATGGAACAACAGACTGGTTCCAAATTGGGAAAGGAGTACGTCAAGGCTGTATATATTGTCATCCTGCTTATTTAACTTCTATGCAGAGTACATCATGAGAAATGCCAGGCTGGGTGAAGTACAAGCTGGAATCAAGATTTCCTGGAGAAATATCAATAACTTCAGATACGCATATGATACCACCCTTATGTCAGAAAGTGAAGAAGAACTGAAGAGCTTCTTGATGAAAGTGAACAAGGAGAGTGAAAAACTTGGCTTAAAATTCAACATTCAGAAAACTAAGATCATGGCATCTGGTCCCATCACTTCATGGCAAATCGATGGGAAAATAATAGAAACAGTGAGAGACTTTATTTTTGGGGTTCCAAAATCACTACAGATGGTAACTGCAGTCATGAAATTAAAAGACGCTTGCTCCTTGCAAGAAAAGCTATGACCAACCTAAATAGCATATTAAAAAGCAGAAACATTATTTTACCATAAAAGGTCCATCTCTCATCAAAGCTATGGTTTTTCCAGTAGTCATGTATGGATGTGAGACTTGGACTATAGAGAAAGTGGAGCGCTGAAGAATTGATGCTTTTGAACTGCGGTGTTGGAGAAGATTCTTGAGAGTCCCTTGGATTCCAAGGAGATCCAATCAGTCAATCCTAAAGGAAATCAGTCCTGAATATTCATTGGAAGGTCTGATGCTGAAGCTGAAACTCCAATACTTTGGCCACCTGATGCGAAGAGCTGACTCATTGAAAAAGACCCTGATGCTGGGAAAGACTGAAAGCGGAAGGAGAAGGGGACAACAGAGGATGAGATAATTAGGATGGCATCACTGGCTCAATGGACAGGAGTCTGAGTAAGCTTCAGGAGTTGGTGATAGACAGGGAGGCCTGGCATGGTGCAGTCTATGGGGTTGCAAAGAGTCGGACATGACTAAGGAACTGAAATGAACTGAGACTAAAAGGCAAACAGTGAGAAGTGGCATCCACGTGAAATGGGTTGTTACTGTTTAGTCGCTAAGTTGTGCCCGACTCTTTTGTGATCCTATGGACTACAGCCTGCCAACCTCCTCTGTCCATGGGTATTATCCAGGCAAGGATACTGGAGTGGGTTGTCATTCCCTTCTCCAGTGAATCTTCCTAACCCAGGGATCCAACTGGCATCTCCTGCATTGACAGGCAAGTTCTTCACACCAGGGAAGCCCCACATGATATGGGCAGGTTGACATTAATACCAAGAAAAGGAAATTCTTTCCTTTGTATGATTTCAGATTCCCCAACCCCATCCAAATTACTGCCCATGCTTCCATCCATGGACATACAAGCACGCACACGCGCACACACACACACACACACACACACACTTGAGATTCTGCTACTGAAGCTTGAAATTTATAAATATTTTCTTCCTCAGTAGCACAAAGGTCCAAATGAAATGATCCTTATCAATAAGTAGTATACTTAGATGTAAAGAACTTTCCTAAATGTTCATACAAAGAAGAGTCTTCTTTTGGTATTAATCTCAACCTACCCATTTCATATGGGGCTTCACTGGTGGCCCAGAGGTAAAGAACCTGCCTGTCAATGTGGGAGACACAGGTTCGATCCATGGGTCTGGATAGTCCCTTGGAGAATTAAATGATAACCCACTCCAGTGTTACTGCCTGGAGAATCCTAGGGACAGAGGAGCCCAGCAGGCTACAGTCAACGGGGTCGCAAAAGATCAAACATGCCTTGTGTCATTGGAGGTAGGCATTATTTCCATGTTACATAAGAGAAAAGTAAGGTTCAGCAGAGTGAAGCCTGACAGCTAGGGTGTTGCACAGCAAGGACGTGAACTCAGCTCTCTGTGTGACCAGACAACCACTACCTGTCCCATGGGAGGTAACAGTGTCCCTTCACTTCACAAAGGGTGTGGACTACTTCTGCTGCCCTTGTTCTTGAGAGTGGCTTTTCTAGAGGAATGGGCACTGGTTGTAGGAAAAGACTAGTGAGAGAGGAAAGGTCAAGGAAAAAGATCTTGAGAGCATAAATCCAAGAGTCATGTACTTCCTGGGCCAATGACAAGGAAATAGCTAGAGTAGCCCAATAAGGAATGTGGAAGATGACCAAAAGGGGAAGGGCAGCTTCCCTAGTCCAGGCACCTCCTCCTGCTTGTGGTGTTGGGAGCCTAGGAAGACAATGGAAGTGGTGGGAAGACGTCAGTTCCATGATCTCCCTCCTCCTAAAGAATAGGAGCCTGTGCTGTGACAGGTGACTTCAGACTGTAATTTAATCCCCATAATTAGATAATTTCAGGGACCAACAACCTTGGAATAAGGATGTAGAGAAGGGACAGAGGGGATGCAAGTGATGAGGTGCAAGCTCAGGGTCAGGGCACGTTGCAGAATTGTCAGAGAGACTAGTGCTGGAAAAGTGACAACATGGAAGAGTGGTTTCCTGGAAAGTACAAAGGATGCAGTCAGAAGTGTCAGGGGAAATGCAGCACACAGGTGCAGATCCAACAAGAGAGCTTGGGCAACAAGCTTCCAGTGACATGGAAACCTGCACAGACTCCTGAAAACCAGGGGTCCAAAAGGGGCCCAGGCCCCAAACACAGATGATGCAACAATCCTTTATAAAGTTTACCCTTGCTGCTCAGCCTGAAAAACTCATCATTTCAGCATGCTCTCACAACTCTTGAAAGACCTACTCATCTCCGGATGAAAAGGAAACATGCCTCTGGGAATCTGTGATGATGGGAAGAGAAGAGAGCAAAAGGTAAACACAGCAACACAGAGTGCTTGCCTGGAAGGACCCAGCAGGGGTGCAGTGCACTGTGGGGTGCAGCAGGGTAGGCACAGCTGCACACTTCCTGGGAGGCCATGAAGGTGGCTGGGGGCCTGTCCCATTGCTGCCCACCCCAGGCCCCAGCAGAGGCCAGAGTGGATGGGCTGGGTGTGCTGGAGACAGTCTCTGGTCCCTGCAGAGACTGTCAGTTCTGAGAGGTGAGCCACAGCAGCTGCAGCTAAGGTCAGCGTTCAAGGAGGCGATGGGGGCCAGGCCCGATGGAAAGGAGAACATGCAGGCCACTGCTGTTTTTTAGACCAAAATCTTGAAAGCCAGGTCCATCACAGGAGAGAATATCATACATGCATTAAGCATGATAGTTACGAAGACTGTGTATTAGTTGCTTGGTCGTGTTTGATTCTTTGCGACCCCATGGACGACCTCATTGGAGCCTGCCAAGCTCCACTGTTCATGGAATTCTTCAGGCAAGAAGACTCGAGTGGATTGCCATTGTCTTTTCCGGGGCATCTTCCTGACCCAGGGATCAAACCCAGGTCTCCTGCATTGCAGGCAGATTCTGTTCCACTGCAGCCACCAGGGAACCCCATGAAGACTAAGTAGCAATGNCAATAAGGAATGTGGAAGATGACCAAAAGGGGAAGGGCAGCTTCCCTAGTCCAGGCACCTCCTCCTGCTTGTGGTGTTGGGAGCCTAGGAAGACAATGGAAGTGGTGGGAAGACGTCAGTTCCATGATCTCCCTCCTCCTAAAGAATAGGAGCCTGTGCTGTGACAGGTGACTTCAGACTGTAATTTAATCCCCATAATTAGATAATTTCAGGGACCAACAACCTTGGAATAAGGATGTAGAGAAGGGACAGAGGGGATGCAAGTGATGAGGTGCAAGCTCAGGGTCAGGGCACGTTGCAGAATTGTCAGAGAGACTAGTGCTGGAAAAGTGACAACATGGAAGAGTGGTTTCCTGGAAAGTACAAAGGATGCAGTCAGAAGTGTCAGGGGAAATGCAGCACACAGGTGCAGATCCAACAAGAGAGCTTGGGCAACAAGCTTCCAGTGACATGGAAACCTGCACAGACTCCTGAAAACCAGGGGTCCAAAAGGGGCCCAGGCCCCAAACACAGATGATGCAACAATCCTTTATAAAGTTTACCCTTGCTGCTCAGCCTGAAAAACTCATCATTTCAGCATGCTCTCACAACTCTTGAAAGACCTACTCATCTCCGGATGAAAAGGAAACATGCCTCTGGGAATCTGTGATGATGGGAAGAGAAGAGAGCAAAAGGTAAACACAGCAACACAGAGTGCTTGCCTGGAAGGACCCAGCAGGGGTGCAGTGCACTGTGGGGTGCAGCAGGGTAGGCACAGCTGCACACTTCCTGGGAGGCCATGAAGGTGGCTGGGGGCCTGTCCCATTGCTGCCCACCCCAGGCCCCAGCAGAGGCCAGAGTGGATGGGCTGGGTGTGCTGGAGACAGTCTCTGGTCCCTGCAGAGACTGTCAGTTCTGAGAGGTGAGCCACAGCAGCTGCAGCTAAGGTCAGCGTTCAAGGAGGCGATGGGGGCCAGGCCCGATGGAAAGGAGAACATGCAGGCCACTGCTGTTTTTTAGACCAAAATCTTGAAAGCCAGGTCCATCACAGGAGAGAATATCATACATGCATTAAGCATGATAGTTACGAAGACTGTGTATTAGTTGCTTGGTCGTGTTTGATTCTTTGCGACCCCATGGACGACCTCATTGGAGCCTGCCAAGCTCCACTGTTCATGGAATTCTTCAGGCAAGAAGACTCGAGTGGATTGCCATTGTCTTTTCCGGGGCATCTTCCTGACCCAGGGATCAAACCCAGGTCTCCTGCATTGCAGGCAGATTCTGTTCCACTGCAGCCACCAGGGAACCCCATGAAGACTAAGTAGCAATGTGGAAAGTTATCGTGATGTGGAGCATCACCAGGGATCATGAATGCACCTTTTATTCAAGTGGATAAACACTGGAAGAGAAGACCTCAAAATGGCAGAGTGAGGAGGTTGTGGGATTACGGGTTCTTCCCCCTTCACTTTCTACATTTTCTACCAGCTGGTAGGCTGGTTTTACCACATTGCAGGAAGGTAAGGAAGGAAAGTGGTCTGCCTGTGACCTGAAGTGCCTGGGATGAACCTGGGTGACTACACAGTGTCCAAGTGAGTGTGAGAACCAGAAACCCACATACACACACAACACATATACCACAGCACACATGCATACCATATACACCACACATACACAATATACATAACACAATACACACTCCATGATACACACATAGCATGCACACACAACACACACCATACACACAACACATACACACTATGCACACCACACATGCATATACCATATACACCACCCATGCATATACCATATACACCACACACATCTATCACACAATACACACATAGCATCAACACACAACATACACCACACACACACAAACACATACACACTATCCACACAACACATGCATATACCATATACACCACACATGCATATACCATATACACCACATACATCTCACACAACAGACACAATACACACTACATGATATGTAGCATGTGCACAACACACACCATACACATATAATACATACATACTATGCACACAATACACACACAGCATAAACACACAACATATACCATACATACACAACACATGCATACTATACACACACCACATATATATATCACACGCATACACACAGTCCACACCTATACACCACGCATCTCACACATACACAAAGGAGGGCTCATGTGTTTCTATTTCCATGTACATTTTACCAGGGGTCAGTCTCGGGAAGCGTTTGCTCTCAGGGATTCTAGGGTGAGCTGGGGAACCAGGAAAGCTCTCTCTTTGCTCTTACAGGACTGAAGTCTGCTCTCTAGGCAGAAGGCCCCCTAAGCTGATAGGGAGCTGGAAACCAGCCTCCACACCAGAGACCTTTGGTTTCCTTGAGAGCAATACCCTGGACCTGCCAATGGATATCATACATGGAGAGAGTTCTGATGGATGCCTCCAGGAAAGCCACATGCCAGGTTTGGGAAGGCCTGGCCCATGCCCAGGCCCTGCAGGAGAACCCTTGTTCCCATTTCTCACATAGACCAGATCCCATAGCTCTGTCCACTGGCACACGTGAAGGGTACCCACAGCGGTACTCACTCATTTACGATGCTGGTACCAGCCTCACTGGAGTCTTCCAGCATTCAGCATTAGGCATGGTACATTGCGTGTATATAAATCAAATTAACATACACTGTCACTGCCCGCTTGAGCAGCTGTATTATTTGTGTTAAATTTCATAGTTAAAATGAAACACTTTCCCATTACTAAATCACAACTCCACCGGGTGACCACAAGGGTCACCTGCCAGAATAAAGCCTGTGGATGCCAGCCCAGTTCAAAATGGCAAATGCAAACTGGATCTATAATATGACCACAAAACTGCAAATTGCCACCAGACTAAAACACTGATGTTGATTCACATCTCAGAACCAAAAGTTTGTATCAACCCAGCACCACAGGTAAGCATACCCCTGACTCAGCTGGTTACAGTAAAGTGCTATAAAGGCCATGAGTAACTTGCAATGTGTGGCTCAATTACTTTGCTCAGCTCATGGTCACGGAGTCCCTACTTCCCCTCACGTGCACACCATGCTGACACCCGTTAAATCCTTCCTACAGACCGTGCACTTCACAGGCATTCAATGCATCAACTTCCAAAAAAGTCAACCTCAGTGACCTGTGACACAGGTGACCCAGGTGTGACCTGGTGACACAGCTAATAAGTGACACGGCCAGGACTTGGGCTAGGAGCTGAGTGAATCCCAAATCTCTGTCCCTTCCCCATTGCCAAGCAAGTGTGGGCCGGCGCAGAGTAATCCACAACTGCTGGAGAAAGCAAACCCACTCAGAGTTCACGCTTTCCTGGTGATGGATGAATAGTGGCGTCTCCCTGCAGAGCATACATCATGGTTATTCTTAGCACACAGAGTGCCTGCCCTTAGGACCTCAGGCGTCCTTCTCCCTGTCACGTGGGGTATAGACAGTCCAGGTTCAAGGTCCAAGGTTCAAAGAGGCACAGCTTCCACTCTGCTGCCCCATCAGACCCCAACATCAGGAATGTCCATTGTCTTCCATTTGTTGACACATCACATCAGGATGTGTGATGTGTACCTAGTTGCAAAAGCCCCTTTATTTCTTGGAGGACTTTAGTGGGCTTCCGGGCCTCCACCCACCAGACCTATACCAGCCAGAATTGGCTCTCAACTCTGTTCTGTAACTGGTATGCCTCCTGTCTCCTAACTGGGTTCCCTGACTGCACCCATAGCATTTCATGGTTCCTCAATTCTACCCTGTACCTGAACCCCCACCTCCACAGCAACTGCATATAGAACTCTGGGATGTTCCAAAGCGTGGATGTGGCTATAAAAAGGAAAGGCAATCAGACCGACGCCGAGCCTTTAAAGCAGAGAGTGCTATTCTTATGAGGACAGCACACTTCTCCGCTTCCAGGGCCAAGGATCATAAATTTCTCTCTATGCACACAGGGCCAGGGCAGCTAGAGAAAAACCACAGCAGCTCAGGCTGCCTCAGATTGGATGGCCCTAGCCTGAGCCATTATCCAAATATTTTGGTAGGCCACAGAAAAGAATTATGACTTTGGGACTGGTGATTCTTATCTCTGCCAAACAGGCGCTTTCCTGAAGTGGTAGCACATACTTTCCACTTTAGATAGATCGATGTTGCAATTAAGACGTTTAGCGAAGTGGGCCATTTCAAGGGCCCACTTCCCCACACCTTGTTGGGGAAGGGGTGTCGTGTCAGAAGGCTGGGGTCTGACCCTCAGCACAATGAGTTTATAGGGTGATCAGGCACTGGATGTTGATACCATGTGTCCACACAGTGGCTATTTGTGGGGCTTGATTGATAAGACAAGTTTTATCTCAGCAGAAAAAGCACACAGTTGGATTGCAGGGCAGACAGGGCGAAGCCACCGATAGTCATGCTGCCTTGATCAGGACACTTTGTTGGAGCGGTTCACATCTGTGAGTTCCAGGTGTTGTGGAGTGGCAGCAAAGACCATGGACCCTGAAGCCCAAGTGTGTTCTAAACCCAGATCTGCCACTACTATCCATCTGACCACAGGTAAGTCACATAACCTGTCTTTGCCTGAGTTCCCTCATCTGTAAAATGGATTGAAAGATTTGCCCATATTTCCTTTTGGGGTGATGAAAATGTTTTGGAACTAGATAGAGGTGATGGTTGCCCAGCATTGTGAATATATGAAATGCCATTAAATTGTTCCCTTTAAAATGATCAATTTTATGCTATGTCAATTTCAATTCAATAAAAGTAATTTTTTTAATAATGCCTGCATCATGAAGTTGTTATAAAGATTTAATATTGATATAATGTAAAGTTCCTAGGACAGTATCTAGCGCACAGTATCATGTAAGCATTAGCTATTATTTTATTCCAGAAAGTATGCTGAGTAATCCACACCCATTAAGTCCTCACAATCAACCATGAAATAAGTACTTCTCATACTCCCATTTTGCAGATGAAGAAATTAACATTTGTAGTGTTAAAGTGATGCTCTAAATACTGTGGCTTTGTAGAAAACTAACCTAAACTTGTCATGCAAAGAAACCATCATTTTTAGCCTGAGGATTCTGTTGCTCAGAGATTTGGAAAGAACACAGCAAGGACTATTTGTGCCTCACAGGGTCTGGTACCTCACTGGAAGCCTTGGAGGCAAGGGGCTGGAATCGTCTGATGCCGGCCATCAGCTGGGACCCTCAGTTCCCCTCCCGAGGGTCTCTCCATGGGGGCTCTCTCTGAGGGCTTCCTCTCAGCATGGGTTCTCAGGAGAAGGGTCCCCAGAGAGAGAGGGCCATATGGAAGGTGGGTCCTATTTACAAGCCAGCATCAGAAGCCATGCAGCATCACTCCCACCACACTGGAGTCACAGAAGAGTCCTAAAGTCTTACCCAGACTCCACCCCTTCACAGGTAATGACAAGATCTAGAAGATCATGTGCGTAATAGCTTCGCTGCTATTACTGGACAATGCAAACCACTACAGTACCTTCCTACAGCCACCTATGCTATCAGAGATGGAGCTTTGGATTCCAGATTCTCATTCCAGAGCCCAGTTCTTATCCACTGCATGCCAACATGGAGTGTTTTCATCTGTCAAATAGAGACAATAAAATCTTTTACTCTAGCCAATTTTAAAGATAAGTTAACATATCAGGGCCTTAGTTGCCTAATCTTTAAAATGGGGTTTATATGTGGACTCTTTAAAAAAGAAAAAAGATACAATGAACTTATATACAAAACAGAAATAGACTCACAAAGAAAACAAACATATGATTACCAAAGGAGTAAGTGGGGTAGGAGGGCCGGAATAAATTAGGAGTTTGGGATTAATATATACACATTGTTGTATTGTTGCTGTTTAGTCACCCAGGTGTGTCCAACTCTTTTTGACCCCGTGGACTGCAGCACGTCAGGCCTCCCTGCCCATTACCATCTCCCAAAGTTTGCCCAATTTGATGTCCATTGCATTGGTGATGCCATCCAGCCATCTCATCCTCTGATGCCCTCTTCTCCTCCTCTCCTTAATCTTTCCCAGCATCAGGGACTTTTCCAGTGAGTCAACTCTTTACCTCAGGTGGCCAAAATACTGGAGCTTCAGCTTCAGTGTCAGTCCTTCCAATGAGTATTCAGGGTTGATTTCCCTTAAGATTGGCTAGTTTGATCTCCTTGCTGTCCAAGGGACTTTCAGAAGTCTTCTCCACCACCACAGTTGGAAGGCATCAGTTCTTTAGTGCTCTGCCTTCTTTAGAGTCCAGCTCTCACAACCATGCGTGACCACTGGGAAGACCATAGCCTTGACTATACGGACCTTTGTCGGAAGAGTAATGTCTCTGCTTTGCAACACACTGTCTAGGTTTGTCACAGCTTTCCCGCCAAGAAGAAATTGTCTTCTGATTTCATGCCCACAATCACCATCTGCAGTGATTTTAGAGCCCAAGAAGAGGAAATCTGTCACCTTTCCCCCTTCAATTTTCCATGAAGTAAAGGGGCCAGAGGCAATGATCTTAGTTTTTTTAATATTTAGTTAAAAATTAAAATATTAATTTTTAATATTTATCACAATACTATATATAAAACAGATAACCAATAAGGACCAATATATATAAAATAGATAACCAATAAGGATAACCAATAAGTATGGCACAGGTAACTATACTCAATATTTTGTAATAACCTACAAGATACAAGAAGCTGAAAAAGAATAGATATATACATGTATATGGATAAATGAATCTTCTTGCTGTACACCTGAAACTAATACAACATTGTAAATTAACTGTACTGCAATAAAAATAAATAAATGAATGAAATGGGATTTATAGAAGCTCCTACTTCCTTATGTTGTGGTGAAGACTGACTATTGTCAATAAGTGAAAGTGATAGGCAGACTGGAATATTCATGCCATTGATATTCATGCCAGCTAGTTAGTGCATTGCCTTCCAGACAGAAAAGTCTACCTGGCAAACCAAATTAAGATAAAACGTTTTTTGCTTAGGATTACCTGTAATCACTGTGCCTATTCACCCAGATTTAGATCAACCAGGAGAAACAGGACTGTCATCTTTGCCTCAACCAGGACATTGACAAATGGATACTCTCTCCTTCCCTTCTTTTCTTTCAACCATGTTTGGCAACATTGCCTCAACTGGTGATTAATTACTCACTCAGTAGTGTGGGACTCTTTGGGACCCCATAGACTGTAGCCCACCAGGCTCCTCTGTCCAAAGAATTCTCCTGGAATGGGTGCCACTTCCTTCTCCAGGGGATCTTCCTGACCCTGGGATCGAACCTGGGTCTCCTGAACTGCAGGTGGATTCTTTATCATCTAAGCCCCCAGGGAAGCCCCAGATTACTGCTTATTTTACATTAAATATTGTACAACAGTGTCTTCCCAAAGAGGTTCTGAGAAATACCCTAGTCAGCAGCAAATTTTTAAAACTTCTCTTAGGGGAGATTTTCACACATGGATAACCTCCCTCATGTTAGGTTAACTCTTGCTAGTCTCCCTTCCAGCCAGGAATGCATCCGAACTGGCTTCTTAATTCTGGGGGTTGTACTCTGTTCGGAT
This sequence comes from Neotragus pygmaeus, assembly GCA_006410875.1. Lineage (NCBI taxonomy): Eukaryota > Metazoa > Chordata > Mammalia > Artiodactyla > Bovidae > Neotragus > Neotragus pygmaeus. The sequence goes on from SJYV01055728.1 coordinate 286,256, forward strand.
CCCACAGCCCCTGTGCAGGCGACATTCCACTTGCGTCCGATCACTAAATGAAGCAATTGAGTCACTGCCACCCGCAGTAATAACACATTCTGACAAAAACATGAAAGATAGCGTATCTCTGCCTTAACTCATGTGGGTATGAGTAGAGGGGAAGAAAGTAAATTCTTTTAAAATACAGACAGAATCTTTTATCAATGGAAAACTGTCATCTGGTCTTTCTTATCTCTTTGTGCAATGACAGCAGGATTTATCTTTCTTAGAAGCAAGCCTCCAAATGAATATCATGCCTGTTTTGCCAAGGTGAGTAGTTTGTCATTGTTGGGCCCGCAGACATGTTTTACATAGATGTTGTAGTGCACGCACGCCATCTGTCATCAATCCCCGTGCCCTCCAAGACGTCCTAAAGCTATTAGCATTAGTTAGCCCATTTCTCTCCCAAAAAGGAGAGTCCATGTGTTCAAAGCCTGCTCCCTAGACCCCAGGTGAGCAAAAATTCCATATTGCAATCTCTGCATCCAGCCATATGTGTGCTGCTGAAGCTGCTTCCCAAATAACTGATGGTAAGCTTAGGTAGAAGCTTCTCCTCCACTGGATGCAAGAGTCCAGATTGGGATCAATGTTACAAAGAAATCCTTCCATCTCTCTAGACACCAGCAAGTAGCAGTTTCTTCTTTTCACCCTTTAGTTCATTAAAAAGGCTTTTATTTCTCTGTAAACCCAACTTTAGGTTTCCTCCTAAGGATTGCTCTTTTGGTAATAAGTGAAGAGTAATCAGTCTCAAGAAAATAACAACAACAGCAAATATTTACCTTGTGCCAAGTACCATTCTGAGTATGTTACAGGTATCTTAACTCATTCAATATTTGTAACAGCCTATGAGGTACTACTACAATTGTCCCCATTTTACAGATGGAGAGACTGAGCTACATTGGCCCTAGAGGTCCCATAGCTAGCAAGCAACAGAACCAGTATATGAAGCCAGGTAAATGGGTTCCAGAACCTGCAACTTCAACCACACCTTTGTCCTGTCAGTCATGTAGTTTCAAGACGGTGACTGCATCATTATGTGATTCTTTTCTAAACGTCCCAGAAATGTTACAACCTGGCACTAAGGACACTGCCTCCCCTACTCCAAGAGACTGCCAATGTGACTTCTCTATTTTGCTCAAAGTGGGAGGCATCATTCTTCTTAAGTTCAACATGAGACCAAATCATGTGACTCTAATCACAGGGAAAACTTCCCCCACACAGGTCAAGTCACAAGGTCCTCAAGTAGAGAGTCTTTCTAACTAAAAAGGCGTGGAAGTTCTATCAGTTGGAATCTAGGGCATTAAGTCAAACAGGACATTTATTAGAAAGCTATCAAGAGATTTAACAGAACTGAAGGCAGTTGGAGACCCAGGTGCACAAAAAACAGGGGCTCAGAGATGGTGTCTTTGGGACAGATCCATGGGGACACCCAGGCTTTCGCTGCAATCTGCCCTCACATGGTTCATGTATCAGTGGTGTCTTGTGGGCCTGAGTCATGTACCCAAGCTCCAGGTCTACTAGAGGAGCCTCACAGGGAACTCTGACTCAGGGGATTGAGTGGCACGTGCTTTGAAAGACCACTACAGCTCACTTGTTACCTATACATGCCTTTTTTCCCACTTTTTGGTCATGCCTCATGGCATGTGGCATCTTACTTCCCTGACCAGGGATCGAACCCATGCACCTGGCTTAGAAGAAGAGGTCTTAACCACTGAACTGCCAGGGAAGTCCCTAAATGCATTTTTTAAATTCCATACAAAGGCTAGCTGCCACCGAAAGTTTCCAAGAATCTTGGAAGAGAAGGAAGACAAGAATCATTTTCCTTTCTACAGATCAAGATGTTGAGACAGAAAAGGTTATGTAATGTCTGGGGAACACTAGCTGAGTAGCATCTCAGGTCTTCTAAGTCCTGGACTTACTTTCCACCCCACATGGTTCCCTGGAGACCTAAGTGTAGACTTCAGTTCAGTTCAGTTCATTCACTCAATCATGTCAGACTCTTTGAGATCCAATGGACTGCAACATGCCAGGCTTCCCTGTCCTTCACCACCTCTCAGAGTTTGTTCAATTTCATGTCCACTGAGTTGGTGATTACCCAGCCATCTCATCCTCTGTTGCCCTCTTCTCCTCCTGCCCTGTTTTTCCCATCGTCAAGGTCTTTTCAAATGAGTCAGCTCTTTGCATCAGGTGGCCAAAGTATTGGAGTTTCAGCTTCAGCATCAGTCCTTCCAATGAATATCCAGGACTGATTTCCTTTAGGATTGACTGGTTTGATCTTCCTGCTGCCCAAGGGATGCTCAAGCGCCTTCTCCAACACCACAGTTTAAAAGCATCAGTTCTTCAGTGTTCAGCTTTCTTTATGGTCCAACTCTCACATTCGTACATGACTACTGGAAAAACCATAGCCTTGACTAGATGGACCTTTGTTAGCAAAGTGATATTTCTGCTTTGTAAAACTCTGTCTAGGTTTGTCATAGCTTTTCTTTTTTTTTTTAATTTTTAATTTTTTTTTTTTTACTTTATTTTACTTTACAATACTCTATTGGCTTCCAAAGAGAAAGCATCTCTAATCTCATGGCTGCAGTCACCATCGGCAGGGATTTTGGAGCCCAAGAAAGTCAAATCTGTTACTGTTTCCATTTTCCCCCCATGTATTTGCCATGAAGTGATGGGACTGGAGACTTAAGGTGGTTTTTCTTCCTCCATGGCTTAGTATCTCGGGTCTTTATTCCTTCCTTCCTCCTGTCCCCACCCAAAATCCTCCTGCACACTGGCAAACACACTCATTCATTAGCCCACACTCTGCCAGGGAAAGGGCCAAGCTACAGGACACAAGGAGCCCCTCTGTAGGGAAAGGAGAAAAGATGGATCTGCTGAGCTTTCTTGATGATGATGGATCCCCAGGCTGCAGGACCTGCTCTCTTGGCAGAAAGGCCTGGGGATATGATCGCCCACATCTTCCACTCTCCCAGCTCCCAGTCATGTCTGTTTTCCTAGAGCAGGACTGGGAGAGAGAGGGGTTTTATTAGATGCAGCAGGGAGCATGGCTCAAGAAACACTTGAGTGATTCTCAGTCAGGCATGAACGAGTGTGCAGCTGAAGGTTCTGGGGTGGTGGCAGGCAGGGAGGGAGGCAGGGCTCTCTCCTTTTCACATCTGGGGGAGCACCTGGCTGCACACTCCCAAAGGCCATGCCAAAGAGAGAATCAGTGCTGATTAGGACCCCATCAGATTTAACAAAGTAACATTCATTTATGCTAATAGGCATCAAGGGTTTTTTCATCACCACTAGTGGAGCGGATTGGCTTGAGATAAGCCAAAGTCATAAAACACCCCTAAAATCTTTCTGTCTTGAAATAGGCAAGGGAGGAGAATTTATTATTATTGTCCCTCGGTCACACAAAAAAAGAGAGAGAGTAGAAGTGAATGAAGGTCACCGTCCCCTTTACAGCTGATCGACTTACCTCTCTCTTTGTTCCTTGCCTCCACAGTCAATTGCAGTTGGAAACAAGAAGAGCACACTAGATGATTTTCTGGTGTGACTTTCATTTTCCCCAAGAGGAGAAGGGACAGTTCATTTAAAACAACTGAGCTATTATATCACAGTGCTTCTTGTTTAAAATTCAAACGTCACTGGGAACATGCTCCAACAGAACTAAATATAACGGGATATGAAACTACATTATTTCAAAAATAAGAATCCCCAATACACATGCAGTTCAGTACTTTTCCCAAATTGATATATATATAATACTTTAACATATATACATAAATATTATATACATGTACATAATATAAAAATATTATATGATATTGTATGATGAATACTATATGGTATATACACTAAATATTATATACTATATATAAAAATATTGTTTATGTATGTATTATACTTGAACTTCATATAAACTCTGGTAGCCATATGGATGAAACAGAGACAGTCTAAGTGACTTATCCCAAGACATATAGCTAGAAATGGCAAAGCCATTAAACTTGATTTTCTGGCTTCACGACCAATGCTCTCTTCTTTATGATTCTTTCTGTTTTCAGGTACTAACTCAAGATAAACTCAGAGGTCTCAAAAAACTGTCCCATGACTCATCTAAATGAGGCATGGTACCTCAGTGCATGGGTAGCCTTGTTCCTGGGCATCACTGGACAGCCCACAAGAAAATGTCTGTGATGAAACCACATACAAACTCCAGGCTGGTGTAAATCCCCCGGGAGCAGGAAGTTCAGGGTCTGTAGCTCTGGAAACGCAGATAAATACTTAAAACAACCAAGGAATTTTCTCTGTGGGAAGGTGCTTAATTAGTATCCAAGATGTTTAGAAACATGCATGAGTGTGTAGGTATAGAGACTCAGCCCCAGCCCAGGAGGGACCTTGGGAAGCAATCTGACTGGAGAGTGAGGGAAGGTTTGTGTTGGGGGGGTGGGGATGGGGAGGAAGCAGCCTTCCTTTTGAGCCCCTCACCCTTCCCAGGTATTCCCACCCTTTATTCTAGGGGAGCCATGTGACTCTAGTGATTTAGTAGCTAAGTCATGTGCAACACTTCTGAGACCCCATGGACGGTAGCCTGCCAGGCTCCTCTGCTCATGGGATTTCCCAGGTAAGAATACTGGAGCAGGTTGCCATTTATTTCTCTGGGGCCTTCTCTAAAGGGAATATCATGCCAGAGTCATCCCCATACCATGAGTAGAGCTCTGAGCCCACATCTGTCCTCACAGCTCTGCAGACTCCTCTTAAAACTTCCCTTGGTTACTTCAGGGAGGCTGTGGGGTGCCCCCATGCTCCCAGACAAGTCTGTGGAGTCTCTTGTTCTCGAGCCCCTTGGCAGGGCTCAGGCCTCCCCTAGTGATCCAGGACTCTCCGTGAAGTCCCGCTGGGCTCAGCCACCTCCCCAGGGGCCCAGCCGGAACCCACTGGGGGACTCTCAGTACCAAAGCCACACGGAGATCTGTGAGGAGATGAGAAAAGGAGTCGTGTCCCTGGCACTGTGTCTCTCTGTCACCTAGGCGCTCAGTTGACCCTGTGTGTGCCCAGGGTCTCACAAAGTCCTCAGGAACCCAATTCTTCCCCTGAAATTCAGGCTAGGTAGAGAGATAGTTGGTCCTCTTTTCTCAGAGAACTCTCTCGATGAGAAAATTTCTCCTTCCCCTTCAGGCCAATGCCAGCGCCCCCAACCCCATCCCAATGATGACTTATGTCAGTGGACACTCACAAGCATCTCTGAGACACCAATTCTATAGCCAAAAGTGGGTCAGCTGAAGCCACCTCTTCCCTTCACACACACTCTGAGAAGTAGGAGAAAACCAAGATGGGGGGTCTGGAGGACTCCTGGAGGGCTTTCTGGAAGAGGTACAACTTCTTTTTTTTAATTGAAGTACAGTGGATTTACACTGGTGGCTCAGACAGTAAAGAATCTGCCTGCAATGCAGGAGACCAGGTCCAATTCCTGGATTGGGAAGATCTGGAGAAGAGAAAGGCAACCCACGTCAGTATTCCTGCTTGGAGAATTCCATGAACTGAGAAGCTTGGCAAGCTACAGTCCACAGGGTTGTAAAGAGTTGGACACGACTGAGAGACTAACACACATGCGTGCACACACAAGTGTACAACACTGATTCGGTTTCACATTCCCTTCCATTACAGGTCATTATTAGATATTGAATATAATTCCCTACTGTGCTATACAGTAGGTCCTTGTTGTTTCTGTTTTACGTACTGTGATGTGCATCTGTTGAGAGATAGCACTTTCGATTCCTAAAGAAGTAACATTCAGACAAAAAAGATAAAATAGAACATCTCAGGCCCCAAAATCACTTGATCCCAATCATAGGAGATAAATGACACCCATATCCTAAAGCCATCTCATATGTGAAAGGGCAGAACCAAACCATCCGACTCAGAAGAAAAACAAAACAAAATAAAATTTAACTATCAGACGCTGCCCATGTTGACCAGGTGTCTTTCCCCACATCCAGGGCATTTTCCTTTTCTAAGTACAATTCAGTTTCTCCTCATACTTGTTGATTCTATTTTCTGGCCAGTCAAGGCCTCTTCTCTAGGAAAGCACCAAAGAAAACACTAAATCTGATGGAATACATTCTCCTCCCGCTTGTGGACCTGCCTGTGGACCTGCCCCCCCATCCCATCCCAACATTTTCCTGCTTTTATACCAACTTTGAATAGTAGAGTTGACGTGAAGGCAAAACGCCTTGGAATATTACACTCTCGAAAGCCTCATCTTCAGATGGATGAATTTCTGTCCCCAAATTCTTCCCACAATTGACCATACCATTCAACTGCATATCAGCAGTCCAGTGGGATCAGAGGTAAGGCAGGATCCTTGCATTTTAACTGCAACCTGCATCTATACTCAAGAGCTGAGGTTTCAAAACAGGCTCTTTCTCTGAGCCTCAAACCCACATTCTTACATGTTAAAGCTCCCAATGACTTTAATGTGAGTTCCATGCATGTAAGGCCTGCAGGATTGGACCCTGTGGGAGTGTAAAGTGACAACATAATAGAGAAAAATCACTTTAGCAGGCAACAGTGACAGCTGGGCAGGCATTAGAAAAAAGGGAAAAGGCCTTGGTTTAGACAAATTACTGAATGAAATGATCACATGAAAAGCCCTTTTTACAGCTGCCACTAAGAAATCCAGAAAATATAAAACATGTGAAAAAGTAAATAAAGGAATTTCTGAACCTTTTTTTCCCCATTAAAGGTGTGGCAAATGGTTAAAATGCTTGAAAAAGATCTTCAGTGTTCTGAGTCAAGGGTCCAAATGGAAAAATGTGACTATTTGCGTTTCTCACATTACTATACAACCAATAAAACATAAACAATGAAAGGGCTCCAAAAACCCTGGAAAATTCCAAAGCCTATTTCAGAGTCTTTACGATTATACTCAGATCCTCTTATTTCCATGACTTTTGACATCTCATTACCCTGCATTATACTTTCACAGACTCATTTTCCAGCACATATAAAAATGACTTAATGCATCCTCAAAACCATCTCAGTGATCTAACTGATGAGTTCTATCAGCCACTTAAAATAAAACAGATATTTCCTTAATAAAAATCCTTGAGGTAAAGGGGGAATGGAAGGAAGCCCATGTTGGCCAAAAAAAAAAAAAAAAAATTAAATATAAGAGGCTGCATAATATAGCAGGGTGGGGACAACCAAGTGGGAGTGAAGCAATTGGTTTCTGGTATTAATTCTGTCGCTAATTTGCTGTGTGATTTGGGGCCAGTGTTAACCCTCTTTGGGCCTTGGTTGCCAGATCTCTGAAATGAAGGTATTTGAAAGGATGCTCTCAAGATCCCTGCATGCACTGACAGACTATATGATGCTGAAAGCTTCCTCAAGGGGAGACCCTTCTAGAATACGTGCTCATGACCTAGTGATTTTCAAATTTAGAAACAAAAACAGTTTTAACTTCTCCCCACTTTTTGTCTCTTTGCCCAGTTACAGAATTGAGAAAGGTTCAAATGAGGGCCACATAATAGGTTGATATTTCTCCTGGCCTCCATTTAGACCACTGGCTCAGATGGCCAAGAATCTGCCTGCAGTGCAGGAGACCCAGGTGGGAAGATCTCTTGGAGAACAGAACGGCAAGAATCTCCAGTATTCTTGCCTGGAGAATTCCATGGACAGAGGAGCCTGGTGGGCTACAGTCCACGAGGTCACAGAGAGTCAGACACGACTAACACACATTCTCCTGGCAGAACCCAATTTTATAAAGCAACTCCCAGGACCATCTCAGACTAACTCAGAGATATTTTCAGAGAACTTCCAAGCACCCTGGCAAAGGATGTGGGGAATTCCTTAGTTCATAGCGTGAAGGTGCTTGAACCCAAAGACCCTACGGTACCTGATCTGCTTCCAAGAGCCAGACAAGGGCTAGCTGAGAAATACCCTAGTCAGCTTGTGTCTAGTAGCCAGAAATACACACTTCCAGAAAAGAAGTTATAATAAGTTATTAATTTATGCATATTTAGACTGTGATAAAACAGATACACAGGAAATAAATTACTCAACAATGGGGGCAGTTTTTAAGTTCTTTCCAGCAGTCCCTAAGTTTGGAGAGATGGAGGAAGAAGAGAAGGAAAAAAGGATGTGGTCAGTACAGACACTTCAGCTCATTTATCTTCCTTTTCCCAAGGACCTAGCTCAGTGATGTTCAACTTGGTCTGCACATTATAAGCACACAGGAAGTTTTACAAATATATATATTTGTAAAGTATATATGTATGTGTGTGTGTGTGTGTATACAAATATATATATATTTGTAAATATCAAATATTGATGATTTGTGACCCATAGACTGTATCCTGCCAGGCTCCTCTCCATGGGATTCTTTAGGCAAGAATACTGGAGTGGGTTGCCATTTCCTCCTCCAGGGGATCTTCCCAATCCAAGGACTGAACCTTGGTCTCCTGCATTGCAGGCAGTTTCTGTAGTGTCTGAGCCACCAGGGAAGCCCTCTTTTTAGAAATTCCTGAGTTTGGATAGATGGAGGAAGAGAAAGAGGAAAGGACGTGATCAGTAAAGAAACTTCAGTTTTTATCTTCCTTTTCCCAGGGAACTAGCTCAACTTGGACTGCACATTTGAATCATACAGGGAGCTTTAAAAATAATACCGATGCCTGGATCTTATCCTTGGAGATTTTAATTTAATTGTTATGGAATGCCACCTGGGCACTGGGAGCCCTAAAATCACCCCTCTCAAGATATTTCAACACAGCAGCCAACTTTGAGAATCACTGCTCTAGTCTCTCTAATGCAGTGGTTCTTAAACTTGACCATGGATCAGAGCAACCTGGAGGACTTGGGAGAACATGATTGCTGAATCTCACTGTTTCTAAGTAGCTATGGGGTGAGGCCCTTCCCAGGTGATGCTGATACTGATGGTTTGGGGCCCACACTTTAAGAACTACTGTCCTAATCTGTCTCTTTGGTTCATAATAATACGAGCACTTTTCACACAATTCATCTTCTTCTCTATCCTTGATCTTCTCCCAAACCATTCGGCTGTGTCCAAGTCAGGCCTATGGCTACAGGCAACTTTCAGGATTCAAGACCCAGGTGTGTCTAGGGATCAGAAGAGACTCTTGGGTTGGGCTCTGTTGAGTGCCTTCCCCATTTGTGGGTGAGCCAAGGGAGAGAGATTTGCCTCTGGAGAATATCATACTCAATGAAGATTGCACAATACAATAAATAGGTAAAATATGAAGTCCTTAGTTGGTAGAGTCAGAAGAGTTAACCCTGGTGGGCACACTCATTCTCTGAAAACAAAGTCAAAGACATCTGATAAATGGTCTAGTTAACCTAACAAGGGCATAATTAGAAAGAAAGAAAATAGCAACAACCCATAAACTCATTGGATATTCCTTAAGGAGTTAGTAAAGGAATAGGAGGACAAAGGGAATCAATATTTCCACCTGCCCTTGCCACACCCAGTGTCATTACTGAAGGTCTTCAACCTGAGCCAATGAGCAGGGTGGATTCTAGACGCCCTATATTCAAAAGTAATGGCCTAGGAGTGAGGAGAAGAAATCCTGGCACTGGAGACATGGCTCTTGGGCAGTAGATGAGGAGGTCTTGGTTGCTTGAGGCCTGGGAGTCCTTACTTGTGGACTCTTCACCTACTTGACCATAAAAGTTTTATACCTGTCTTATCTCCACCACCAAAGATTATCTTCTACCAAGGCTGATGTTAATCTCTCCACTAACAATTAAAAGTTAGCCCAATCATTGGCCCTAGGTCCACTTCTTAATGACTTGAGGTCCAACTCACCCCATCTGTGTGAATAATCCCATTCATGAGGATCCCATCTTATGACCTCATCACCCCTCAAAGGCCCCACCCCCTAATACCATCACCAGGAGGGGTAGCATTTCAATACATGAATTTCAAAAGGGATACAAACAATCAGACCACAACAGAGAATAACCTGCTGCACTTCCAGATAACATGAGTCTGAGTGCTGGGTGAGCTCCTTCAGTGTCCCACATTATCAGAGAACCAGGAGAGGAATACACAGTATAGCTGGGCACAGTCCTGTTACGACACACCTGCATGAATTTGATGATGCAGAAATACAAAGTGCGCAGAGAGGATGAGAGCCCAGGGCAGGAGAGGGGCCCAATATTCATTTGCACACCTCAGTGGAAATGTAAGTCATCATGTTACTTCTCCTAAACATTTTTGCCTCTTTGTCAGTTACTGAGGTGAATAGATCCATCAGAAACTGGGTCCTGAATGTATTTAACAGGTCATGGAGACCTCTGTGTCCCCAACATCAAGCTGCCCCTACTCTATCTTTGGGTGTATATTTGATGTCAACATATCATCAAGATTCTGGAGACTTCAGGTTGAGAGGTAGAGCCCCAAGAATCACCCAATTAGGGGAGATATGACATCAGAATCTTACAAGGGATGCACCATACACATGTGAAAAATTGATGCCTATAAGTCAAGCCTGACTGTAGCTATTGTCTTCAAGACCAATGAGAACTGAATTTGAGAGAAGCATTGTTAATCCTGAAATTGTTATTACCTACAAAAGGAAACACAATTCTCCACTTCAGATCAGAAGGAACAGTCACCATCCTCAGATGGATCTTGGTATTCTCTGGTGCAGACTTCAGCTCCATCCTCTACACTCTTGACTCTTCTTGGCCTTGGAGAGCCAGCAGCCACAGACTCACTCCAGAGGAGCTCTAAGGAAGATAAGGACATGGGTCACAAGCAAAATAGTTCAAAGTACATCTTACAGAGTCAGTATTAAATATAGCCTCATAATCAGGACAAGTTTCATCACATCTCATCTTCCATTCCTGCTGACATTTCTGCTGTTTCCTATCTGCTCATATCCCATTTATCCCAGCCAACTTCACATTGGTCTCTCCAGCTACACTCTCTCCCAAATCAGCCCAGTCACAACCTGCCAATGAGTATCCAAAGCACCTTTGAATTATGTCATTTACAAGTTCAAATAACACTAGGCATCCACTATTTCAGAGAAAGCAATAGAAATGCCTTCATTTGGCATTCCAGATCTTAACCTGACTCTCCAGATTTATTTCCCTTAACAGCCTTACAGAAACCCTATGGTTCAACCTTACAAGAGCTAAGAGACACACACATATGACTGACCACTCGGAGTCCAGCCCACCCTAAGTCATCACCATCTTCTTCGTCCCAGAACCAACCTCAGGTCTTTACCCCCAAGATGAGTGTGAGAAGCCCTGTTTCTATAGCCCTTACTTCCTCTCCCAGACTCTTGGCTATAAACATTCATCTATGTAAATACTTATTGACTACCTTTGCTGCTCCAAGTCCTAGATGCAAATGAACAAGAAATAGTTCCTGGCCTCAAGGAGCTCAGCATCCAATGGGAGAAATGTGTAAACAAATAGTTACAAAGCTGTGTGATATTATGCTATAGAAGAGGAATAGATGACTCCCAGGGCTGGGAAGAGAATGATCAAGGATGAGAGAACTCCTGATCTAAACTGGGAAAAAGGAGGAGGAACTTTCCAAGTAGACAAGGAGAGGGAAGACATCCAAGCAGAGGAGTCAATGAGCAAAGGCCTGATACAGAGAGGTGCACCTGGGGAGATGCAGAAGGGAAGCATTGAAAGATGAGCTCAAAGTTAAGAGAAAGAGAGGCCACATGAGCCTTCACCCTCTGCTTGGGAGTTTGATCTCTATTCCGCAAGCAGTGGAACCGCTGCTGAGTTACAGAGGAGGGCTGCAAGCAAATTTGCATTTTAGAAATCTCATCCTTGCAGTATGGATGACGAACATGGACAAGAGGAGCAGACCAGGGAGGAAGTTATCAGGGTGATTCAGTGAGAGACAAGAGCCTGAAGCAGAACAATGGCTGGGGGAACAGGGGTGGGAGAATGCCTTTGACATTGTTAAGAGCTGGTTAGTTTTTAAAGTGCAGCTAGACAATCTGGACAACTTATCAAATATATAGGGCTTCCCAAGTGGCACAGTGGGAAGAGGCAGAATGGATGCAAGTGATTGATCCCTGGGTCAGGAAGATCCCTGGAGAAGGAAACGCCAACACACTTCAGTATTCTTGCTTAGAAAATCCCAGGGACAGAGGATCCTGGCAGGCTACCTTCCACAGGGTTGCAAAGAGTCAGACATGACAGAGCAGCTGAACATGCACACGCATACATGCATCAAGTATATTACAGGTTAACCAATGTTTTGCAATTAGGCTTGGAGGCCTAACTCTGTAGTAACCCTGCGTCCATGGGAAAGTACATAGCCTTCTAAACAACTTCCTTACAAATGAACATTTGGACCCAGCCCATTCTCAGAGAAGGTATGGTTTGCACACATCTGGTTCCTGTCCTCTATGCCAACAAAACACATATTTCTTCCAACAAACGCTTTTGTTTATTGGCATCACGATTAGCACAACTTAATGTTGTGAAACACAGCTGGATTTTCAATTTTGTTTTTTAGCAAATGTAATTTTATTAATTGCTTTACTTCTGACTGCTCTAATAAAAAAAAAAAAGCTAAATAAAATCCTTCCTAATCACCTTTGACAGATTGCAAACCATGAGAAGTGACCATAAGAAGAGAAGGCCGTGGTAGGAAGTTTCCCTGATGGGAAGCAGAGAGAAGAAGGAAGTCAACCATTTCTCCCATTAGATTTAAACTTTTTGGATAGGGAGGAAGGAAGGACATCCTAAGATGCAACTCAAAAGGGAAAATGCTTAGAGTATAAGCTCTGTGAGCATAAAGACCCTGCTTATGGCAGTTGGACAGGGAGGCCTGGCATGCTGCGGTTCATGGGGTCGCAAAGAGTCGGACATGCCCGAGCGACTGAACTGACTACCACTGTAACCCTCCAGTGCTTAGTATGTTGTAGATATGCCACAAATATTTGCTGGGAGGGAGGGAAGGAGGGTGGAAGGAAGGGGGGGGGAGGGGATGGAGGAAGAGTTCACTATTATCAGGAAAAGCACGCAGAACCCAGTGACTCTGTCCCACAGCAGGTGGCCCCTGTCCACTCATCCTCCTGATCAGAGAGGAGAACAAGGCACAGGAAGGAGAAAGAGAACTGAAGAAGCTCAAAGCGCATGCAAGAGTCCATACTCAGTCCTGCCTGAAGCTTTCAGCAGTCACTCAATGGATTACATGGTTCTGCTTCAGAACAAGGAATTTTTGGTAGCATCACTGCACTCCCCTATGCCTGTAGTGATCTCCCTCCAGGTCACAACTCAAATCTGACCCCTTAGAATGACTTTGGCCAACCCCTTATGTACCACTGACCTCCAGATACCATCACTTCTCCTTATTTTATTCTTTTTAAAGTGCTGATCACTGTCCCAAATTATATTGTTTGTTTATGTCTTTACTTGTTTTTTGTCTATTGCCACCCAGTAAAATGCAGCAAAGGAGCAAGGGTAGCCAGAGAACAAAGGTCTTGTCTGCAGACTTCATCACTACAGCGTCTGGCTAACAGGTCCTGACACATGATATGTTCTCAGTGAATATTTCGCTGAATGAATATCAAAGTGATAAGGACAGAGAGCAATAGGAATTGTTCTAAAAAGTATAATGTTTGGTGAAAAAAAAGTACAAGAAACAGAATGGGATCTATAACAAAATTCCATTTATGTTGCTGTTGTTGTCATTAGAAATATAAGAATACAAGGCATTAACACATTTCGCACAGCATTAAAATCCTTGACTATACTGAGGGAGGCAAAGAACCAAGGTGTTAGAATAAAAGGAACCTCATTCATATAAGCAAATAAGAAAGAAGCCACCATAGATCAATTATAATCACAACCATGAACTGAGATGGGGAAAAAAGGGAAAGTTAGAGGTACCTAATACTGAACCAACACTGGGTTTTTATTTTTCATTGATAGATATAAATATGGGTACAGATGGACATCAAATAGATAATATAACAAAAATAAATCATATTACTGTCTAGTAAATTGTGTATCGTCTGACACGGATTCAGAGCTTCTCCACTGACCTTTTGGTTGTTATGATAACGCTCCCCCTTCAGAACTATAAAGGAGAGAGATACAAAAAGCTTGGATCAGTTGGTGCAGGATTCTGGTGCCCAGGGAAGCCACCCTCCTTCCGGATGAGCAGAGTCCTTCCTACACGGTGACACACACACCCGAGTTCCCACCCTCAGTTCCGAGCCTCAGAAACTTCCTCAAAGCCCCTTTCCTCTACTTGTCAAACTCTTTGAACTGGTATGCTTATACAGTTCCCAAACACAGCATTTTAGGAGTATGAAAGCAAAATGGTGCTCAGGGCTCCCCATGACACACATGAGGGGACAGATGAGAGCTGATAGTTAGGCAGGATGAACAAGTCCCCAGAAGCCACTGCTGGTTGTAGACACAAATAAGCCTCAACACTCAAAGAATGTTAGCACCTGATGAAACTTATACCAACTGAGGCAGACCAAGCTCCTCTCCTGGGTCATAGAGTCCTGGAGAGCTTCATGTTCATACAGAGTAAATGACAGAGCCGGGTAGAGCTGTGCTTTCCTGACTCCTTGCCAGGGCCCATTCCAGGGCCTAAGGTCCACACTGTGTCTCCACGCAGTCCAAGTGCTGGTATGTAGGAGGAGGACAGCTCACTGGACATGGACCTGAGTTTGCCTCGGCTACCCCCCAAAAAACTGGAAGATACATGCCATACCTTTGAAATATATTCATTTTTTTACTCCAAACCCTCTTTTTCTCCCCATTTATTCTCTGAAGCTCTAAGCATGCAATATTCTAACTTGTAACAGATACTGGCTTCTGTCCAATGGATCTCAAAATATATTTTTTGTTTCTGTGCTTTTATTCTGATAGCATTGACCACAGGTAAATATATATATACATATATGTAAACATATATATATTCACATTTCCACATGTATAAACAGTGCAATCAGGACTGCTTTTTACAGTAATCATTGCCCCATGCTCTCAACCATCCTTATTACTTCTGATGCAGAAAAAAGAAAAAACGGAACTCTGCTCTAAAGATAACTTACTGGTGACCCCTGGTAAATGACAGGCAAGCAAAACTTCAAGGAACTTGCTACTTAGAGCTTGAATTTCAAGCAAACATCTTCCTGCATTTCTAATGAAAAACGGACCCTTTCTCCTGCTTTTGAAGTGCTCTTTGGGAATTGTTTGAGTGTTCTCTGCAATCTTTTATACCCAGCCTAAGGACTCTGACAAACTCTCTCTTTCCCTTCAAAGGCTGGTTAACTATGTGATGAATACACCTGTCACTTCCAATTCTAACCTGACTTTGTGTTGTGATGGCTGTAGAATTTGGTATCTATGGTAACTTTTCAGTGGCTCAGCATCGATTAAAAAATGATTGGCTTATCAGGGTTGCTCGGTTGATTGATGGAAATAATCAGTTGCTCAAAATAATCATGACAGATAAAGTCTCTTAATTAGCTGGTATTTGCAAGATTCAGAAATTTTAGATTTCATGACTTTTTTATTATTTGATTTCCATGCAAAAGTAACTGAAATTCAATTCTACTGAAATAGTTACAAGCTAATCTGGACTGTCTCGATGAAGGAAATTTGATGCAATCCACATATCTTATTTAGAAGCCAAAAGGCACATTTTGTCTGGCCTAGAAAATCCACTCCTTGATTTTGTATGATCCCAAGGTCAGGGACTAATTAATGATTTTTTAAAAAATCAAGTTCAGTACTAAAAAATTTATTAGAAAATTTGCAAATTAATTATACAGTTTTTTATTCTAATGCCTCTGCAAGGATGTAGAAGCAAGAAAGATGATATTGTGGGGGAGAAGCATTAACTGAGCCTGACCTTTCCACCGAAATTGAAATGCTTTTTTTTAAATAGACAGTTTTAAATTGACATCTTCCATAGTGTAGCAATGTACCAAAGATTGCATACACATAGTTTTAGGTAGCCCACAAGTTTTTTTAATAGTCAGGTATTTATTTAATGTGAAATTGCTGTTACTCAACCATTTTGTATCTGAAAAATACATAGGTTGAAACTTCATATGATTTAAGCTATAATCTTATTTTTTAAAAATAAATAACTGTGTTAGTTTCCTCAGGCTACCATAGCAAAATACCACAAATTAGCTAGCTTAAAATAACAAAATGTATCGTCTCACACTTCTGGATGCTAGAAATTCAAAATAGCAACAGTAGGGCCGTGATCCTCCATAGGCCAATGGGAGGCCTTTGCTTCTTCCTACCTCTTGGTGTTTGCTGGCAATCTTTAGCATCCCTTGGTTTGCAGCTGTCCTTGACATCCCATGGTGTTCTCCTAGTTTCCCCGTCTTCACATGGCCACCTTCTTATAAGGGCAAAAGTCATACTGGATTAGTGGCCAACTCTACCCCAGTATCACCTCATCTTAACTAATGACATCCACAGTGGCATTATTTCTAAATAAGCCCATCTTCTAAGGGGCTAAGGGTTAATATATGAATTTTGGAGAGACACAATTCAACCCATAACAATAACCAACATATTGTGATTTCAAGGATAAGATTGCATAGGAGGAGGCTAAAACAGGCATTTTGTTTAAGCCGAGTTAAAGAAAATTAACGAGGATGGTAGGCAAACACTGCAAAGTTGAAAGCCTTGTACAACACGTGACTGACGTTGGAAGGGTGGTTGATTATAAAACTGGCCACAAATTATTTCCCTCCCTGTTGCCACATCCCTACAGAGTGCATCCTTGCAGCAATTCCCATCAAGAGGTAGAGTCCGTTTCTCTACCCCTTGGATCTGACTGGCATTGGGGTTTCCTTTGGCCAATTCAATGTCAGCCAATATGCCCCAAGCACAAGCTTGAGAAGTACATGTCCACAGGGGCTCACCCTCTTGCCCAGGCTGCTCTGCTGAAAGATGAGAGACCACAGGAAGTAGGATAGGACATCACTGATGGTCAGCCAGCCCCTAAGCTAATCAGCTGCTGACAGCAGGCACATGACTTGATCCCCAGACAAGGCAGGCCAATTCCCATGCTTTGATCAGCCAAACCACCCCACTGAACCCGACTCAAATTGCCATCATACAGAATTGTGAGCTAGAAAAATAAATGGTTGCTGTTTTTAAGCTACCACTTAAATGCTGGTCTTCCCTGGTGGCTCAGACAGTAAAGAATCTGCCTGTAGCACAGGAGACTTGAGTTTGATCCCTGAGTCAGGAAGATCCCCTGGAGAAGGGAATGGTTACTCACTTCAATATTCTTGCCTGGAGAATTCCACAGACAAAGGAGCCTGGCAGGTTACATGGGTCTCAAAGGGTCAGCTACAACTGAGCAACTAACACTAAATATTTTTGTTAATTTTCTGCTTATTTTGACTAGTGATTACAATAGTTTCCAAAATCTTCTGTTTTCTTTTTCCCCATCAGAGTTGTTCTTCATTGTTTCAGGGCTGAAACAAACACTGAGATAATTTGGAAGAGGGTAAGAGGGCTGGATGGGAAAGATAACTCACAGAATTCTAGGATGAAGTTCGACTTTCCTCCCCTTCTCTCACTGGCCTGTGCATTCAATCAAAAAGAACCTTAGCAGCAGAGAGAAAGAAGCCATACCTAACAAGAGCACAACAGATGAATCAGGTCCCCATCAATGGCCCCTGTCTTCCTGAAGGACACTTTCTGGTCAGCTAGCTTCAGAGAGTCAAAGAAGAGGTTTCCAGAAACTGTAACAAGCCACTTTTGGTGACCTAACTGTGAGACTTTATGATCACTCTTTGCAGAATCTTCTCTGAATGGAATGTTGTTTGAGAACAACTCTGAACAGAATTATGGAAAAAGAATTATGTTCTAAACCATGATTGCAGGGATTTTTTTCCCCCAAGAAATCCACATCTGCCTGTACTTCTCCCCATTCTGTTTCCTCATTGCAATCAGGGTAATTAACCCAAAATATTAAGCTGCCCCCTGTTTTAAAACCTTCCACTGCTTTTCATTACTCTTGGAGTAACAACAAGATTCCCTAATATGGTCTGTTTGGGATGCCATAAGAAAATACTACCAGCTGTGTGGTGTAAACAAAAGAACTTTGTTTCCCACCATTCTGGAGGCTGGATGTCTAAGATCAAGGTGCCAACAAGGTCAGTTTCACCTTGGCTTGCGGATAGCTGACTTCTCCATGTGTCCTCATGTGGCCTTTGCTCTGTGAAAGCACTTCCCTGGTGCCTCTCTCTTCTTATAAGGGCACCAGTACTATTGGATTAGGGCCCTACCTCTATAGGCTCATTTAATCTTAGTTATCTCCCTAAAGGCCCTATCTCCTCGTACTGTCACACTGGGCGTTAGGGCTTCCAATATAAATTTGAGAGAACACAGTTTAGTCCATAACAGTTTAGTGTTGTTCTCTGCTTGCTTCTCCAAACCCTTCACATGCCACTTACCTCTACCCTCCAGCCCCTCTGGTTTTCTCCCTTATTAGACTGCATCAGTCTCAACAATTGTGATTTGATTTTTATCAAGGTGATGTCTTGCCCTCTTAAGGATGTAAGCACCAAGAGAGCAGGGAAGAATTATGCCTAGTTCTGCTCAGTGCTTGGCAGAGAGTAGGCACCAGTAAGTTTGCAGAATGAATGGAAAATTTAGCAAAGGCCCTAAGATTAATGTAACTACACAGGCCAATATAACAGATAGATATGGAAATAATTCCTAACTGTTCATGTGTTCACACAATAAAACATTTATTCAGAGCCTACTGTGTGTTAGATTCTAAGAACACAAAGAATAAATAAGATAGGCAAGATAAGATAGATGTTAAACCAATCCATGCACAGGCAGAACTTTCTAATTGAACCATATTCCCTGTTCCCATTATATTCAATCTGCAGTCTACTTTGGCCCAAGTATGATCAGCCACTGAGATTTTTCCAACTATGTGATACTTACTTAGCGTCCCTATTTACATTCATTGCACATACATTATTTGAAAATTGTAATGTTAGAAATAAAAATCATTCTACATCATTGAAAGTTTAAAAGGCGATTGTCATGGCTTCAGAGATGTATCCTGATTAGGGTCCCAGGGAAATGACTCTCAATAAATTCTTTATGGTTTTATGGGTAGCTAAAGAGAGAAATTTCAGGTAAGAATTTTAAGATATATAAATAATTGAAAGATACATACTAATTTTAAAAATCATTCCCCAGGACTAATGTGACTATTAGATGAGTCACACATTTTTTCATAACATTGTAATACACACCGAATTAAGAGGAAGTAGAAGTAAAGCACATATATCATACCCATATCAATGCTTTTGAAAGTCCTAAAAACCAAATAAATTTAATAAGGGCAGGATTTAGGGCTTCCCTGGTGGCTCAGACAGTAAAGAATCCGCCTACAATGCAACAGACCCAGGTTCAGTCCCTGAGTTGGGAAGATCCCCTGGAGAAGGGATTAGCTACCCACTCCAGTACTCTTGCCTGGAGAATTCCATGGACAGAGGAGCCTGGCAAGCCACAGTCTATGGGGTCGCAAAGAGTCAGACATGACTGAGCAACTAACACTTTTTAGGGGATTGTATTGGCCCCAAAACTTGCCTTTGTAAATTTGTTTAAATGTGAAAGTTATAGCAATCAATTGATGTTTGCCCAAGATCTGCTCTGTTAGGTGCCTGACAAACCCTCCCATCATCACAAGGGCAGACTTCATCAATACCTTTCCCAGAATGGAACACTTCAGAACAGGACACAATTAATAAGTAGAAAAAGCTGAGGCTTAAACTTCAGTCAGCCTGATCTCAGAGTCCTTTCCCTTTGCATTCTCCCATGCTACCTCAAAGCTATCAAGAATAGTTCTGGCTGACTCCCTTTGTGGAAAATTTGAGGTATAAATAAGTAAATTAGATAAATTAAAGTAGGTTTTGGTTTCTATTTTGAGACTGGGAACATGATTCCTAAGTGCCTTCTGGAGCTCAGGAGAGAGAAAAGAAAAGTCCTAAGGCCTTTCATCCATCCTCATGAAGCAATCGAATTTCCCTTGTAAGAGCATTTTTTGCTTCGGCGGGAAATGTTACAAATAGAGTCACACTCAAGACTAGACTTTTCCACCCAGGAGAGCTGGGACTGAGCCCTCTCTGATGTGCTGTTAGGAACGGTGAGGAAACAAGGCAGATCCTTCCCCAGCCTGCAGTCTCCACTAGACAAGAGCTATCCCTTGTGATCAAGCTGTTGACCCCAGGCATCCTCTTTTAAAATGCATAGGACCCTCTCTTGTAGGATAATCAGGTCATTAATACCTTGGCTTATTTGGTTTACTCAAAAGCTGGGAGGCAATCCCCTAGCATCCTTAAAGAAGTAAACCAAGACAAGCAAGTTCAGGGACTCCTTCCCAGAGGAGGGAGCGGAAGAGTAACCAGCCTTCTCTCCCTTTTTTAAAAAAGTTGTCAGGGCCAAGCTCAGCTATGATATGAACCATCAGCTTCGCTTAGCTCCCAGGAAGAACTCTGTGTCTTGATGTTCCCATCTGTAAAATGGGGTGAAGATAACAACTACCTCATAGGGTGGCTTTGACGTGAAATGACTGAAGCAAGCACTAGACACTGTTCTGAGCACTAATCAGAGTGCTGGAAACTGGCTGGGTCCACAAGGATGGTCTATGTGTGTAAGCCTTAGACCCTCTTCTGACCTCCGTGTTTTTATTTTTGAATGAAAAGTAAATTGCTCTACCCTGTACGTGCCTTGCTTTCCTTGATTCATCCACCAGTCTTCACTGAGTGCCTACAATGTACCCATTTCTGATCTTTCCTGAGGTTAGGCTTTAAAGGAAGAGACAGACTTTATCAGCAGTCAGAGGCAATCACCACACAAACATTTAACTATAACTGTTACAAGTGCTTTTGAAGGAAAAGGACTGGACCGATGTGAGCTTAGGAAGTTCTTTCTGAGGAAGCGACATTCCAATTGACTTAAAGACAAGCGAGTTGGGCAGATGAGTTGGGTGATGAGTGCTCCAGGCAGAGGGAGCCCCATGGGTGAAGCAGATTCAAGATAACTCTCAGGACACCTACAGCTTTGCTGCTTCTGAGACCACACAAGTGTTGGCCTCTGCCTTGAACACAGGCAACTGTGGCCAACTCATGGGAGGCAGACAGCCCTGGGTCACCCCTTAGTCCCAGCCATACAACAAGAGGACACATGGATTGTGGACTTATCATTAGAGGCCCTGTCCACTGTCTTCAGGAACATCTGTTCTTGATGGCCTTAATCCAGCCCTGCACAGTCTTAAAAGGAGTGCTAGCACCCAGGACAAATCCCCTCATCTTCCCTTCCCTTTTTCTACTCTGATCTGCTCTTTCCTACTCCTTCTTTGAGTTCTTCTGTTACCTTAGTAGATCAACGTGAATAGCAAATTTTAAGATTTGGAAGAAGTTTAAAAGACTAATAATAGCAAATGCTGGAGGGGATTCCAGGAAAAGCAACATCATCAATCACTCAGGGAGTGTGTAACTTAGCGATGCTTTTTTGAAAAACAATTTGGCAGCACCTGTAAACATTGTAAGTGCACGTGCCTTTGAACTAAGCAATCCTACTTCCATGAATCAGGCTTTAAAAAAATATTTGCTCGCATGCACGAAAGGAGGATGTTAAGTTATGTACAGCTATTCATCAGGAATGACAAGGAAAACTGAAAACAAATGTCCATCGGTTGGGGAGCAATAAATAAATTATGATAGATCCATAAAGGGCTTCCCTCATAGCTCAGTTGGTAAAAGAATCTGTCCACAATGCAAGAGACCTGGGTTCAATTCCTGGGTTGGGAAGACCCCCTAGAGAAGGAAATGCCAACCCACTCCAATATTCTTGCCTGGAGAACCCCAAAGACAGAGGAACCTGACAGGCTACAGTCCACAGGGTCACAAGAATCAGACACAACTTAGTGACTAAACCATCACCATATTTCAAAATAGGATGAAGCCAGTAAAACAAAGAATTAAACCCTCATAATTTATAAGAAGTGTTGTTACATGAAGAAAGTAAGTTGCAGAACACTTAGAACACTGGGTACCCACTGTTATTTTTAAAGGAATGTGTATGTGGAGGTGTGTAAGCATGTAAATACAGAGAAAGGAAACAGAAGGAAGCATCACACCACTGGCAGAGGACATCTGGTGGTTACGTGGAGGAGAGACAAGTGTTCATGGTCTCCTAGAAGAATCATGGTCCAGTTCATGGTTTCCTTCTATAGGGTCCCCAGAAGAGTCAAATTCACAAAAAGTAGATAATGCTTACTAAGGGCTGCAGAGAGGAAGGGCGGGGAGTTTATGTTTAATGGGCACAGGGTTTCTGTCTGGGACAGCAAAGAAGTTCTAGAGATGGAGGGTGTTGAGAGTTGCAGAACAATGAGAGCACTTAATGTCACAGAACTGTTTACTTAAAAATGGTTAAAATGGTAAATTTTATATTATGTATATTTTGCCACAGACTTCCCTGGTAGCTCAGTGGTAAAGAGTCTACCTGCAATGCAAGAGACATGGGTTCATTCCCTGGGTTGGGAAGATCCCCCGGAGAAGGAAATGGCAACCGTCTCCAGTGTTCTTGCCTGGAGAATCCCATGGACAGTGGAGCCGTGGGGTCGCAGAGTCAGACACAACTGAAGCAACCAAACGGCAACATATTTTGCCACAATTTTTAAAAATTGAATAATATGATTGATGCCATCAGGATTCATTTTCAGTGTGGAACATCTGAAGACAAAAGAAGACTCTTGGAGGAATGGCAGTTCAGGCAGGAAGTCACCGAGGGAGGAATGTATCGACCTCCCAGCCACCAGACTCTGTCACAGGAATTTTAACAAGGTATTTACAGGCCGAGCTTCAGGCCACAGTGCCAACCTCAAGACCCTTTGAAATGGACTTATTAAACGACCCAGCCTTGTAACCTCCCAATGCCAAATGGTGTGACTGAGGGACAGACTCATAACTGTCATTGAAGAAAAGAAACAAAAAGGAAAAAAAGCAAAGGAAAGAAAGGCCACAGTGGTTTGGCTCAGTTTCCAAATGTTGCTCCTCAAACCTATAGCGAAGTGAGCACTCTAGCCTTTTTTATAGTGTGTGTTCACATTCATGGCGGCTGCTTCTCTTTCTGGGCTGGCTTTTTGGAGACAAAGCCCCCAGTGACATGAAGTCGTGAGGTGCAAATAAGACTAGAGTTAAACTACCTTGTGTCCAAACACGTCACATTTGGCATCTGCACATCATTACTGAAGCCCGCTGAACAAAGCAGAAGGACCACGCTGATTACATCCAGCCAGACCACTTTGCGAAGGAACCAAATAAACACAAACAAACCCTCGGCTCGTAACGTTTCACTGCGCTTCTACAGACATCTGTCAGAATAAAAGAGAGGAGATGTTTACCCGAGGACAGGAAGTCCAGGTCAAAGGTGGCGGGAGAAAGGCTCCAGTGCTTAAGAGAACCCAGAGCAGGAAGGCAAATGTCACTGACAGAAAGTCCTTCATGGCCACAGGTAACCAAATCTTCTCAGGCTTTGATTTTTACAGGTGGGTGATTTATGAATCACGACAAAACAGAAGGGACATACCATGAGTTAAATGCCCGTTTAGATGAGGGGATAAAACCCTGGTGTTTACTCTTAGCGCTGTTAATATCTCAAATGAATACTAATCAGAGATGTTTACTGAAAACGAGAACAACGCCATTTTCCGCTGTATCTCATGTCATCTGAGTGACCTTGCTTTGAGAATGGCAAGGCAGGAATGTATTCAGTCTCCAGGAAATGGTGAATGTCTAAATTAGCAGACTGGAGCCACCCGAGTGCCCCTTGAAAAATAGAGAACTGAGCACGGTGGAAGAAGCAAAGACTGACATTTGGCAGGAAAGGGTGCCGTGGGCTGAACTCTCTTAAAAGCCTAATGTTGCTTTCCCAATACAAAAGAGCGGAGTGAAAACTGCATTTTCCAATGAAAACACAGGTTGATGCGGACCAGCGGCTGAACTCCCCTCAGAACCAGTCAAAGGTGATGGCAGAATCATAGTGCTTAGAGTTGGAGGGGCCTCCCTGCTGCCCCGTCACCACAAGAATGCCGGCCAGCCCTGCCAGAGCCCCGGAGCTCCCTTTCTCCAATCGAGGGTCTCCCACCCCGATAGCCGAGATGAAATTGCTCTCCTCAGAGAGGCTGCCACTGGCCCCAGTCCTGCAGTGAACCAGGACCAAAGTCTCCCCCACCCCCTGCCACCCTGCCACCCTGGTCCTGCTACTCCTTTTTAAAACAGCTTTTAGTGTCCCTTCTCAAACTCTCCCCCAGGCAGAACACCATCCGGTCCTAGGGTGAAGTGATTTTTCTAAGCACTAGACCCCTGTGCCTCATATCCTGGTCAACACTTCCACCCTTTTTAGCCCAAGAGTTTCTTTGAAGCACAAACTTGAAAAAGCAAATGCCTCCCACATCCCCTTTAATACCACTCTAAGCTGTTAATGATCAATTACACTTAGGATGTAGGAGAGCGGAGCCCCTACTGCAAACTTTGCAAAGAAAGGCTGAAGCAGAGAAGGAGAGAATAATAAGGTGTTGGGCCAGCAGGGAGAAGCAATAAGAACAAACACAAACAAAAGAAGAAGGAGGAATGGCAAGAACTGTCTGAACCTCCATCACAATTTCACCCAAGGTAAATATGACACACAGACGCGTGTGCACGCACAGGCACACACACATCACACACTCATTAAGCAGCCCAAACAAGCAGCCGAACAGCTCACTGTACCACCTGGTGTCATCCCTCTGACCATTAATGGGCCTGCATTTTCTCCATTTTAACAGCTTAATCACTTACCCATCATCTCTCCATATGGATTTAGAGGCAGTGTTTGAGTAAAGAACTTCAATCTCTTTACAAGCTGCCCAATAAAGATAAGTTGAAGTATCAAAATTCTCTGTGAACTAAGACCTCAGGCTGCAGAGATTCCTCACATATAATACTTTCTGATGGTGATCAGGAGCCAGATGGAATAACCTAATAAAAGTTAAAACTGGGGCTAGGTAGAGCTATAATACATGTGGTCAAGTGAGCTGTTCTGATATGGAAATTTCTTTTGCAGAACTGAATGGGTTTCTAGGCATTTTCCAGACTTGAATTTCTCTGGCTGATTTTTCAAGCTTTCAACTCTCCATCATCACTCCACTCCCTAACCCCCAAAACTGTTCTGTAAACCTATAAAATCAGGTAATTTTTTCAAGTCTTTTGTATTGAAGTTATTAGGAGAGAATAAAGCCCTCTTTGGATCGTAAATATCAAAAGTCAATCATTTATTAACCTTTGTCTATTATAACTAAAATAATAACCATTTTTCTTTGCATGCTGATAAGCCCTCTAAATATTAGACCATTTCAACCAGTTTTCTTACTTCGCACTGAGGCGTACAATGCCCTTTCCTCAAGCAAGTAGAGATAAAGAAAGTAAAAGGGGGAGCATTCAAAGGAGAGTAGAAGTAGCCATCTCCTTTGCTAAGAAAAATGATGGACATGTCTCAGTTGCCTATCAGCTTTAGAAAGTGTGTTTATACAATGACCTTGTATAAAGGTCACACACACACACTGCAGGACAAGCAGGGAAGTAGCCATCATTCCCATTTTACACGTAAGAAGACTGAGGGTCAGAGGAATCAAGGAATTTGTCCCATGTCCTGATGACTCACAGGCCCAAATGCATAGTCCAGCCTGTACTGGGTGCCACCTGTCACTCTTTTGAAGAGCTACTAGAAGACCTGGCTAGCTCTGGCTTTCTTGCAAAATTGGAGACTCTGACCAATTTCCCCTCCTATGTCCTTCTACTGCCTTTGATCCCTTGCCTACCCAGTGTCAACCTCAACACCATCAACACCTATCAAGAGTATCTGATTATGCGCTCTCAACCCACCTCTTCAGCTAGCCTACAGATGAGCAAGTAACCTGATAAGGTTCAGTGGAACCTAAGACCAAGTACTTTGCCAACATCCACAGTTAGTTATTGGTGGCACCAGGACTTGAACCCTAAACAGGTATATTCCAGGTCTTATCATAGGCATGGTGAAGTAAACATTCCCAGAAATCCCTGATGACACCACTTGGGAAGTTACGTTCCGTGTATACATCACACTAGAGTTGAGAATTATCAGCAGTAAGAAGATTCATGAACCTTACAATTGCTAAGCATGGCTGTCAGAAGGAAAGCTTTTAAAAATCCCCCAGATAGAAGCAGTTTCTCTCTTGGAACACCCTGTCCCAGGGCATGGGGATATCCTTTCAAATTGCTACCAGGTTCCACAGAGCCCTCCAGGTTCTGACTTTGCCCCCAAACAGATCTCAGAACCTCAGTGTAAAGCCAGTGATTGACCCCCACTTTTCTCATACCTACTACCCTGCCTCCTAGACGATGGATTAAACCTGAAGCCTGTTCATTCCAGCAGGGACAGTTATGGCATGCCCCTAGACCCTGTTTCTGTCCAAATCCTTCATAATACAGGTCTAAGGGAAATCAAGGGCTTCCCTGGTGGCTCGGCAGCAAAGAATCTGCCTGCAATACAGGAGGTGCAGGAGATGAGGGTTCAATCCCTGGGTCGGGAAGATCCCCTGGAGGAGGGCATGGTACCCCACTCCATCCTTCTTGCCTGGAGAAGCCCATGGACAGAGAAGCCTGGCGGGCGACTACAGTCCCCGAGAGCCTGACACAACTAAAGTGATAGCACGCACACATGCAAGGGAAATGAAACTTCATCTGACACTTATATCTACACTTTGAACAAAATAGAATATTCTGGATTACTCTATGAAAGCCTCTGATTTAGATTAATGTTTTATGTAGTACAGACACCTGCCAAGCCCTGGCCCATGTCTGCAACTGACAGTGATGACAATACCAGTCACCACTTCCTGGGCTTTGACTCTATGCCACACGCTGTGGAAATCCCCTTATCAACATTATCTTATTTACTCCTCATTATCCAGATGTACATATATTATTATTCCCATATTAGGTAAGAAAACCAGGGCTTATGGTGATTAAGAAATTTGCCCATGGTTAAATACAGGTCCAGCCAGAATTCAACTCCTGTTTGTCTGATGAAAAGTTCAGGAACTTTTGTTACCGTATTATTAAGACAGGCCTAGGCAATGAGAAAAGCTCAAAAGCTTAAGACTGGTTGGAAAGAAACACAAATATGTGAGTGGTTATTTCAAACTCCAGACCTACACAATGATGCTGGATCCTGAACAAACAGATACTATGCACAAGCTCCTTCTCAAAGTACTACTTTCTGTTCTGGGCCAATTGTGAATACCATATAACCAGACTTTCTCTGTGTATTTTTGGAACTTTCTCAGGCATAACAGGAATGAAAACACTCATCTACCATAGGAGGAAATGGAGATGAAGTGAGGAAGAAACGCTTAGCAAGCAGTGCTGGTGTGGACAAAAGAGCAAGGGGGAGCTGAGCCCCTCCTCTCCTATTTAGGGTGGAGTGGGACCCATCCCCTCTGACTTGTCCATTGCCCTGGGATCCTTCACTAATGTTTTTGCCAAAACTTTCATCCTCCTCTCTCTTCTTTCTCCTATCCTCTTTTCTCTCTGACCACCATAATTAATGGATTGGAACAAGATATACATAGATTGGTACCTAGAGTAGGGAGAATAAAATGCATAAAATGCACAGTATCAGGTTACACTGCCTGTTATTCCTTTGCTCCTCCAGTGAATGGCTCTGCTAATCAAACAAGGGTGTTGGGAGCAAACAGAAAATCCAGTGGCCTAGGAATTAGCAGCCCAAGATTCTAATCTTGACCAAGTAGGTGTGTGACCCTGAGCCTCTATTTCTTTGACTATAAAGTCGGAGACCACAGAACCATCTTTCAAGTTTCTTCTCAGTTTTGAATCCTCAAATTGCCGTAGCTTGGAAATAGTATTACAAAATAATTAGTGTTATAAAATCATAATTATATTACTATTATTAATATTGTTAGTGTGTGTGTGTTCAGTCGCTCAGTTGTGTCCAACTCTTGGCGATTCCACAGACTACAGTCTACCAGGCTTCTCTGTCCATGGAATTTTTCAGGCAAGAAGACTGGAGTGGGTTGCCATTTCCTCCTCCAGGGGATCGTGCCAACCCGGAGATCAAACCTGAGTCTCCTACATCTCCTGCTTTGGCAGGCAGATCCTTTACCACTGTGCTACCTGGGAAGTCCAAAATTATTATTGGACTTTTTACAATTGCAAAATAATTATTGGCCTTTTACCAGTTACAAAATAATTAGTCCACTCTCTGATGCGGTAGCTCTTAGGTGAGACCCAAAGACTCTTCACTACCCTCTTCCATCTAATTACTCATCTGGTTATTGTTTAATAAATGATCATTGAAAAATCAGCAGAGATAATCTCGACCTTCCAAAGTGGGTATTTTTTTTTTCTCTCAATAGCGCACTTATCAAACAAATCCAGTAACTGCCTAACTTCTGCTTCAAGAGGCAGGGACACACCTAAAGATGATACGTGCTAATTTGAGAAGGGTTTCCAAGCAGCAAATGTGAATAATCATTTCCCTTCCATGTGCTTTGGCTTTACATTATTTCCACACTAATGTTGACTTTGTCAGAGTTCTCAGGCAAAGAGAAGTGAGAAGACAAGAATAAAGTTTAAACGTTAGACGTTTATTTTCTTTTCAATCCATCTTCAAGGTGAACCAGTCTCTTCACGGGAAAGACAAGTCTTCTGGATTTTAGGAGCTTATCACCACTCCTGGGGCAAAGTTACAATCTGTTAACAAAGGACTATTGTAATCAAAGGAATCTAACAGAAAGGTTTCTATTGCCCCTTGCCTGGGAAAGAAAGTTTTTCTTTCCCTAACTAGTTATTAAAGTACTTAGGTTTAAATCGGAGATATTTCAGTGACATCACAATACAGACCAACCCTGAGCCTTTGTACAAACTGAAATTACTGCTAGAAAATGTTCTGTTAACTTTCAATTTACTTGTATTTTCCTTTATTTTTTCATACCTTGCTACATTCTCCTAGTGGCGTGTCTCAATTCAGTTAGCCAAAGGAGTTTTTTTTGTTGATTTTTTTTTTTTTNCTATTATAACTAAAATAATAACCATTTTTCTTTGCATGCTGATAAGCCCTCTAAATATTAGACCATTTCAACCAGTTTTCTTACTTCGCACTGAGGCGTACAATGCCCTTTCCTCAAGCAAGTAGAGATAAAGAAAGTAAAAGGGGGAGCATTCAAAGGAGAGTAGAAGTAGCCATCTCCTTTGCTAAGAAAAATGATGGACATGTCTCAGTTGCCTATCAGCTTTAGAAAGTGTGTTTATACAATGACCTTGTATAAAGGTCACACACACACACTGCAGGACAAGCAGGGAAGTAGCCATCATTCCCATTTTACACGTAAGAAGACTGAGGGTCAGAGGAATCAAGGAATTTGTCCCATGTCCTGATGACTCACAGGCCCAAATGCATAGTCCAGCCTGTACTGGGTGCCACCTGTCACTCTTTTGAAGAGCTACTAGAAGACCTGGCTAGCTCTGGCTTTCTTGCAAAATTGGAGACTCTGACCAATTTCCCCTCCTATGTCCTTCTACTGCCTTTGATCCCTTGCCTACCCAGTGTCAACCTCAACACCATCAACACCTATCAAGAGTATCTGATTATGCGCTCTCAACCCACCTCTTCAGCTAGCCTACAGATGAGCAAGTAACCTGATAAGGTTCAGTGGAACCTAAGACCAAGTACTTTGCCAACATCCACAGTTAGTTATTGGTGGCACCAGGACTTGAACCCTAAACAGGTATATTCCAGGTCTTATCATAGGCATGGTGAAGTAAACATTCCCAGAAATCCCTGATGACACCACTTGGGAAGTTACGTTCCGTGTATACATCACACTAGAGTTGAGAATTATCAGCAGTAAGAAGATTCATGAACCTTACAATTGCTAAGCATGGCTGTCAGAAGGAAAGCTTTTAAAAATCCCCCAGATAGAAGCAGTTTCTCTCTTGGAACACCCTGTCCCAGGGCATGGGGATATCCTTTCAAATTGCTACCAGGTTCCACAGAGCCCTCCAGGTTCTGACTTTGCCCCCAAACAGATCTCAGAACCTCAGTGTAAAGCCAGTGATTGACCCCCACTTTTCTCATACCTACTACCCTGCCTCCTAGACGATGGATTAAACCTGAAGCCTGTTCATTCCAGCAGGGACAGTTATGGCATGCCCCTAGACCCTGTTTCTGTCCAAATCCTTCATAATACAGGTCTAAGGGAAATCAAGGGCTTCCCTGGTGGCTCGGCAGCAAAGAATCTGCCTGCAATACAGGAGGTGCAGGAGATGAGGGTTCAATCCCTGGGTCGGGAAGATCCCCTGGAGGAGGGCATGGTACCCCACTCCATCCTTCTTGCCTGGAGAAGCCCATGGACAGAGAAGCCTGGCGGGCGACTACAGTCCCCGAGAGCCTGACACAACTAAAGTGATAGCACGCACACATGCAAGGGAAATGAAACTTCATCTGACACTTATATCTACACTTTGAACAAAATAGAATATTCTGGATTACTCTATGAAAGCCTCTGATTTAGATTAATGTTTTATGTAGTACAGACACCTGCCAAGCCCTGGCCCATGTCTGCAACTGACAGTGATGACAATACCAGTCACCACTTCCTGGGCTTTGACTCTATGCCACACGCTGTGGAAATCCCCTTATCAACATTATCTTATTTACTCCTCATTATCCAGATGTACATATATTATTATTCCCATATTAGGTAAGAAAACCAGGGCTTATGGTGATTAAGAAATTTGCCCATGGTTAAATACAGGTCCAGCCAGAATTCAACTCCTGTTTGTCTGATGAAAAGTTCAGGAACTTTTGTTACCGTATTATTAAGACAGGCCTAGGCAATGAGAAAAGCTCAAAAGCTTAAGACTGGTTGGAAAGAAACACAAATATGTGAGTGGTTATTTCAAACTCCAGACCTACACAATGATGCTGGATCCTGAACAAACAGATACTATGCACAAGCTCCTTCTCAAAGTACTACTTTCTGTTCTGGGCCAATTGTGAATACCATATAACCAGACTTTCTCTGTGTATTTTTGGAACTTTCTCAGGCATAACAGGAATGAAAACACTCATCTACCATAGGAGGAAATGGAGATGAAGTGAGGAAGAAACGCTTAGCAAGCAGTGCTGGTGTGGACAAAAGAGCAAGGGGGAGCTGAGCCCCTCCTCTCCTATTTAGGGTGGAGTGGGACCCATCCCCTCTGACTTGTCCATTGCCCTGGGATCCTTCACTAATGTTTTTGCCAAAACTTTCATCCTCCTCTCTCTTCTTTCTCCTATCCTCTTTTCTCTCTGACCACCATAATTAATGGATTGGAACAAGATATACATAGATTGGTACCTAGAGTAGGGAGAATAAAATGCATAAAATGCACAGTATCAGGTTACACTGCCTGTTATTCCTTTGCTCCTCCAGTGAATGGCTCTGCTAATCAAACAAGGGTGTTGGGAGCAAACAGAAAATCCAGTGGCCTAGGAATTAGCAGCCCAAGATTCTAATCTTGACCAAGTAGGTGTGTGACCCTGAGCCTCTATTTCTTTGACTATAAAGTCGGAGACCACAGAACCATCTTTCAAGTTTCTTCTCAGTTTTGAATCCTCAAATTGCCGTAGCTTGGAAATAGTATTACAAAATAATTAGTGTTATAAAATCATAATTATATTACTATTATTAATATTGTTAGTGTGTGTGTGTTCAGTCGCTCAGTTGTGTCCAACTCTTGGCGATTCCACAGACTACAGTCTACCAGGCTTCTCTGTCCATGGAATTTTTCAGGCAAGAAGACTGGAGTGGGTTGCCATTTCCTCCTCCAGGGGATCGTGCCAACCCGGAGATCAAACCTGAGTCTCCTACATCTCCTGCTTTGGCAGGCAGATCCTTTACCACTGTGCTACCTGGGAAGTCCAAAATTATTATTGGACTTTTTACAATTGCAAAATAATTATTGGCCTTTTACCAGTTACAAAATAATTAGTCCACTCTCTGATGCGGTAGCTCTTAGGTGAGACCCAAAGACTCTTCACTACCCTCTTCCATCTAATTACTCATCTGGTTATTGTTTAATAAATGATCATTGAAAAATCAGCAGAGATAATCTCGACCTTCCAAAGTGGGTATTTTTTTTTTCTCTCAATAGCGCACTTATCAAACAAATCCAGTAACTGCCTAACTTCTGCTTCAAGAGGCAGGGACACACCTAAAGATGATACGTGCTAATTTGAGAAGGGTTTCCAAGCAGCAAATGTGAATAATCATTTCCCTTCCATGTGCTTTGGCTTTACATTATTTCCACACTAATGTTGACTTTGTCAGAGTTCTCAGGCAAAGAGAAGTGAGAAGACAAGAATAAAGTTTAAACGTTAGACGTTTATTTTCTTTTCAATCCATCTTCAAGGTGAACCAGTCTCTTCACGGGAAAGACAAGTCTTCTGGATTTTAGGAGCTTATCACCACTCCTGGGGCAAAGTTACAATCTGTTAACAAAGGACTATTGTAATCAAAGGAATCTAACAGAAAGGTTTCTATTGCCCCTTGCCTGGGAAAGAAAGTTTTTCTTTCCCTAACTAGTTATTAAAGTACTTAGGTTTAAATCGGAGATATTTCAGTGACATCACAATACAGACCAACCCTGAGCCTTTGTACAAACTGAAATTACTGCTAGAAAATGTTCTGTTAACTTTCAATTTACTTGTATTTTCCTTTATTTTTTCATACCTTGCTACATTCTCCTAGTGGCGTGTCTCAATTCAGTTAGCCAAAGGAGTTTTTTTTGTTGATTTTTTTTTTTTTAAGGCACATACAAACAATGATATTCTTTGAACTTCATTGAAGGTAGCTATTTAGAATTTTCGAAATTAGATGGACTGAGCATTTCAGTTCTGTTGAGCGCAGGCATCTGATAAGTCTTTGATGTATATCTCTATCGGCTTGTGGTAAGGGCAAAAATTAAAGGCAGGTGGGGAAAAGCAAGCTGAGCGCCTAAGAGGCAAATCTAGAACATGTTATAACATTGTTATTATTGGCTGGGGTCAGGACTCTGCATCTCCCACCACCACCCCCGCATCAGGAGTTGGGTTTGTCTGGCGACACAGAGGGAGGCCCCTGATTGGATTCATACTGGGCTGACAGTGGGAGAAAAAAAGACTGCTGGAGCTGCTACTAGGCAGGGAAAGAGTGGATCCTGGTGGCCAGATAGGCAAGCTGCAAAGAGAGAGGGGCGTGGCTCAGGGCTTCCGGAGGTGGTACTCTCTGGTTTATCCTCCCTTAAGAACTTGTACCTTCAGCAAAAGTAGTCATTCTTAGTATTTAAATTAACATCCCATATTGGGCTTCACCCGTGGCTCAGCAGTAAAGAATCTGCCTGCAATGCAGGAGACACTGCAGGTTTGATATCTGGGTCGGGAAGATCCCCTGGAAAAGGAAATAGCCACCCACTCCAGAATTCTTGCCTGGAAAAATCTTTATGGGCAGAGGAGCCTGGTGAGTACAGTCCATAGGATCGCAGAGTCAGAGACAACTTAATGACTACACAAAACAACTAGAAGCCAGAATAATCATTTCCTTATTATTTAGGAGATACTCATAAAATTGGATGCCAAGTCTGGAAGGTGACTTTAGAAATTCCAAATGGGATAAAAATCAGATATCAAAACAGTAACTGCTTGCTCTGTTCTTGTGTTTGGGTGCTTTCTCTCTTTATCCTTTCCTGAAACTGAGGGTTGGAGAAAAGGAAGGAAAAGATCCCAAAAAAGTGACGGGAGGCAGGTCAAGAGAGCCAACCTTCTTCCTCCTTGCCATCATCAACACCCTCAGAGGCATCAGTGGCTGGACTGGCAACCTTGAACTTTCTATTCTCTGTGTATAGAAATTCCCCTCATTTTACCCTTTAAATCTATCCACATTTCCTTGTCAGCAGATTTACAACCCGAACAAAACCTTGTAAGAACTCAAACAGGCTCAGTCCAGGCTCTGAGACTCCAGACACACCTTGGGGGAAAAGGTTTGCATTCTCTGCCAAAGGTACTGTACTTTGGCATACCAGAAAATGAGAAGGGCCACGGGCAGAGGGGCTGGGGGTGGGGACGGGCACGGCGGGGAGCGTGTTTCACACATCTCGTGCCTGTGGTATTTGTGCATAAAGTTTTGGTAGGCACCTGAAAAATACACCAGAGTGTGTGTGTCAATACCCCGAGCAAGGGCTCCATTTATCTTTCCAGGGGCAAATGCCTCTTATTTGCTGAGTCTCTCCTGTGAAACCATTTCCAGGAAGCTTGAGCCAATGCCCCCACAGCACTGGGGCCTGCCCAGGGGATGGTACTCCGGGAACAGCCCAGGGCACAGTCCTGGGAGATTGGGCTTAATGGGGTGCTTGGCTGCGAGCTCCATGATGTCACTAAACACCCTCTGTTGCCCAGAAACTGGCCATGGAGTCCTCTCTGTGGTGTGAATGCCAAGCTGAGCGCCCCGTGTGGCATCGTGGAGACAGCTCATGCTCTCTCCAGCTCTGGACTCTGTGCTTTGACTCCATCTTCATGTTACACCGGGTGGTCGCTGCCACTCAGGGAGACACAGAAGCTCACCTGGGTTGGGATGAGAGGTGACACGTGCACATCCCTCACTAGAAAGAACTTCACCTTTCTCCTGGCGCTCGTCAGCCCTGGGGAGCCAACTCTTCTTTTGCACCTCCCATATCCTGCCCTTCTGCCCCGTTTCCTCTTTTCTCCCAATGCCTACCATAATGATAACAGCTAACCATCACTGAATGCTTACCTCGTGCCAGGAGTTTTCTGTGGGTTAACTCAATTAACCCTGTTGTGATCCCCCCATTTTAATGAGGAGGAAATTGAGACTGGAGGGTTAGCAACTTGCCCAAGATCACAAAGCTAGAAAGTAAGGATTTGAAGGCAGACTTTGAATTGCCTGAACTTATGCCCTGATACCATTACATTATCCTTCCCCTGTTGTTGAGATATTGATCACATCACGGTTGCCCTTGATATTCATTTAAGGAAGGGCTGAGTAAAAAGGAGGGGGGTGGAGGGAAGTGTTGGTTCACACCATGATGCTTAAGGAGATTCCTCCATACCTGGCTACCTTCCTTAACACCAGACTTCTGGCTGGGTGGTCTGCAGACCATCAGTGTCAAAATCATCTGGGAAGCTTGTTAAAGATTCTTGCTTCTGAGCACTAACCCACACCTGCTCTGTCAGATTGCTGAGGCTGGGGCCCCAAAACCTGCAATTTCAGTACACTCTCTTAAGTGCTTCTTACACTAATATTAAAGAACCACAAACTTAGAGAACCACAAAACTGCTCTCAAATGATCTGTGGGACAATATCTGTTGGCACTAATGGTGGTGGGGAGTTGAGGGGGAATTGGAGGGATATTCTTCATGTTGGCCCAATGAAGCTTAGATATAGTGGCAAAAACCACATTTGCAATAAGATTCATCATCTGTTCCCTGACAAGATATTTTTAGGAAAAGAAAAGAAACACACCCTCCCCTCAGAAATTGAAAGTGGAGGGAAATTCTGTTGTTAACTATGAGTTACTTAATTTGCTTTCATTCATCTTTTGTTTTGTTTTGATTTGGTTTTTTTCTTCTTGAAAGATGTTTTAGCCTGTAGCACCCACATTCCTTACAATTGCCCTGCAATTTCCAAGGAGATCTGGAGCTGGTGGTCCCACAGAGATGATGTCAGGGTTCAAGCCAGGGAGCTGTCCACAATCTCTCAGCACCCATCAGGACACAGGATGGTGCTATAACCACTGGAGAATCTCTTCCTGGGAAGAGACTGTGTTTAGAAATTACCGTCATGGAAACAGAGTTTCAGACTTGGAAAGAACTTCAAAGATGTCAAGTGGAGTCCTCCACAGTTACAGACTAGAGACAGCAGGAGATTGGCCAGAATTAAGAACCCAGGCTTCCTCCTACCAGGCCAGGTTCTGGAAAGAACTCACGTGTGTTTCCTGAAGGTCATTGATTTGCATAATGCTTCACAATTCTATCTCCTTTCAGCCCCACCTTTCTAGCCAAGCTACTATTAACATTTCTCTTTCAACCAACTCATGTTTTACTCAAGGTTATTTAAAAAGCAAACTTTAAGTCACTATTATAAATGGCAGATCCCAACCCTGCTTGTCTAAACTCACTGAAACTGAGGGACCAGGGACCAGGACTAAGTGTCCATCCCTTAGATAAGAAGGGGTGTGCTTCTAAATTCTAGCTAGAGACTTCTCAGGGCTGAAAGCCTGGAGCCTGCTCTCTTTGTCAAAAGGAGAGATTGGCAAGGGTCAGAGGACTGTCACAGCCAGACGCCTGGTCAACAGAGAGGCAATCCGATTCAACCGAGGATTCGAAGGAGAACTGGAAGTGGGAAGGGGTGGTAATTTGAAATATAATTTGAAATTCACCCTATCTACCACTGTCTCTGGAGGAGGCCATGGCAACCCACACCAATATTCTTGCCTGAAGGGTCCCATGGACTGAGGAGCATGACGGGCTGCAGTCCACGGGGTCACAAAGTGTCAGTCATGTGACTGAAGCAACGGAACACACACGCAGTGGGTCTGGGAGGGTGACCACTCTCTCTAGCCCACCAGCGGCGCCTGTTCTCTGATGCAGGCCATGCTCCACCGTTCTGCTGCCCCGGACTCTGTTCTCTGCTCTTGCCTTCTCCCCCTTGACTGTTTCTGTCTGTGCTATGTAGAGACACTAGACCCTGTCACAATAGACTTGGCAATGGTCACCCCTTTCCACCTAAAAGCATTAACGAAGGGGCAGTTTGCTCTTTTCCCTTCCTTGCCTGATGGTAGCTGTCAGGCTCCAAAGCAATGAAATATCCCAGGTGAGAGGTCTTAAATTACTCCTCTGCTAGAACATCTAACATGTCTCTCGCCACCTATAAAACAAAGTACAAATCCCTTGATCCAGCACTTAAGGCCCTCTACTGCCTGATCCCAACATACTTTTCAGAATCAAAGTCCTTGAGAGTTAGGAAGGATTTAGAGTCCTTCCATTCGGATGGAGTCTCTAGCCAGCCCTCCAGTAAAACTTCAAACTCAACCAGAGATCATGGTTCTCAGCCTAGCTGCTCATTAGATCAATATGGGAACTCTGAAAACTCCCAAAGCCTTCCCTCACCCTCCCAGACCCACTGAATCAGAATCTCTGTAGGTGGAACCAAGGCATCACTAGTTTTTAAAACTCAGACTCAGCTAAGAGAATCACTACTCCTGGGGCACAGCTGTATGCATGGAAACATGATCTCCAGAGGTGAGATCCTGGAATCTTTACTTTAAACAGACACACAGGACCTTGTAATGTGAAACCAAGTTTGAGAATCAGAACTAGTTCAACTTCCATAGTCCAGCAATTAAGAAAGAGAAGCCCCAGGATTTCCCTGGCAGTCCAGTGGTTAGGACTCCACGCTTCCAATGCAAGGGCATGGGTTTGACCCCTGGTCAGGGAACTAAGATCCCACATGTTGTGTGGCCAAAAAAAGAGAGATAGGAAAAGAAAGAAACAGAAGGCCCAAGTTGTTGCATCTCAGAACCAGCACCAAAGACCAGTTAGTGGCAGAACAGGAAGCAGAATCCATGTCCAAAACTTCTCCCATGATGCTCTACTGCTTTCTAAACTTTTCTCACTCTGACTCTCATTTCCACCTTCTCCTCCAGCCAACCCTCTGTCTGCTGACCCCTGAAGTCATTCTGGCTTGTGTCATTCTCGCTGACCCCACCTGGAATAGCTATGCCATTTCTTCCAATTTAACAAAGTCCTGGCTTGGCTTCTTTTTAGAATATTTCCACTTCCTGCATAAGCTTTCCAGCCTCTTTCTAGTACACACCACCTCTCCTTTCTTTCCACTGTCACAGTTTAGCATTGAGTTATTCTGTAATAACACGGAATAGAAACTCCAAGAGGGCAGAGACTATGGCTTATGTTCTTCTCATATCCACCCAGTGCACTCAAAGTAAGCACTTAACAAAGGTTCTTCCATTCCCAGAGAGCAAACCTCCAGATTCCTTCAAGTATATACCTTGTTGAAAATCACCTTTGGGGGCAAAAATCTGCTGCAGTGAAAGGAAAAAGGGGGGGTGGAATTATTTTCTGTATTTCTCCCTTTTTTTCCTATTTCATTGGAAAAAAAAAAAAAACAGTCTTGAGGTTTATGTCACTTACAGTCAAGTGGCAGTGAACTTGATGCCCATAATACTCAACTTTTCAAGAGACCAGAATGACATGTGCATAGACATTGAACATGTCGTCTTTTGTCTGCTGTCTTTCAGTGAATGCCAATGGCTTTTCAGAATAATAGACAACCCTGGGCTATTGCAGCACCTACACATATATTGCTAGAAATCTCTCAGTCTTAGAAATAAGCAGAAAATCTACATAATACCTCAGGGAATAAAGGGAAATACAGATATGGCAGTTCTCATCATTTACCTCAATTGATGTCTTTAAATCAAAAAGCACCAAAGCTTCCAAACCCCAGAGTTCAGTTTTAATATTTCTCATTAAGAAAATTCTCTGGTTTCTAATTGGTTTTGTTAGAGCTTTACTAAATTGTATGGATATTTTTTGTGCAAATAAGTGACCAAGGTATAAATTATGTTGTTAGTTGTTCTCACTGAAGATTTCAAGCTGTAAATGGTACATCATTTTGGAAAATAGTCTAGCAGTTCTTCAAAAGGTCAACCATAGTTACCACAGAACCCAGAGAGTCCTCTCATAGGTATAGCACATGCCAATACAGAAACCTGTACATAAATATTCACATAAGCAGTATTCACAATAGCCAAAAAGTGGAAACAACCCAAATGTCCACCAATTGATGAATCAATCAATAAAAATGGTTTATCCATACAAAGGAACATTATTCGGTCATGAAAAGGAATGAAGTGCTAACACATGCTACAATGTAGATGACCCCTGAAAACACTCTGCTAAGTGAAAGAAGCCAGTTACAAATAACTTCATGGTATATGATCCCATTTCTATGAAACAGATAAATCTTTAAAGACAAAAAGTAGATTAGAAGTTGCCTAGGACAACTAGGAAAGAGGTTGAGGAGAAACAGGAAGTGATTGCTAAAGGGTGTTAGGGTTTCTTTGTTGAGGGATGAAAATGTTCTAAAAATCAATTGCAGTGAAAGTTTCACATCTGCATAAACTCAAACCTGTACACTTTAAATGGGTGAATTACAAAGTATGTGAATTATTTCTCAATAAAACTGCTGCCTTTTAAAAAGTTTAAAAAGAGAAAATCAAGTGTTCTGATCCCTCTGCATATCTCTTACTAGCTGTGTAGCCTTGAGCAGCTTAACCTCTAAGCCTCAGTTTCCTCATCTCTCAAACGGACCTGCATTGTTGTAAGGATTAAATAAAATAACCCATATGGAGGATTTAAGCTGTTAGGTATATATATTGTCATCTCCTCACTCCTAGCGGAAGAGCATAAATTTGGGGTCCTCCCGCCACAAATGCAACTGAATTTTGTGGAGTGGTAGACATAGCATCAGAAAAGGGATTCAGAAAAGAGATAAACTGGGGGAGATCTGTAGTCCAGCCAGACTCCACTCTCTCCTTGCCTTCAGTCCCCCACCAAAAATGTGAAAAAGGATTTAAAGGTATTTTTCATCAACAAAGTTAAAAGACAACCTATGAAGTTGGAAAAGATATTTTCAAACTATATATATATAATATAACATATAGTTTGAGTTTCCCTGGTGACTCAGACAGTAAAGAAAAGAATATGCCTGCAATGTGGGAGACCTGAGTTCAATCCCTGGGTCAGGAAGATCCCCTGGAGGAGAGCATGGCAACCCACACCATATTCTTGCCTGGAGAATCCCAAAGGACAGAGGAGCCTTGTGGGCTATAGTCCATGAGGTCGCAAAGAGCTGGACACAACTGAAGGACTTGGCACACAGCACATATATTTGATAAGGGGCTAATATCCATAATATATGAAAAACTTATTCAACTCAATAGCAAAACAACAAGCAACCCAGTTTAAAAATGGGCAGCAGAACTGAATAGACATTTCTCCAAAGATATATGAAAGGTCAACAAGTACGTGAAAACATGCCCAATACCACCAATTATCAGAGAAATGCAAATTAAAACCACCATGAGATATCATCTCATGACTGTTAGAATAGCTGTAATCAAAAAGACAAGAGATAAGAAATGCTGGCATGAATGTGTGTGGAGAAGAGAGAGCCTCTGTAAATTGGTACAGCCACTAAGGGAAAAAATGCAAGGAGGGTCCTCAAAAAATTAAAAATAGAAAAACCATATACCCAGTAATTCCACTTCTGGAAATTGCAACCAAAGGAAAGGAAAGCATTAACTAAGAAATATGCCAGCACTTCCATGCTGATGGCAGCATCGTTTACAACAGCCAAGAGATGGAAGCAACCTAAATGTCCACAGATGGGTGAATGGATAAATGAATATTATTCAGCCACAAAAAGCAAGGAAATCCCACCATTTGCAAAAATACGGATGGACCTTCAAGGCATTACGTTAAATGAGATAAGCCAGAGAAAGTCAAATACTGTATGATCTCACTTATATGTGAAATCTACAGTAACAAACAAATTTAAAAAATAAACCCTAACTCACTGCAAAAGAGACAAGTCTTACGATTAGCAGAGGCAGAGGGAGGCGGGAAGGCTAATTGGAGCAAGGTGATAAAAATGCACAAACTTCCAGTTACAATATAAATAAGTATTAGGGATGTAATATACAACACAATGAATTCAGCTAACACTGCTGTATGATATACGAGAAAGTTGTTAAGAGAGTCCTAAGAAAGAGTTCTAAGGGCTTCCGTTGTGGCTCAGCTGGCAAAGAATCTGCCTGCCACGCAGGAGACTTGGGTTCGATCTCTGAGTTGGGAAGACTCCCTGGAGAAGGGAGAGGCTACCCATTCCAGTATTCTGACCTGGAGAATTCCATGGACTGTATAGTTCATGGGATTGAAAAGAATCAGACACGACTGAGTGATTCATGTTCACTTTTCTTTTTCTTTTTCTTTTTTTTTACTTTATTTTACTTTACAATACTCTATTGGCTTTGCCATACATCAACATGAATCCACCACAGGTGTACACGAGCTCCAAATCCTGAATCCCCCTCCCACCTCCCACCCTACAACGTCTCTCTGGATCATCCCCATGCACCAGCCCCAAGCATCCTGCATCCTGCATCAAACATAGACCGGCGCCTCGTTTCTTACATGATAGTATACATGCTTTTCAAGAGTTCTAATAACAAGGAAAACATATTTTCCTTTTTTGTCTTTTT
The DNA here is from genome assembly GCA_006410875.1 of Neotragus pygmaeus. Classification (NCBI taxonomy): domain Eukaryota; kingdom Metazoa; phylum Chordata; class Mammalia; order Artiodactyla; family Bovidae; genus Neotragus; species Neotragus pygmaeus. The sequence continues at coordinate 327,712 of SJYV01055728.1, forward strand.
ACTGAAGAAGTGCAAATCTTTTCTTTTATTCACAAGGAGATGGATGTTAGCTGAACCTACTGTGGTCATCATTTTACAATATATATAAATCAGACCTTCAGAGTGTCTGCTTTTAACTTATACAGTGATGTATGTTAATTATTTCTCAATAAAACTGGGAGTAGGGAGACATTGTTCCTTGTCTGCATAATTTCCATTTCAGATGCTGCAAGTGATGATCCAGAACTTCTGGAGGATCCGAAGAGGTAACCAAGAGAACAGTATATTTAATTAAAGCAATGGGTGGAAGGGAAATGGAAGACTGCTTACCTGCCAGGCACACCTCACACTTCTTCACAGACTCAGAAAATTCCATTCTGAAGGGCACTGAAGCTATTACTATCTAGAGCAGCCAGGCAGTGAGAAATTATGCTCTGGGTTTCAGCTCAGCCAGCTTTCATTACTGTTGTGAAATAGCACCATATAATTCAACCCAGCTCAAGTCTTACCTCCTCTCTCAAGACTTTCTCGACTATCCCAGTCCCCAGTGATTACTCCCCACCATTGAATTCCTGTAGGATTAATGTGATAACATATGAAATCACCCAGGACTGAGGCCAGCACATTAGCCACTGCTCAAAAACCATCTCCCAGCCATCTTGTAGTACTTATTATTGGCATTGGTCCTGTGGCTCCCAGCAATCTCCACTGTGTGTTATCATTTATCTTTTTATTCAGTCATTTTCCCTCTCCCCAACTCATCTGTAAGCCTAGGAAGGACAGGGACTCAATAGTATATTTCCACTTTTCCCAGCATCATGCATTCCTCTGTAATAAGGTGCTCAGGAAACACTTATGTGATAATTCCCATCTTATATTTTTTGCAAAATAAATCTGTGAATATGTGGGGGAAAGTAGTACTGTAATAGTATTCCATGTAAAGGTCTGTTTTGCCATTTAGACATACAATAAAAGCTGTATGACTAGATAGAAAATTTTGATATTTAAAACAGCAGGAGTGGAACAAACTTGCGCTTAGGAAAGGGCAAAATATTCATAAGGAAAGTTCAACACTAACTTAGTAGATCCAACCCTCCCCAAACTCCATCAGGTTACTCTTGTAAGTCCAAAGTTGAATCTCTATGGGGTCGGCATAGGAAGTATTATATGACTATGGACTATAGGAGATAGGCTAGATGTGCTCAGTTGATTCAGTTGGGTCCTACTCTTTGTGACACTATGGACTGCAGCTTGCCAGGTTTCTCTGTCCATGGGATTCTCCAGGCAAGAATACTGGAGTGGGTTGCCATGCCCTCCTCCAGGGCTTTCCCCGACCCAGGCATCACATCTCCTGGCAGATTCTTTACTGCTGAGCCATGGGGGAAGCCCACAGATAGGCTATGGAATCTGGAAAAAAAAAAAAAAAGGAGTCTGTTCCTGAGTCCTACCTTGCTCTAGTTAGACATGTTACAGAACAGCTCTGAGCCTCAATTACCTGGACTGGTGCTTCTGGGGTAGTAAATCTACATCTTAGTATATCATATGAAGGGAAAGGGCTCAACAAGTGGCACCTATAATTACTACAGGGCTTTAAACAGGAATTTTTGGAGGTTCCAGGATACCCTGCACCCCCCTAATTGTTTCTCAGCCACTGACTAGCTGAGTTATCGGGGATAAGTTAAAACTTCTTCACCTATAAAATGGGGAATAGTCATTTCTTCCATTTAGAGCCTGTGACAAAGAAATACTATCCATTCATCAGATGTTCCATTTCCTCTGCTTCCTGGGTACTCGGCTAGGCTACATGTGCCAGCCAACCTTAATGTCAAGGATGTCCCTGAGACTCAGTCTTGGTCATTGAAATGAGTACAGGAATAATAAGGTGGAATTTCTAGGCCAGAATCATAACCCTCTACCCCATGCACACACTCTGCTTCATGCCCTGC